>VUYV01000126.1:2583793-2619903 GCA_008711295.1 Anarhynchus alexandrinus
GCCTGTGCTTTTTTTTTTTTTTTCCCCTTTCTGACGCTGCAGTGAGTAGGCTGGGGATGGGCAGGATGTCCAGAGGGAACACAGCCAGGACTGGCCAAAGGGGTATTCAAAACCCCATGATGTCACACTCAAAAATAAAAGCTCAGGGATAGAAGGATAACAGAAGGATGTTCATGGATATGGCATTTCTCTTCCCAAGTAACTGTTAATGCATGCAGAGGCCCTACTTTCCCAGAAGTGGCTGGACAACTGCCTGCCCATGGGAAGTAGCGAATTAATTCCTCTCTTTGCTTTGCTTGCTTGTGCAGCTTTTGCTTCACTCAATAGACTGTGTTTATCTTGATCCACAAGGCTTTTTGTTGTTTTTTTATTTTCTTTCTGTCCCACAGCAGAGGAGAGTAAGCAAGCAGCTGTGTCATACTTAGCTACTGGCTGTAGTCAACCCACTACAATTTTTTTTGGCACCCCAAATGGGACTGTTAAAGAGTAAGTCTTGCTGATTCAATCCTCGGCTCTCAGGTTGACAAATCAGCTCATGGGTGGGAACCAGGGAGTTGCAGTTGCTGAGATATTGTTGACAGTGAACTGTCATGGCAACAATCAGTGCTTGCTGTTCTTTGACAGACAGCAACCTGACAACAGAAGCAACATCTGAAAGGCTGGGCAAGGTAGACAGCTGTTTAATCTTCTCTGTATCCACAGTGGCTACACCAGAGGCTCACCACTATCCTCTTGTGTCCTTAACGTAAGGATACACGGTGCCTCCAGGCTGGTCACAATAGTATGCTTCTGCTGCTTGTCCAGTCTTAAGCTCAGCCCATCATCCAGCCCAGAAAACTTGGGATTCCCTAGTCACTAGGGGACATAAGGGATAAATAAGTAATAAATAAACTTAAAACTTTGTTCATACATCATGGTTATTGTCTTATGTTTTATGAAGTTTAGCTGTTCAGAGAAGAACATGACAGGAAAAACGTAGTAAGAAAATGCTTTTATTTTTAGAACAAGAATGAAATCGAAGTCTTAAAAGGCATTACAAGCTTGTATTGAGGGACTGCAACACTATCAGGAAGGCCTGGTTTTGAATGGCCTTACAAATTAAAAAGGTCTTTCTTGTGCCTTAATTTGGGGGAAAAGTGTGGACAATTTTTCTCTTTCTTAAGCTGCCATAGAAATGGTTGCTACTTTTATCAGCCTACTTCTAAGCTGCATATGGGTGTTCTTACAAGTATTTAAGTGCAGGAAAGGAAATTTTAAACAATTCTCTCTTTCCCTGCAGTCATTTAAATATTTTGAAGCTTGGGAGTTGGATTAGAAAAATATATAATTGCTCCACTTCTTCAAGCTTTTCTTCTAATTTCTCAGATTTTCCACATTTTTTTTTTTGTTCGGGAATGAGATGATAATTTTGAATATTGTCATAATGTTCATAAAAGGTTCCAGTTCAATTTGTGTGTCCTTAAACACTGTAGAGTAGGTATGCTAATAGCTTGATAAGTTTTATGTAGATAAATTGGTGTTACAGCATGTACAAACTTGTTTTTCCTAGTTATATTTAGTGAGCCCAGTAGAAGTCTTACAGAATTTGCTGGTCACCATTGTATTTATGATATACCGTAGACCTAAAGAAATATATGTTGGATTTTGTATGGGAAGTTGAAGAGCTGACTCGGTTCCTGTCAATGATGATTTGTCTGTTGCAGCCCCTTTTAGACAGGTTGAACAGACTCAATAAACAATGTTCTCAATCTGTCTGAAAATAATGTAGCTTGAATATTAAATGATTTATGCTCAGATTAGAGGGTCTGGATGTTGTGAATCCCTGTCTCTAAGCAGAGAATCCATATCTCTGTCTTTAATCCTTAGTTCCCTAACCCTGAGCTGTTGAGCAAAAGTATAATTTCCATTATGGAGGTGCTGGGGGGAGGGGGAATTTATAAAACCAGAAGAGCCTAAACAAAAACCCACGCCACCTTTTTTTTTTTTTTCCTTTTTTTACTCCCCCCCCCTTCCTTTACAGGAAAAATATAACAAATTAGGATCCAACTAGTTATTTGTTTCTAGAAGGATCAAAATTGTTCTGGTAGAAAAGTCACTCTGGTTGACTTATGGAGCTTATTAAAAATTGTCTTTAATTTTCTTTGGGGTCTATTTTTGGTTTACATTGAATGCTGTAAAGCACTTCCTCCTCCCCCTCCATTAGGGAACATTGCTACCTTATAGGCTAGATGCTTATGCACATGTTAGGTTGAAAATGCAACATGGGAAATACCCATAAATATATGTCATCAATTTCAGCTTTTTCTTTGAGAAAATATTTTATTATACTGCAAAACAAATAGTTTTTCTGGTCTGATGTTCTAAGCTGATTTTGACAATATCTGAAGTTCTTTTTCCATTCAAAAACTATTAGTGGATATGTCCACACATCAAAGTAATATTAAATAACTTTTATTCTCTTCAAAATTTTTTGTTCTAGAAATATTTTTGGATAAAAATTAATGTAATAAATATAGAGCACTTCAAGATTACTCTTTTCAATATATTCCAAATCATGGCTTCCACCTACTCTGGATGATCCCTGAGGCTCCTTTCTGGTCTTTAAAAAAATGATGTTTTTCTTTTAGTTATGCGTCTTCATTTCAAATCAGATACTTCTATTACATTCAGTTAATTTTCATACAGATGAACTTTAAGTAATTTAAAGTATTCACAAATACTCTAATACTAACATGTTCATTCTTGTACAGATGTGGTTGTGATAATTCTTTATTTTTCTGAGTTGAGTGGTATTCTGAATATGATCTCGAAGGAAAAAAATGTCTGCACAAATTTGTTACAGCTGTATGTCCTGGGGATACCTAGTACTATAGAATGAAGTCAGATCAAAGACATTGGATATAATGGATACTTGATAGCTCCTGGAATGACTGTACTGTTCCGCAAGACTGCCATGCATGTCGTTGCTGTTGGGGCTTGGGGATGGTTCTCCCCCAGGGTGCCCGAGACACCAAATTGTCCTTCTGCACTGGCGAAGGAACTGGAGCCTTTAAAGGGCTGGTGTGGCAGCCAGCACACCACTTCCTTATGACCTCTCACATTAAGTCCAGTGTATTTATCAAAAGACTTTATAAAACGTGTTTTATAACTATTGCATGTTGTTTCTCTCATAGAAATAAAATTCCACCACAATTTCATAGAAAATTAAATGTGGCATCTGTTCTTGCTCCACTGAAATCTTAGTAGCCACCTCATCTGTTCCCTGTTCTTAAACTATTCCCTTCTGTTTCTTCTTTCTGTCTAGACTTTCAGGGTTACTTATGATAGTGTTACCTTATACATTTCTTCTGGTTTTATTGTTTCCTAGTTTCAGGAACTAGTCACAGATCTTTGGGTAATGACCAATACTAGGAGAAAATTTTAAAAAGGATGAAACTGTCAAATTGTGCCTACTACACGTATCTTTAGTATTCTCTTTGCATATGTCTTGTGGTTTAACCTGGCAGGCAGCTAAACACCACACAGCTGTTTGCTCACTCCCACACAGTGGGATGGGGGAGAGAATCAGAAAAATGGTAAAACTCTTGGGTTTAGATAAAGACAGTTTAATAGGACAGAAAAGGAAGGGAAAATAATGATAAAAGAAGATACAAAACAAGTGAAGCACAATACAATTGCTCACCACCCACTGACCGATGCCCAGCCATCCCTGTGCAGTGGCTGCCACACCCCAGCCAACTCCCCCCACTTTTATTGCTGATCATGACGTCATATGGTATGGAATATCCCTTTGGCCAGTTTGGGTCAGCTGTCCTGACTGTGTCCCTTCCCAGCTGCTTGTGCACCCCCAGCCTGCTCGCTGGTGGGGCAGTACGAGAAGCTGAAAATTCCTTGACTCAGTGTAAGCACTGCTCAGCAATGACTAAAACATCAGTGTATTATCAACATTATTCTCATCCTAAACCCAAAACATAGCACTATACCAGCTACTAGGAAGAAAAGTAACTCTATCTCAGCCAAAACCAGGACAATATGGTAGGTAAGAAAATAAAAATTGATGAAAAGCGCTGAAAACATAAAAGGACGCAGAACTTGATTTCTGTGTTACCATGAAACTAGTTACTAGTTTAATTCTGACAATTTTAAATAAAAATTCTGAGTTTATGTTCTGGAGAGAAAAAAGAGATTATAGAAGGGGAGAACTGCATTTATGTTCCCTTTCTACAGGTTGAAAACACAGCTTGGTATCTTATGTTATGGTGGGTTGGGTTTTTTTTCAACTCTGTTCCTACACCCTGTTTTAAACAATATATGGTAACAAAGTATTCAGCTTTAAAATTGCAGTTTCAATTACAGTAGCAGAAGATGTTTTTCAGATTAATTTATCAAAATATGTGTTTACTTGAAAAGCTATTCAAGGTGATGAAGTTCAATGAATGTAAATAGAATAAAAGAGATCATCAATTATTTAGATGAATTAAGCTTAAATTATACATCTTTGATTAAATAAAACTTACCAACTTCTGTGTTGCTATCACTTCTCTGGCCACAGAGTTTTGGGGTTCTGCAGCCCAGATTACGGTACCTAAAAAGTATATGCTATCACTCCTTTTGACCTCGTAGCCAGAAAGTATATGATTTAAATTAGATACAACTTTATAAATTTTCTTGATATTTTGTATGTACTGTATGTTTGTACAAATTGTTTTCTGTTGGAGACATAAAATTATACTGACAAGTACATGATCTCCTTAATAGTTTCTGATTTACTTTCTTTTACTTATTTATAAACTTCATGGGATGAGCACTCTAAAACACATTTTTATCTTGAAGGTCAGTTAACCACTAAAAAAATTTGTTAAATAAAATGGTTGAAAAAAGATTACATCATGAAACCGACCCCTGAAAGGGTTTTGTGACACCATTCTGTGCTGGTGTACTGAGGACCTGGTACAGAATAAGGGCATTCTGATGTCAATAGCTGGCTTTCAGATAGGCAGAGGTGTTGACAATATGAACTCCTGAGAGAGAGATAGTATCCTTTATTTATTTATTGAAACCTGTCTGAGCAAGGAGCCTGATGCTACAATCATCAAATACAATCACTGACATTTAGGCCGTGAAAGTTTGTAGTCTGTTTGATGATGATGTGTAGAAATGACATGAATATCAGTGGCTAATCTATGCATTAAACAAGGAAAGAATGTGATACTTCAGCAGCATAGTAAACATAAAATATATAATTACAAAGGTGTCTATTACTCCACTTATTAAGGTAAATTCATCATTTAAAAAAATCATAAAAAATCATTTAAAAAAAACACCTCAAGAGTTTATTGAACTCACCCTCTGCCCTCATAATTGGGTATGCAACAACTTGCCTAAGAGGCATTTTTTTAATCTTATAATCATTAAACATAAAAAGCTATTTATTATATAGGCAGTTGTCATCATGTTAATACATGTTCCTAGCCCATCTCACCAAATATTAGATGGTATTTCTAAGGGGAAGCAAGTGATATTAACATGATGTCTTATTTTTTGTTTATTTTCTGTAGGTCCTGGACGTCATGGTTTTCTTGGTTTTTTACATGTTATGCATCATATGGCTGTGTAACGATCAGTCTAGCTTTGCTTCCACAGAACATTAATCCTAAATAAACAAATGGATTACAGGTAGGAACAGAAAACAACATATATGTGTTCCTTTCCATTTTTTCCACAATTTCTTTCCAGTCTTGCTTTTCACAAACTATTGAAGTCTATGTGATAATCTATAGTTTGCAGTATACAGAGACTACTGTGGAATAACTTACAAGGAACTGTTTTTTGCTAAACCTATTTTTGCACCTCTATAATTTTGCCAATTTTTACTTTTGCAATCTCAGTTCAGCTATAGAAGTCTGAATTAAAAACTGAGTTGGCATCAGGTCATAAAATGATGTTTAATTAAACTGCTGCTTCACCATCTCGGACTTGGCTACCACTGATTTACCTTTCTATTTTATCAAAGGGACCTGAGGGCTTGCCTACTCTTTTCTTAGTATGAGAGGAATCTCAAATGCTTCAGGTCTGGGGATCATTCTTGACACTCACAACTAATACATTACCCAGCAGAAAGGTCACTCATGGAATCCAGTGTGGCTGTTGCAAAAATACCTGTCCTCTACTTGCAGTATCTCTGACCTTGAAACTAAAATTAGACAAACCTGAAAAACAGAGGTCTAATTATCTCTAGATTTTTGGAGGGGAGAGAGATTCTTGGAGAGTTGAAGGTTGGACTTTTAGACCTAAGTGTCCTTTCCAGTGTTTTCTGTTGTACCCTTTCTCCTTAAATAATATTCTTCTTTGGCAAATAATATTCTAGCTAATGTTTTTCTCTTTTCCACTAATTCCAGAGAAAACCACCTGCATCTCATATACTACATTGCTCTGTACCAAACTGAACCATAAATTTCCTAAAGCAAACATTAAATGTTTTTGGGCCCTATTTACTTCTCAGTATTCTCCAGGATTTTTTCAAGAATTGTCCTGAAGAAAAAACTTGCTTTAAAAGTCTTGTAGTCATCCACTTTTACAAGCTTCAACTTTTTTCACTTATCTATAATTTTTATAAAACTTCATTTTACTGGATTAGGTATGCAAGCATGAGTAGGGAAAAAAGTACTGTTTATATAGTTCTATTTCATACAATTTGTAAACATGAGCTAATATGGCTTGCTTTGCATGGGCAGTTTTTCAAGTTCCTGTTGTGCTTGATTTGCCATCTGTACTTGTTCATGCTCCAGTGCGTTCTGCCTCTAATTAGGGCATGGATAACAGAGAGAGACTTGGAGAATGTGAGGGGAGAAAATGAATGGCAGGGTGGAATACGATGCTTAGCTTAAAATCCACAAGAATTTTTTTAAAAGTAACGGGAATTATCATGACCATGCACTAAAAATCTATACTTGTATGTTATCTCAGAAATGCACTTGTCCCCCTTCTATATTCCTGTCCTAAAATTAGACACCAAACAGGCTAAATTCCACACTTCTTTGCAACTTTGATAGTTGCAGTGGCTCTCCATTGTGTAAACCAGTTCAAAATTTGGCCTTATGGGGTTTTTGCTGTATGTTTTCTGAAGTTATGCTGGTTTAAGATTGTGAATAACCAAAGCTGTATTTATTTTGCCAGCATTTGTCTATGTGAATCTGAAGGCCTGTGCTTGCTTTTTTTAAGATGCGTAAGTAATTCTTGAAGTGTAAATTAATTTTCCCTCTCTGTGTACATATATACGCACACACTTATATACATGCATATTTTTATATATAGATATATATACACAAACACACATAATGGAACTATTGGCTATAAACAATCATGTCATTATTTAAGCAACCGAGTCTTCAAAATATGTCTTCAAAACTGATTAATGAATTGTTAAAAGGCTGTATGTGGTCATGGACGTAACAGTCTTCATCCCAGTTCCATTCTCCTTTGTATCATAAGCAGAGCTTGTATGTGTTTGCTGTTTGCTGTTGAGCCCCATATGGCTTTTTTTACTCTCCGATCTATGAATCTTACTGCTCTCAAGTACAGTATTGTATAGTTCAGGTGGATCTTAGTCTTATTTATTTACTGAGAAAGCTCCTAAAGATTTTACTTTCTTCCATGGGGAGACTTGGTATCTTATAGAAAACTTTACTGTGACAGTGAAAACCGTCACTTGCTTACATGAAAATGAGTAAGCTAACTTTGGGTCAAAATAATCTGGAACTTAATCTGAAAGTGCAAAGCAGATTTTAAAGATCAAGGGAACTCATGCTTAGGCAATATGCTAATATATTAGTCATCAGTTAGGGCAGTGTTCATGGGTTTTGTTTGTTTTTTCTTTTATACTTAAAAACCATACTAGAACTTTGTTTTCCTTATGTTATATGTTTAATAACATTAAATTCCCAGTACCGCATTAATGACAATGAATGAAAATAGAAATTAGATTAAGTAAAAAAATCAGAGAAATATATTTCTGGTATGGAACTCTTTTTTTATGTCCCTGCATATGTGGTGTCTGTCTCTTTGGTTTAAAGGAACACAAAAAGCTCATTCCAAGTCTTTGGACTGGGAAGCTGCTGATGGGTACTTAGAGGATGTGTGTTCAGGCAAAGTACACGCTCTGTTTACAATTAGTGCTACGCTTTTGGTTATTGTGATTTATTTTGATGCTGCTTTCTGCAAACAGTGTTTGCTCAGCCTTCTCTTGCTCTACAAGATTTCCTACTGGAAGATAAATTACAGTGCCATAACAGAGACTCCTCTCTTGCTTTGAATTCCATGGAGTAACTAAATGACCTGTCTTTCTATTTTTAATGGAACTAGCACACTTTGCTATCTAGAATAAATAAAATCAGAGCCTTGTAGTAGTGACACTGATAAACTAAGGTATTTTTCATCAGATTCTTCACTGTAAATTAAACTACCATTATTTCTGCAAACTTTCATTTACTGAAGTTGTATACAAGCACTGACAGAGCAGTTAAGCGGTTAATGATCACTAAATTGTATGATAATGAATTTACTCAAAAGGTAAAGACCTGTCACCTTTCTGACCTTTTGGAGACCTTCCATTACAGTAGCCAAAGTCCTGATGAACTAGCATTCCCTCATCCTTTCGTGTTGCTCGTACTAAATACTTCCTGTGAAAAGTGTAAGTTAATTTGCATTCATGTAAGTATGAAATAAACTCTGATGTTACAATGCCATTTGTTTTCAAACCTTATCAAGGGCTGCAGTACTTTCTGAGGGCTATGAATATGCAAAGCTTTGTGCGTTCTAGTTTGAGCTCAAAGAAGGTTCAGAACTATTTTTCAAAAGTAGTGTGCATGTTTTGATCATACTCTTCTAGCTGTTGGTGACATACAGCAATTTCTCTACCTTGCTAAGAAAATTATGGTGACCTTGTATCCAGCAAAAAAAAAAAAAAAATGTTGCGTTTTTTTTGTTAGTCTGAGGACTTAGGGGTGTTGTCAGGAATCACCCTTGCTGACTGCAAAGATCCCTCTGAGCCACCACGGGCAGCAATGTCCTCAGGCTGCATTCTGCTGAGCTCCCCAGTACCCGCAATTGGGTCAGGCAAGATTGCGTCATATTTTTCCAAAGGCTTAGGGACAGGATGAAGTTTGTATACCTGGAGTCTCTAAATCTTCACATCATGACACCAAAACAGGAGTAGAGACTGCTGAATGGGGAAGTAATCGTGTCACTTTTGTCATCAAACATGACTGAATTAATGGTCTACTACTAATAGTCTTAGCTCTTATCCTGTTGATAGGACCTCACTGAAGGAAGGGAAGATTAGGTTTGATTTGTCAGGGGAAGTAGACATGAACAATAAACATCCTCCATTCTTCAAGAGAAACAGAAATGCTTTACGAATTTTGGGTAATTTCATCAGAATGTAACTTTGAGGGAATCAAAAATGTTCTGACAACTTTGAATAATTTTGTTAATGCTTTTTAAATTAAACTGACATTTTGAAATGGTTTCATTTCACATTCTTGCCAAACATTTAAAACTCCTCTGAAAAAGCCTGAAATTATATAATAAAGGGATGTACCCTACTTTGGGATGGATGGAGGGGAGAAATGGAAGCAGTTCTTCTTCTGTGTATAATTTACTAAGGATTTGTTTCATTTGAAACTGATATATGAGAAGGAAAAAACAACAGGTTCATAACCTGAAATTTCTGCCCTTCAAAAAATTTGATAAAAAAGCTAAGCTGACGTCTCTTGTGGTCTCTATTCTTGCTGAATGTTAATAAAAACATCTAAAAATCATTGTATGCATAATAATATTCCCTTTATTACTAAAAAGTAAAATAATTTGCTAGTTCTAATTTTTACACTGTTGCTTCTACTGCAGTATAACTTTGTTATGTTGTTTCTACTTTTTGTTTAGTTTATTTCACTAAAGCTGAAATATTTTGAGGTTGGATCTCTAAATAGTAGTATTTGTGCTTTTTTTTTTATGCACAGAGGCTTCACTTACTTGCCCATTAGTACACTGGCTTCTTTATTTCCTTTTCATATATTTAAATTGGCATTAGCATACTATTTTTTTAAGTATTTTTCATAGTATTTCATATTGACTAGTTCACACGCAGTCTCATGAGCTTTAGGAGATGCATGTCTAAAAATCAAGCACATTTGCTGTCTGGGAGGAGGGGAAAGGAAGAAAGAAAGAAATGGCCTAGTTCCATTTTCCTGAGGCTACAAAGCAAGTCAATAGCAAAACTGGGATTAATATTGCCCCCAGTGCAAGGCTGTCCAGAAGGCCTCTTTAAATTGTGTTGCTCTTTAGTAACTTAATTTTAAACATCTATTCAAAACCGTTCACAACCAAATCCAAGACCACTCACTGTTTCCTATCAACTGTTGATCCTTTACACATTAAATTAATATACTGTCACTGTAAAACATTTCCTTTTGAGCAAGGAAAATATTGAGTTGCATGTTTTCTTCAGCAGCTTAAAAAAAAAGATAAAAATGTATCAAAAGAAAATTAAAATACTTTATGAGGATGCTTAAACAACATTAATAATTACATAAGTTGTGGGAGTGATATGTAGGTATTATACCTATAGATACATGTAGGCCATTGGATTTTCTTCCCTACCAACATCAACAATGATTCAGTAATAGAAGTCAAGAGCTTGTTTCCAAGCAATTTGTCATAGAGAAGCAAGTAATTCTGATCTATCTTTTCTGACTAGCTCTTTTGTCTGATGTGTGTATGTTAAACCTTTTGATAACCATGTAAGATTTATTTTTTAGGAACAGAGCAGAACAATACAAAATTATTTATAATGCAAAGACAGAAATGCCATGAAAATTATTTCAAGAGAGGATCAGAAAAAAATTAATGTGATACAGAAAAATGAGAGTGTGTAGACAATAATTAATGTGGTAATTGTTGCATTTTCAATTTTATGAAATTAATACCTGCAGTTACATTAAAAAAAATCATTATAATACAAACAACAAAGGAGAATAACAAGGTTAACAAGAGCTGCTCACGTGTAAACATCTCGTCTAGGCATTCATGTTGAATAACTTTGGGATAGGCAAGCTAATTTAATTCTAATCTTTGGCTTTCAGCAATAATCAGTAAGGGAAGTTACTTATAATACTGATTTCAGGTTTTTATTATTCAGTGTGTCTTCTGTCCTCTTTTCAGAAATACAGCACAGTGTTTCTTGGTGTATATTATGTGTAACAATTAGAAATGGACTCTTGTGTTGGAAAACACGAGCAAAAAGAACAAGACAATTGTAAGAAAAGAAAATGTGAAGTAATGTGGCCTGCCTACACTGAGACCTCTCAAACCACAATACAGCCAGCTGCAAATCTGATGTCTGTTTATTGAACTTGTCAGGTTGATACATTTTTTGACACATTTAGCTTTTACTATTCACTGTTTCTTCTTATGTGTATGTCTCTGTTTTGATATTCTAGCAATGCGGTTTTTTCCATTTTCAAAGGGAATTCAAGGAAATGGGTTGACATAATAATCATATTAGTTAATGAGCTGAAAATATTGAAAACCTTGACATTACTTTTGACAGCTATAGAATGAAAAGTACATCTTTGTCTCCTTTGTTACAGGTTTCCTGCAAGTTGTTTTCTAAAGTGCACTCAGCATTGTTTGTGATCTATATAGAATTACAGCATGAAATTTTTACACACAGATCTCTTTCACATACAGTAAGATAGATGATAAATTAGTATAAAATTTGGCTCTAGTCCTGTATAAATGTGCAATGCACGGTTTTCTGGATGGATAAAGTAATCAGGATTCTTCAACACATAATGTAACTTATACAGGAATTAATTTAATGAACAGACTACTCTAAACACCACCGAAATCATAAGCACCTACCGATTTGGGAGAGGATTGGGTTATGCCCACTGAAAAAATGATAATAAGCACTTGAAGATAGCTAGGGTCATATTCCAAGGTAATAACAGCATCAGATCTCCCACCTTGGACATATTCAAAAGCTGTCTGGACATGGTCCTGAGCAATTGGCTCTAGGTGGAATGAAAATTTATTGGGAGTCTCTTGTGGTTTTGTCTGTTAGCACACTGTTTAAAAGTAGGACAGAAGCTATTGGAAGATTTTGGGGTTTTGCCCTCTACATTTGCTCTACAGTCTTGTGCTCAACAACTTTGTCGTCCAGTTTTGTTGTTCATACTTTGAAAGGCTTTGTCTCCAGCCACTGCCCTGAAGCTGAGTAGTGGGAACTCCAGCCTGGAGTTGGAGTGATCAGCTGAGCACTGGGAACATGGTCCTTTTTACAGCATTCAGTACTGAGCACTTTTACGTACTGCAGCTTTAAGGAAAAGCTTGATTTCATTATACTCATAGAAGGAGGCTAAATTTTCTGCAAAGGATTACATTTGCCAACTTTTTGTTTCCCTCTGTATTTCTTTCTCACATTGTCTGTTTCTCTTGAGGCTCTGATCCATACAAGTTCTTGTATGTCCTGTCAGAATTAGTTTATTGCATTTCAGATTTGCGTTGAGCTTGAAAACTACAATGCACATGTGTTTACTGTAAAGACAGAAACAAATGTTTAAGGCTGGTATTGCAATCCGTTGAGTAAAGACATTTGTGTGGTGAATACGTCAAATCATCATCTTTCAGTCTTACTGAATATCTGAAAACATGTTTTTTTATTGCTTGGTATACTCAGTGCCAGCACCTTTACTTCCTTTAGAAACAAATTGAAAATATAGCTTTTAAACACCAGAGTATTTTTAAAACAAAAATTTTTGTGCCCTTTAAAATTTTGATTATGCAACAAAGATCTAAACATGTTAATAACTCCAGCAAAAAAAGATGTCAAACCTTTGGGTTGTGCTTTATGTAAGAATTTAATGTTTGTTTCTTGCAGTGGACAAAGTAGCCTGCAATATGAGATGACTTCCTATGGGTGCTGGTGTTGTCCCTTGAGAACTTTGTATAGATTACTTTCTCATCATTTTCCATTTGTATTCACACAGTTGTCACTGTGTATGTTTTTTAGATGAGTATTTTCTTATTGACTTTGGTTGCAGATAAAAGCCTCTATGGCAACTGAGTAGAACCATTCAATGATGTGCAATAAATTATGTAATAAAAGACTAGCTGTCTGAGACATTATCTTCCTCCTGTCTTAAAAAGGATGTTTCATTTTTTAAATGCCTAATATAAAGACCCGATCTGTGCAAACATCTTCAACCACAGAGGTTACTGGGAAAGCGAACCTTGTAAAGGTGCTCTTTTTTGGTATGGAGTCACGTTCTCTGAAAATATTTGCAGTGTTGGGGGGGATTATCTGTCTTAGTACATACAGTGCTGTGATAGTTCAGTGTCAACACCTTGTTGGTTTTAGTCTTTGGGAAGCTAATAAAGGTATCAAATGGTATATTGACAGTTTTGGTATGGTTCTTATTATGTATAACCATTTCTACAAATCCAGGCATGGACCCTGTGGGAAGATTCAATGGTATCAGGACAGGTACCTGAGAGGGTAAATCCAGTGAGTTTATCTCTCTCAGCTTGTAGGCGAGGCCTGTTATTTCTACATAACCCATTTTTTCCATAGCTTACCATAGCACTCTTCACAATTCATTCCCATAAATGCTTTCTTTACAGTTTTTTTCTTTACAGTTTTTTCCTGTGTAATTCTAGCTTTTGGGATTCTTATGTCAGCCATGAATGGATATCAAAACTATGTAGGAGAAACTCCCCCCCCAAAAAAAAAAATCTGTAAGCACTTTTCTATCAAAACAGTAGCATAACTGTTTTATCACAGTGAAACTGAAACTTCTGTATTTATAGAATTTTAAGGTAAATGATGCTTGAAGAGCATCATTGTACGTTGTACTGTAAATATCAGTAAATTACTGCAAGTACTATTAGTCCCATCATGTCTTTTTTGTATTTTGGAATATAAAAAAATTCTGGAAGCTTTGGAGAAGTAATCATGTACCTGGAAAAAATACAGTAGTTGCTGAAAGGGTAAAGCAATGTGTCCATCTGCTCTGTATTCTTTATTCTGTCATTTAACAAAAATTACTCAAATTACACAATAAGACTGTGATACATAATTTTAAGCAGTATATAATCTCTTATGTTAAAATGAGGGTGAAGAGATATACTGATAAGAGATACATCAATTATTTGTTTCATATGTTCTTTGAACCTTTGGAAAAGAACCTCAAAGCCTAGACACTGAATTAAATAGTGGTAAGATTAGCAAAGTATTTTGTGCTTGCTTCAGATAAAAATTAGTCTTTAATCAGAATTCTTGTAATTCCTTTTCAGTAATGCCTGAAGTACTAATTTCTGGAAACCCAGAATATTAATTTTATCTGAATTATGACTCATAAACAAGAGTCAACCTTTTAATGTTTGAGGTAGTTTAGTCAATCAAAACTAAGTCTTCCTCAAAAGCCAAGCACTCAAGATCAATCAGTCTTGAATTACATCACATTTAATGCATTATTGAAGTCATAGTAATATTCAAGGCCTTCATGTTGTAGACTCTCTTTCACAACATCATCTCATTCTTGTCTGTTGCTGCCTCCTACATCCCTTCCAGTACAAGAATAACAACAGAGAAGGCATGACTCTTTTCGAAAACATCTAAGCACAAAAATCTTGAGGTGACATCAAATTATGTAAATATGCAATAAAAAATAATTCTTGTAAGATAGTCTTCCAAACAATGCATTGAACAAAGATTCAAAATTGCTCAAAGTACAACTTGAATTTCCTCTATGATATTGTCAGGGAAAGTTACATACTGATTAATTCTTCACAGGGGTAAGAGGTACAGAGGACTGACTGTTCTCATGTCTTGCATGTTTTAATGTTTTTTCTGGTAAACCAGAACTATCTTATCTAGTGTACTGAAAATAATTCAGCTGTTTCATTTAAGGCTGTATAAGGTTGCTCTAGTCTTATAAAAATGAAAATGCATTAGATAGTTAATTTATTTTTTTATTTTTATGAACAAAAAAAAAGTCTGTGTATGTGAGAGTAGGTTATCTAAAAGCATCTCTTTGGAAGTTTCTTCCTTCTCTGCAGAGAAAAAAGTGGAACTTAAAGGTTTGCCTTGCAATGAGTGCAAACTATCTGGTGTATAAAGCTCATTTTCACAGATTCTATACAGGTCGTTCTCAGTGAATAATTAAACTGTTGAGCCAAAATAATGGTGGGGTGTGGAGGAACTCTGCAAATCTTCCCTCTGCATGCAAATGAATACAGTTGTCCTTAAGCATACTGTTTCTTAGAAGATTAAAGGATCTGTCATTTTGATTGTGTTTAAAAATTGTAGGCGTATTGAATTAATATTGCTCTAAATGATGTATAATGATTGATGGGTGATAGTCTGTTTTAATAATTCTACCCTTAAACACGGTAAACTTCTACGTGAAACATTTTGTTTTCAGTTTTGATAAGTATTGTACTGTTCTATGGCTACAAGCAGAACTCTGTGGCCATTTGCAAAGCCAGAAGGGAGGATGAGGCTGTATTCCTTCTAAAGTCAAAGAAGTTGGTGGCTGTGCTGCCAATTATTCCCTACATCCTGAGCTGAAAGCACAGTGTCAATAAGGACAATTTGAAATATTGGGAGAAAGGAATTTGTTTCTTTTGGGTGTTTGGGGATACCAGTATCCTTTCTTTGTAAAGGAACCAATCCACTTCTTGTTTTATTTGAGCCCATGAAAGGATGAAAGCCTAAAGGGTGCTCTGAGGGTAGAAACATCCAGGTGTATGCTAAGCGGGAAACTGAAAAGGATTGAGAAAAAATGTGCTTTTCTGACATGGCAACATTTTAACTAACACAACATGCAGTTCAGATGAGACAGCAACAGACATAACAAATATCTTTAAATACTTGAAAGAGCTGGATTCTTTATAGTTGTCCATGAACACGTTACACGTTCACAAATTTGGCATCCCTAGATAGTATTAACATGACAGGCAGGTTTCTGAACACAATTTCATCAGCTACTAGGTATATCCCTCCTTTGAAAGTTATAGTGGCATGCAATATTGTCTGTATTTTAATATTATTGAATGCTGAAATCAGGTGAAACACACGGAGGTCCAAGATTTGTTTATCATTAAGCAATGATTACATAAGCATATAGCAAGAAACAATTGCTTCTCATGATGGTCTAAAACATAAGCTATATAATCAACTTAAGGTTGAATAACATATATGTTTTTCCTCTAAACATCCATGGAAAAAAAAATCCATATCTAAAGAAAAATTCTGATGAAAACACACTAAGGTCATTGAAGGATTCTGTTTCCATGTTTTGTCATTTTCGTGGAGGTGTGAACAATAGTTTAATATCAACAAATGGTAGTTGATAAAGCTAGAAAGGCTCAGAACATGATGTATATTGTCTAATTTTACATACACTGCTGAGAAGAGAATTAGTAATATTGGAGTATGTCTACTAGAATCAAAGACTAAAGGGTAAATATAATAAATTCAGAATAGAATTTTCTGCTGTCACACTTAAAAGCTGAAAACGTGAATTTTTAAAATGAAAGTCTTGAAAGTAATAGTAATAAACATTGTGAACATCCACAGTTTGGGATTATCTGTGCGATACTTGGTGTATGTTAACTTTTCTATTTCAATTAAAACACAACTGATTAGGCATGAAGGTAAATTACTGCAGTTGTCTAAACAAAACATAAGAGTATCGTTCAACTTAGATTACTGTCGTTCTACGAAATATCTCACTTCTGTTGCAGACTGTGAAAACTCTTTCATTATTGGTGTATATATTTAACAAGCGGACCCTAACTGGAAAAGAAAAAGCTGACTAGGCCTTTTACACAGAGCATATCTCTTCATAGTAGCATTCTTTTGAGCAATGATCATCGTCATAAATTGTTTTCTCTGTTCACCTGCTGGCATTTCTTTTTCATCAATGTGGGGAATTCTTCATTGGCTGCTGTTTCACTAACTTGCTGTTTGGTTACAGAAGGGCAAAAGGACACTAGTTTGCTTTTGGTAGTTGCTAAGCGAAACAGTTGAGCCTCCAAATGACTGCCAAGCCTCTAAATATTGCAATTTAAAAATCTAGAGTAAACTCAGTCTTGAAATACCCATTTTACAGCAGTGGCAATCAAACAAAATCCATAATTCTCAGCCAATTGCCAAGTTGTGTGAAGCCTGCTAGAAAGCTGGTGATACTAATCAGTAGAGTGCAGAAACAAAGCAGAGAAGACAAGATTTGTTGCTCTGTTCTTTATGTCAATAGCAGTGACACCATACCAGGTATCTCTGGAGAAATTGGTCTATTTGTGATATTACTCTGTTCCTCACAAATGAATGATTCCGTGACGATGTAAGTAACAAAAAAGACATTTTATAGTGAGAGGAACTTATTTGTATATCAGCACAGATTAAAAAAAAAATGTATGGGAAAAGATTTGTAAAGATTTTTATTTTTAATCATTCATTAAAAAGTCATTTTATTGAATACTTAAACCTGACTGGATGTTTTTCAGCCTGTTTATTGAATATGACTTACTCTTGAAATACCAGAACAATGCCCTTGAATAACCAGAGCAAGAATAAAATTTCACCAAGTTAAAATATAATTTCCAATCTCTTTAACTAGCAATGAGGATAATTTATGTACACAGCACTGTGCCTCAGACCTTGTCTTTGTTTGCCATATTATCCAAATATCCTAACCATGAGTTTTGTTCCATTTTCATGGGAATGTATTAACCAATGGAGAGCTAAAGTACATTGCAATTAAGTCCCCCTTTATAAAAGCATTTGATGTAATTAGAACACTTCATTGATTGGGAATTGCTTTACAGATCATAGGGTAGCTATGTTTAAAATTTTAATTAGGTAAATCTGCACACAGCACAGCTCTTTCAGACTGAACTTACATTAGATTCTGTGTTTCTGTCAAAATAACTGTACAATGACTGTGAATAGGAGTCAGGGAGAAGATGTGTAATGTTAACTAATCGAGGTGAAGTGTTAAATTACTATTTTATTTTATACTATGATCATTTTCCCATTTCTTCATATCAGAAGCCAGAACTTACACTATTTGCTTCAAATGAAGCATTCAATCAAAGTAAAAAATGTGTTTAATAGTTCAGTGCAGTTGTTTATAAATATGCACATTAAATATTTTTTTTTAAATCTTTGGAAACTCCATTACCTTTTAAAAATTCCAAGCCAACCATATTTACAGTGAATCAATAGCTCTTTTTCAGCTGGGAAAAATGAATGCACTGTGTGTGTTTTTATCAGTGTAAGTGTGATCAATATCTTTATTCATGTGGTTTTTGTCTGTGGAAATGTGTTTCGATCTGTGAATATAAATCCACCCTCCAGTGTGCTTGTGAAACGTCAATCGATTTTGGAGAAGGAAACGTATGGGTATAAATATCAGTATAATTAATCTGTAATGTAGATATGTATCTCCAGCAGTAAGTAATATGCTTGTACTCACGCCAATGTTTGGTGCATGAATATTCTCTTAGTGCAGCGTTGAGCAATCAGCAGTTGATTTAGCTTACATGTTTACATTTTAGAAAGCTATACATGAAAGTCAAAGCAATGTAATTAATTTCCAAACTGGTGTTTGAACACTGAATCATCACTACCTGTTGTAGTAACACCACAGTTATAAATTATGAACATCAGAAAATGTAAAGGCTAAAGAAAATGCTAGATGAGCTATTAAGATCTGTCTTTGTAAGTCACAAATCTATCTCTTTCACATTACCTTGGTTTCAACATGTTCTGGTTGTAACAGAGCTTACTTCTTCAGAAATATCCTCATAAATAATAACTGCTAAAGTATTCTCCAGCTAAAATTTTGTATTCAAATAGAGAGTGTGGAAGGCTGTTTTCTAACACACTTTCAACACGCATGTTTGAAATCATGGAACACTAATGTTCTTGCAGTCCTAAAAAGTTATAAATCTGTTTGTTCAATATAATTGCCTAATTCCTATAAAACTGTAAGAGTATTCCTTAACTTTAACTTGAAACCTAGATCTTTAGTAACAGTTGAAGGTATGTGTGGAAGGAATTGTTGCTGTTAGCTGTAGAATAAATAACACCTCCAAGTTTTTGATCAGTGCTTTTGGTGTCAATTTTGTCCACAAATGTAGCAATAAGATACTGGGTATTTAATCATAAATTAACTCTCTTATAGCTTAAGGACAGTGGTGTTTCACAGAGTTCGTTTTTTTTGGTTTGTTTTTTTTTTTAGAATCACAGAATCGTTTAGGTTAGAAAAAACCCTTAAGATCACCGAGTCCAACCATTGACCTAACACTGCCAACTCCACCACTAAACCATGTCCCTAAGTGCCATGTTTACACATCTTTTAAAAAATCTCCAGGGATGGTGACTTAACCACTTCCCTGAGCAGCCTGTTCCAGTGCTTGATAACCCTTTCTGTGAAGAAATTTTTCCTAATATCCAATCTAAATCTCCCCTGGCTCAACTTGAGGCCATGTCCTCTTGTCCTATCACTTGCTACTTGGGAAAAGAGACCAACGCCCACCTTATTACAACCTCCTTTCAAGTGGTTGTAGAGAGCAATAACGTCTCCCCTCAGCCTCCTTTTCTACAGACTAAACAACCCCAGTTCCCTCAGCCACTCCTCATAAGACTTGTTCACTGTCTTTGTGAAGATAAGATCTTTTATAAGACCTTTCACTATTTTTGGTGCCCTCCTCTGGACATGCTCCAACACCTCAATGTCTCTCTTGGAGTGAGGGGCCCAAAACTGAACACAGTATTCAAGGTGTGGCCTCACCAGTGTCGAGTACAGGTGAAACACGACTTCCCTAGTCCTGCTGGCCACACTATTCCTGATACAAGCCAGGATGCCATTGGCCTTCTTGCCCTCCTGGGCACACTCCTGGCTCATATTCAGCCGGCTGTCAACCAACACCCACAGGTCCTCTTCCACCAGGCAGCTTTCCAGCCGCTCTTCCCCAAGCCTGCAGCATTTTATGTGGTTTTTATGACTCAAGTGCAGGACCCGGCACTTGGCCTTGTTCAACCTCATACCATTGGCCTCAGCCCATCAATCCAGCCTGTCCAGATCCCTCTGTAGAACCTTCCTACCCTCAGGCAGGTCAACACTCCCACCTAAATTGGTGTTGTCTGCAAACTTACTGAGGGTGCACTTGATCCCCTCGTCCAGGTGACTGATAAAGATATTGAAGAGAACCGGCCCCAGTACCAAGCCCTGGGGAACACCACTTGTGACCAGCCGCCAACTGGATTTAACTCCATTCACCACCACTCTTTGGGCGCAGCCACAAATATATGAAAATATATAGTTTTTCAATTTGTGGGATAAGCAGTTGGTTTTGTCAGGAAAAAAAAAACTTATTACTCGTTTCTTTCTACCAAGAAAGTACTAAATTTTGTCTGCCCTTCCCTTTCTTTCTAAATTTTTTGTTCAGGAGGTGCTATGTCATAACATCCTTTACAAACTGGTACCTTAAGGATGCTACCAACTTTAATTCTAAATTTAAGCTGCATTAATTTAATACTTATCTTTTTCTTCTTCAAAAATACAAGCCTTCCCTCCCCCCAACTTTTTCTAGATTTCCCTAGGAATGAAAAGAAAATGCAGAGGACATCATGGGAGTTTAAATCTCATTTCTAGGGTTCTGCGTCTTTTTTTCAACTCTCTTATTATTAGACATTGATTAGTCAGAAGGCTATAAAAAATGCCATCTATTCTTCTATTATCAGACATAAAACACACTTCACAATGCTTATTACAAATATTTTCTTCTCCAAACCCAGAATTTTTCCCGTTTCATTCAATCCATCTGAATCTTTAAAACTTATCTAGTAGCAAAAGTGCACGTAAAAACACATTCCACCTCCATACCAGCTTCAATTCTCTAACAAAGCTTGTTACAATGCGGGTATTAAGTTCTTTAATAATTTGACTCTTTCAGACATCTTTGAATGTGTGAGTTGACTTTTCTTCACTGTAGACTCTGAATATATTCACTGGCTCTGAATATATTCACTGTGATTAGACTTCTGCTTGTTTTGCTTAGTGTTAAAAACTGATGCAATTTATTTGTTTATCATTAATATTTTAAAAAGCTCATGTTCTCTTATTTCAGAATGACTGTACTTCAGACAGTGCACACTTGTTAAAGGCAAGAGTATTTTAATCAATTTGGAACAGTTAACTTCCTAGACATTCATTCACTCAATTAATAAAAGCATCCCATAAATTGTAATACAACCTCTGTCTCTTTTTTACTTAACAATTTCTGTTCATTTTTAGTTTATTGTTTTGTAAATCTCCATTTTTCAAAATTCACTCCATCCCTTCCCAGAAAAAAAGCTCAAATGTTCAAGGCTCCATCTGTGGAGCAAGACTGAAGGACACCTCTACCTCTGTTCTAGAAGAATGAAAGACTCCTTCCCCAAACAGGACACATCAAGACATTAAGTAGTTTCAATCTAGAAAGAGCTCAGTAACAAACTTGCTTACTGTTCCTCAAGAATGAGTAGTACTTTCTGTTTTGGTTTTTTTTTTTTTACAAAAAGGTCTTCAGAAAGTGTAGAGAGAATTAGAAAACAGTAACAAATTTTAAAAGAACCCAGCACCAGCAGTCTGTCACTGTGAAAAGGAGGATAGGTGGATCTTATAGCATACAATGAGGTGAATCTGGATGAAAGCAGAAAACAAGATTTACTTTCACTTTTCCTCATTCACTCTCACAGCTTTGTCAGGTATGTTATGCAAGCTAAAGCTGATATACTGTGTAACAAAGCATGTGTTTGCTAAAAAATTTTAATAAGTAATAAGTAAGTTAAAACTAAGATCTTCTTTACCCTTGACTGCTTCTTGGCAGTACAGACAGCAATCATGTGCCTTGTATGCCTCCAGGGAACCCTTCCATATTTACCACAGACAGTATGTGGTAAGTGAAAAGTCTGATGAGTTAAACTGATTTCTTTATATATATGCAGGTTCACTTGTGTGTTTCAATGATTATAATTTTCAGATGGGAAAAGAATTTCTCCTTTAAAGAACTATATAAAAGTATATATTGTTATTGTATATAGTTATTTGATCTGACTTGCTTTATAAAAACATCCAATATTTTCCAGCATCAAAGAGTTTGTACATGGTGTTTTTATAGGATGATTCTCTATAATGTCAGTGTATGTTTACAGGTTTGAATTAGTTGCACCTGAAAAGCCATTAATTTGTGACTACCTATTTTAAGTACTCTCAAGAATCTTCTGCTTTTATTGTTCAAAAAACCCCCGCCTGATCTGTACTGGAAATTCTGGCCGTACATCTGAAAGATGAATTCCCACAGTCTGATTAACCTTCCTTTCTAACAATTTTTCCCTTTCTCTTTCTGGCTTATTACAGTTTACATTATCCTTTGCATCATAGCAATGTAGTAATACATGCAGTTCTATAGCAAATTCTCATCAAAGATCTCATTTTTAATGCATTATCTTTCTCACATGTTTTCAACATGAGTGTTGCTGAGTATCTAATTGTTTCTTTCCATTTTGGAAATTTTTCATTCCTTGAATACAAGCTTAAACTGTGGCAACTTTATCTCTACACAATACATTTTTTAAAAAGCTCACTTGTTACAGTCTGCATGTGTTCAGGCTTGTGATAAAGAGGCTATCACTAGTTAGACTGGCCATAGGTTTTTTTCCCAATCACTTACATAAATTCTGAAGAAGGTAGTTAACTTCAGAGCTCATTGGTTGCCTCATCAGTTATCAGAATCATTAAATAAATGTCTTTTGGGGCTTACCTGTGAAAGATTTTAGTGTCAAAGTTCCTGTTTAGAAAATAAATCTCAGCCTCTGGGTGTGATATCTAGCCTTATTTGATGATGACAAAGTATCAGCAGAAATTCATTTAGTTTGTACACTTGACAAGACAAATTCAGGAAATAGTTACCAGTATATTCATGTCCGGTGCTTGTTTTAAGGGTTGGGTATTTGGGGAGTAGGGATGAGGGGAGAGCAGGGTGAGGGGAGAATTGGAGTCTTTTAGTGGTGTTTTTTTGGTTTTTATTTGGGTTGTGTACATCAATAGAGTTGTACTGAAATACTTCTTCTACACTGCCTTAAGCAAATTTCTCATTATCTGACTCAGTATTTCTTACAGATGAGCTTTGCGTTATGACATGGTGATCAACAAGTAGTGACTATTTCATGAATAACAAATTTTAGTCGATATTTTTACCTATCAGTCATGTCTTAGCATAGATATGCTAAAGTATAGATTATTTGTGTATACTTTTTTTTGTTCTCCATATTGAACTATTCATTCAAATGTTCATTAATTTTACAACTCTGTCTTTTTAAACAGGCCCAGGCAGAGAGAAAAAGAAAAGAGGTAAAGCAGGAAAAGAGAAGGATGTTAGGAAGAGTGTGGTGGGTTGACCTTGGCTGGACACTAGGTGTCCACCAAGCCGCTCTATCACCCTCCTCCTCAGCAGGACAGAGCAGGGAGAAAATAAGATGAGAAAAAAACCTGGTGAGTCAAGATAAAGGCAGATTAATAAAATAAAAACAAAGGTTGTGTGTGGAAGCAAAGGAAAACAAAAGATTTATTCTCTACTTCCCATCAGAAGGCAATGTCCAGCCACTTCCCAGAAATTAGGGCTTCTGGAGCAATTGCTCTTGAAGACAAATATAATAATGAATAAACCACCCCCCCTTTCTGTTAGCTTTTATTGCTGAGCAGTCTTATGAGAAGTGACTGAGGGAACTGGAGTTGTTTATCCTGGAGAAAAGGAGGCTGAGGGGAAACCTTATCGCTCTCTACAACTACCAGAAAGGAGGTTGTAGCAAGGTGGGGGTCGGTCTCTTCTCTGAAGTAACAAGCAATAGGGCAAGAGGAAACAGCCTCAAGTTATACCTGGGGAGGTTTAGATTGGATATTGAGAAAAAATTCTTCACAGAAAGGGTTGTTAAGCATTGGTACAGACTGCCCAGGGAAGTAGTGGAGTCGCCATTCCTGGAGGTTTTTAAAAGGCGTGTAGACATGGTGCTTAGAGACTTGGTTTAGTAGTGGTTTTGGCAGTGTTACGTTGATGGTTGGACTCGATGATCTTCAAGGTCCCTTCCAACCTAGACAATTCTATGATTCTAAATATTATAGTGCAATTATTCATGTTTTGTGGAATACAATTGCAATGTCTTAATTGCTTTAATGGCTATTGAACACTGAAGAAATTTCAGCCCCAGGTGAGAAATCAGTAACATGGAAGTTCACAGCCTCAAACCTTGGGACTGTTTTATGCTATTGTGGCAGAAAATGCTAAGCACTAATATTAATATCAAGTTTCAGACATTTGTTCCTGCACAGGAAGACCAGAAGAATCCCACAACTCTAGAAGCAGTGTTAAACAAAATTTTTATACAGAGCATATAGTTACGACCTTGAAGGCTGTCTTGAATATGCAAACAGAAGTCCATGGTTAAAACTAAGTGTGGCAGTCTAGTAGACCCATTCTGATTCGTAATGAGGTTCTTTAAAGCTCCTCTTATTTATGCTAAATAAAGAAGCTTCCCATGTCAACCACTCTGGCTGGTACAGACTGCATATTTTTGTATATAAATATTTTTGCCTTGTATTCTGGATGTGGGATTGTAAACTTGAGTTGACAGTGATTATTGCAATGTTTTTACCTTTTGTATATGCTAGCTCCAGTATTTTTGCTGAGGCTTTGAGGATGACAGCTTGAGACAAAGTGAAAACTGACTTAAGTTTTTTGTTGCTGCCCTTCAGAGGATCATATGGAAATGACAAACCACCTGCAACCAGGTCTGTAACTCCCCACAGAAGCTGGTGTGAAAGAAGTGAATGATGAGGAAAGCACATACTGGGTAAGAAACTGACCTAGTGTTGGACATCTCCATAGTAACAAAGTTGCCGGGGTTTCTGAAGAAGACTCATTCAAACCTACTCCCACCCCTCAAACACCACCACCACCACCACAGACTAAAATGTGTTTAACAAAATCTCTTACTGATGTTGGAAGTTTGCTGGAATATGGCATTATAGTGGTGAATCCAGTGTGCAGTAAGAAGCATATGAGAAGTAAACTGTTGTGCTATGTGTTGTGGGAAACAAAACACAGACTAGAGGTCTTCATCTGTATTCATTTTAAGAGTAAATATAATTTTCATCTGTTTGAAAGACATCAATTTCAGTATAAATTTGAATGCAAAAGGTCATGTTCACAAGGATTTGAACTGTATTTTGTGGGGGAGGTGTTTGTGGATTAGAGTTGCAATTTAATTGCGGTGATGTGCACGCATTTCCTGAAATAAACCTGAAGTTTTTATTTGTTTGATATATCATCATAATCTAACCTACAACTGCAAATTGCTGTAGTGAGGATCAGAAATGCAAGTGATTTGGCCCCTGAACATGAAAAAACAAAAAAAACCTAACAGTAGCAACAACATGGAGTCATATAAGAATAAAGGTTCATTTTGTATTTACTAAACCCTAGAATTTTGGGGTTAGGTGTAAGGAAGTGGCAGTTAAATACTTTTTTTTCTACTCTTTCTGATTAAAAAGGTGCTTTATCAAGATTAGACAAAAGTAGTTGTGATATTAGTAAAGATTAGTAAGGGATCTTGAGCTATATAGTTTTAGGCATGATAGATACATATTCAAACACTTACTATGAGTTGAGAAAAGACAGGAGTGGATCCTGGTATATGTCCCACGTATCTTCTCAAAGTCACAGAAGCTCATAGGGGGTTGGGGGTGGGAGAGTGCCATGCTATTTGCTCTGTCATCCCTTTTGTAAAAGTTATGCAGAAGGTGTCAAACTTCTTTAAAGCAAACAAATATTAAGATAACTATTTTAGAGAAATATGGGAACTGGGGTGAGGGGGTGGTGTACATTTAAAAGGATTTCTTTTCTTTCAGTTTAGTCATACTTCACCATTTTGACACAAATTGTTAGATAGTCTGTTCCGACCACAGCTACAACTTTTACAAAAAAGAAGCTACTTCAAGAAAAATGTCCAATTGCATTCAGATTTTAATTAAATAAAATAAAGCAGATAATCCCTGTGTGCCTGAACACTGTTCTTTTCAGCAATGCAATCAGCACATAGTCTAATGTCATTGCAGCTTCTGTTTCTCAGTATGAAATTTCTGTAGGACTCCGTTACACACCAACCTTGCCACGGCTTTTTTCCAGAGGGAAGTGAAGCAAGTCAAAAGACAGAAAAGTTGGATATGCCCTGAAGGAACTGCAGCCTGTGGTGAGCCTACACTGGAGCAAGTTTATAGTGAAGGACTGCCATGCATGGGAAGGACCCACGCTGGAGCAGGGGAAATGTATAGGAAGGAAGGAGTGGCAGAGAGGAACTGCCATGGACTGACCACATTCCCCATCCCCCTGCAGGGCTTGGAGGGGAGGAGGTAGAAGAGTCAGGAATGAATGAGTGAAGTTGAGCCTGGAAAGAAAAAAAGCGCCGGTCTTCGTTTCTCACCATCCAATTCTATTTGTAATTGCCAATAAATTAAATTTCCCTGAGTCAAGCCTGTTTTGCCTTTAATAGTAATTGTTAAGTGATCTCCCTGTCTTTACCTCAACCCACAAGCTTTTTCATCTTATTTTCTCCCTTTATCCTGTTTGAGGATGGGGAGTGAGAGAGCAGCTGGGTAGGAGCCAACTGACCGACGTCAGCTCACCATAGCAGCTGGTTGTTCTCACTTTGGGTGGTGGTTTTTCTGAGGTTTCCTATCAGAGAAAAAAAACAAGTACATTTACAAATAGACTATGTACCAGTATGGCGTTATGAGTATCACTTCTGACGTCATAAAATACAGAGGCTTTTGGTCAAGTGTTGTAACCTATACTGACCAACAATCCTTGCAATTATAAAATAGGCAAATACTATCAATCTAAGACCCTGGTAGGAAGAAATCAACATAAGCAAGGATGGTAGCACTGTAATGTTTGAAGTGCCCTCTGTAATCCTTCTGATTAACTGGAGACTAGAAAGACATGTTTCCATTAGCAACATATCACTGTGTTATTGTCAATAAAAGCCATTTCCAAAAAAACTCCCATGTAAAATTTGAAGGTACATAGTGAAAAACTCTAAAAAAAAAATAAATTTATGTTTTCAAATGCTAACCAACTTGTATTTAAATTCTCACAAAAATATGGCTTTGGAGACAAATATTTTAAAATTAATAACTTCATTTCTATGTGCAAACAAAATAAACATTTAATATTTTTGACTCAAATGTGACAGAAGTGAAAATATTTTTGGTTAATCTATCACTTTCACTTCTTTGCTACAAGATGTTCAAGAAAGAATTGAAATAACTCTTTGGAAAACAATGTTATTGCATTTATTTACACAAATCTGCTTTTCTTCTGATAAATTCTGCAGGGAAGTTATGTTTCAAAACTTACTGTTAAAGGAAATTCATTCCCAGGTTTGACCTGCCTTCATAAGAATGCAACTCTTGTTTCCCCTCTCTCCGCTCCCCTTCTCACTTGCAAAGTCTGGACCCAAGTCTCTTTTCTGTTTCTCAATATATGTTTAATTAAAGAGACGTTACTTCTGTCTTTCTGTTCTTTAGAAGTATTCTGATAAACCAAAGAAAATACATGGAGCAAGCTAAGTGATTAGAAAGTGACTCTTGTTGAAGCTACTGCCTTCATCATGAATGCCACTGTAAAATTGCTGCAATCATACAAAACACTCTTGAAAATGTAATATGAAAAGTTCTTCATGTTAGCGACTGGAGAGGAAGAAAATTCAAAAAACCCAGAGTCATCCAAAAATTTCAAAGTTCAAAAAATACTATGCAAAGAAGTCAAAAGGTTAAGTTCAACAATTTCATATTGACTTCATTTGATTGCCACTTTGACCTGGAACATGAGTATAGTAGCTCTAAGGGCTTAGCTACTACTACTTGTGTTTGCATTGGATGCTTTGAAAAATCCTGACAAAAGGTCATAGCAGTAGCAGCCTAGAAATAAGTAGCTTTCAAAAAAAGCGTGCTATGTATTTATTTGTTAAAATTAAAAAAAAAAGTGGGAATAATCTCACATTTCTTGTGGGACTCTAAAAGTATTGAAAGAAACCCACTTAAATAAAGTCTTAAATGCCTTTTGCTTCTGTCATGTCATGAACAAGGAGATGGAAAACACCTCTCTGTTGCTACTTGAGACCACAGTTTACTAAATCAGATTCTTTTCAAATATCTTGTCTCTTTTCTCATGTTACGCTTTTCTCTCTGGAAATTATGAGGGTGTTTGTGAGAGGAGTGAGTTCTTGCTATGTTTACAAGGATCATCCAACAAGTCTTCAGGCTTTGAAGGAGTTTTGCTACATGCCAGAGCTTACATCTGATTGCAGCTACTTTGGATCAGTGGAACATTTTTTTGAGGCAAGAACTGACAAGCTGATTACCCTCACTATTTCTACAAGTTCATGGGCCCTCAGTCTATTTTTTCCTCTCATTTTGTTTCACAGTAGAAGTGACATATAAAATCATGAAGGGTTTTTCTGTGTTTTACTGGCAGGGGAAACAGAGAGAGGAAAAGAGCAATAAAGTATGCCCAAATAACTGCATTATGGTTTTTTTGTGAACAAAAATGTCAATTGTCTATACTTTACCTCTAAATCCTTTATTTAAGGATGCATTTAACTATTTCCTCTACTATCTAGATATACAAATAAACACAGATAGGAAAAAAGAAAAATTAATTTATTTCCCTTCTCACAAAGCTACTGATCTAACCAGCAGCTGCTTCACATACAAGTGTGTTTCACACAATTCAAACTTTCCATACTCGGTAGTCAGTTCTGAACTGATTACTGCTAGTCAGGAAATTCATCTTAGGATTTAACAGTTCCATGAAAAATCCAGTTCAGCACTAAGCCACAATAAAAAAAGACACAATTTTTAGACTTCTGAGGCAAAGACGACACAAAAAACTTACTGTGTTGCCATATTAATTCTCTGTAGGAAAAATCTAACTAGATTAGGACTACTTAGGAAATGGGTTCAAGTTATGCCAGGCGAGGTTTAGATTGGATATTGGATATTTTTCACTGAAAGGATTATCAAACATTGGAATAGGCTGCCCAGGGAGGTGGTGGATTTGCCATCCCCGGAGGTGTTTAAAAAAAGGGTAGACGTAGTACTTGAGGACATGGTTTAGAAGTGGTTTTGTCAGGTTAGGTTAATGGTTGGACTTGATGATCTTAAAGGTCCCTTCCAACCTCAACAATTGTATGATACTATGATTTTACTTAGGCTGGTAAAGTGATGCCTGAGAGGGTGATGTCTTAAAAATCATGAACTGACAGGATGAATGAGGAACAAACACTCACTGTTTCCTCCTATACAAGAAATGAGATAAAAGAAACTAGCAACTGACAGACCAAAGCAGACATTGAGTTACTTTGCTATCTGTGTAGCAAAGATCAGCAACTTGGAGCCAGTGTATAGTGGGTGTGGACTGAAAAGGTCTGGTAGTCAAATTTATGGAAGTAAAGTCCAAGAGGTCTACTAAACAGGAGTCCAGAAATGTCTGGTGTTTCTCTAAGCTTGCCCAGTTCTCCTAATACCCATGAGGCACCTACGGGGTCTCTGACCCCATACTAAATAGAGAGAGCCCTTGCCTTATTCAGTTTGTCTGTTCATCTGTAGCAAGAAACTGCTCCAAGTTCCTGTAGTTTTGTTGTTA
Organism: Anarhynchus alexandrinus; assembly: GCA_008711295.1. Taxonomy (NCBI): domain Eukaryota; kingdom Metazoa; phylum Chordata; class Aves; order Charadriiformes; family Charadriidae; genus Anarhynchus; species Anarhynchus alexandrinus. The sequence continues at coordinate 2,613,605 of VUYV01000126.1, forward strand.
TTCCTAGGGGAAGGTTATCCTGCTTATCTAGCTGCACAAGAACTTCAGTTTTGCCTTTTATTTATTTAGGCCTATTTTACATATGTACTTAGGCCTTTTGTATAGCAGGCAAAGGCTTTGAAATGTGACACTAAAGCATCAGTAAAGTTGAAAATACGTAGAACATTTGATTATTTGGAGGTTTTTGTTTGTTTGAAGATCTCAATATTTTTTACTACTTACTGGAAATACTAAGAAAGACTAATGTAATCCTCTAGAGCAGCTGAGCACTGCTCAGGTTTGGAATTTGATTAGTGTACTTGCACTTTCATGAAAACTAATGGTATATATATCTGATGAAAGATGTCTGCCTACAGCAAGCGATGTGAATTGCCCTGTAGAGAACTCTATGCAGATCGCCCTATAGTTTCTCATCAGAATTAATATTTTTCAAAATGGGAGCTCAGGGCTGGCAGCTTCCTTTCCCCATTTTTTGTGAGGGATCTTACAGTTGATGGGTGTAAGACTGTTGCGGGGTGCAGGCTGGTGCTATAAGTGTTTCCTTGTCCTTAGGTCAACACTGAAAAGAGGATGCAGAGTGTGCAATGGAGACTGTTCTGTGAGACTGTCCTGACCACTACAAAAGCACCAAGACCCTGGGGTTTGAAGCACAGGCTGCATGAGCCCCATGCTCTTAGAGATCACGGCTACTGCAGAGCGAGCAAGAACATCAAGTAAGAACCATGGGGTATTGCAGAGTTGAAAGGCGGTGATTATTATCTGCTGCAGAGGAGCAGTCAGCAGGATGCCAGTGATAAAGGGGCTGGTGGTAGTGTTATGACAAAGACTTGTGGATGTCAGGGGGTGAAGGGGGGGTGGTCATACAAGCACTAGCTGTGCTGATAAGGCTGTGGCTGTTGTTCACAGGATATGAAGCCAAACACACACTTACACACAAGGCCATTAATTAGCACAACTAAGCAAGTTTCTTTCCGGGACGCAACAGTAAGAAAATGGTTTTAGCATTCAAAGACTGTGACTGGTTTTGAGGTGTAGGAGGCAGGGTGGTGGTGATAAAAGGGCTTGTATATTGTATAGATTGTATACATTATGTATCATATAAGTGATATATTGTATAAATTATATATTAATATATAAATTGATGTATCTATGTATAAATTAATAAAATCTGTATTTCTACATATTTTCATTCTCCTTTATATGTGTGTGTGCGTGCATAAATATATAGTATGTAAATGTATACGTTTTTATATCTGAGCACTTTCTGGTCCAAAGGAAGGGGCAGCCAAACACAGGGCTGCCTGTGAACATGTGGGTATGACAGTGTCAAGAAATGGCTGTCAGCCAATCACAACACAGGATGAAAACACGTGGGGGATGACGGTTTCAAAAGCGGCATCCTCCCTGTACATAATGACGGGGGGCTTCCTTTTTGGAGGTGCTTCTGGGTACACTGGGAAGGGCAGCTTGTCCTGCTGGCCAATCACAAGGCTGCCTGGGAGCACGTGGGTATGATGGTGTCAAAAAACGGCTCTCAGCCAAAGGAGCACAGAGCAGTACGGTGTTTAACAAAATGGCAGCTCCCCACCGTAAAATGGTGGAGTCCTTTCATAAAATGGCCGCCAAAACAGAATGACATACTTCCCGGTAAACTGGAGGCAGGGTGAGGGAGGGGGGCGGAGGTGGCGGGAGAGGTCTTGACCGCTGGTCACATCAGCTCATGTGACTGGAAGAGGGGGGGGTGACCCCCAGGGCAAATGGTCCTTGAGGCCGCTGGGAGGGGGTGGGATTTTTCCCACAAGCAGAGGAGTGGGGCACCTGTCACTTCTTACCTGGTAGATCGGTGGTATCTATACAATTAGCAGTTGCCGGGTAAGTGTGTAAAAGAGATGACAGTCTACCCGGAAGAGCTGCTACAAATAAATCTTACTGGGGGACAAAACTGAGACGGGTGAAGTTATGACAAACCACATCAAAATCTGTCATCTGAATACCCTTGGCTTCTATTTAAACAGAATACTAGTTTTCTATATTAACTGATATATCCCATAGTTTTGTAGCTGCCTGGTTTGCAATTATTGGGGGGTTGGAGAGGGTAATGTGGTCATGACAGATGTATGCCATTTTTTTGTTTGAATTTTAAAGCTAATAGTTCGATAGTGTTAATGCATCACTGAGTGAATTTCAACAAAGATATTTGCCGGTTAAGGCATGTTTTATGAACACATATGCCATTATGTAGATGAGGAAAATTCAGTTCTAGTGACCAGTACAAGGACTTTTACAACCTTGAACTTTGATTTTAACCACGCAGGCCACTGTTGCATAGAAGTTTCAGTAACTGCTGCCCTAAAGGAGGTATAAATGTGAGAAAGAGAAAAAGAACAGGATCAACTTACGTATTTCCTTCAGCAAGAATGCCTCGGCTCTTACCTTGTTTACCATAAAGACAACAAAACGGGAATACTTGCATGTTCTTTGGAAAGAAGAAGTAGGTTTGCATATGAGAAGAGGTAAAGATGATGCAAAAAGATCACAAAGACCGCAGAACAGCAAAGGAGTAAGTCAGAAATGCCCTCCTATAAGCAGTATTTTGATCTGTACAGACTGATGTGTAATGGTAATTTTTTTCTTTTGTATGACTAAAAGCATATTTTCTTCCTTTGTAAAAAGGCAATGTATATTTGGTGCCCCAAGAAGTAGCATACAGAAGAGGGTAACAATTTGTCCATTGTTAAATGACTGGCAGGCTGATGCGGTAAGATACACGCATTCACTACCTGTTTATCTGCTCCAGATACTTAGTGGGTTTGCCAGCTGCAATAGGTTTAGATTCTTGAGGATTTGGACTAAGATATTGTCAAGACAAGATTTACTTCTGAATTTGGTTGTGCCACAGAAATGTAACGCTTTTTAATAGTATCATGGTGATAGATTTTGCATAGGGAAAAAAGGGGCCAAGGCATTATTTCAGTTTAACTCTGCCAGAGTTTTTGCTTTTCAAAGGTTAAAAATAATGTGGGATGTAGGCTGGGTGTACTGTACCTAAGGTTCACATCACTGGGAGAAAGACTGCTGTGTGTGTGTTTGAATAAGAATGACAAGCTTAAGTACTTGAAATAAAAGGTTGTTATCCAAGGTGCAATAAGGTAGCTTTTGCCTCCATTTCTTTTAACATGAAAGCCATTGAGTATGGTATTGAGTCTCTAATATGCACTAACAACAATGTTCTATCATAATCATTGTATCATGCAATATACAGATGATAGGGTATTATGAGTACTTTAAAGCTCATTATGTGTACTGTGCAAAACATCTCAGGAGACTTAGGAAAGCCAAGTGCTGAATAAGTGCTCTAATGAGAAATCTATTGTCGTGTCACAATACCAGTCTTGCAAATCTGTTTGTCTGCATGTCAGGACCTTTATGGAAATGAAAGAAGAGAGCTCAAGATAGAGTCTTTTGCCTTTCACTAGGTCATTTGCACAGTAGAGATACTTCCCTATAATATGAAAATTTTCCGTCAGCATGTTACTTCTGAGGGTGTTAAATATTCTCTCTTACTGCTAGGAATTCATAAAAAAATTCAGTATTTTTTTGAAAAAAAATGTCATTTCCACTTTGGCAGCTGGTTTCCTAGGATTACCTATTTTTGTAAGCAACTTTTACCCTCAGGTTGTTACACAGCTTGTGGGTTTTTTTGTTTGTTTGGTTGGGGTTTTTTTTGTGATGTTAATGCTTAGCTCTGCACTTTGTCTTCTGAAGACTTGTCAGTATCTGAGAAGGTGCTATTAACAGCCAGACAGCCCTGAGCTTTTTTCTTCTGTTTAAGAAACTGTTTGAAATCCATTATCAGAAAAATTTTGATGGTTTCAAAGATGCCCAAGAAAACTCTGGCAATGTACTGACCATGAGATAAGGTCAAATAGGTACTAAGGGGAAACTTTAATATTATGTTTTAACTTCCTTTTATCAGAACACATCTTTACTGACAGAAACTAAATGCAGGAAAAATGAAGGGAGGTAAAGCTACTCTATGAGAAGTAAAACCTTATCAAAAAACCTCTTAGTCCCCTGTGGAAGAGGGTATATTCTTAACATGTGTTCACATCAAACCCTAACTTATTTTCTTTTAAGATGTTATTATTGATGAGACTATATCTTTCCTCTGTGCAGCTATTCCGTATCGTTATACATGGAATCACGCTCCTACAGTCTTTCATAAACGCTGTAAGAGAATCCAAATTTTCAGATCTAGACTTGTGATCGGCATTTCCCAGTACTAGCTTAAATAGCTTCATGTGGCTTGTGAGGGTTTTTTGGACTATGTTCTGAGGCAACTAACTCTGTGTACATGTGTGTCCTGGTTTCATCCGGAATTTTCTTTCTAGTGGCTACTGTGTTTCAGATTTGGTACGAAAGAAATGTTGATAATGCATATTGTGTTAGTTGTTGCAAGGTGATGTTTATAATATTCAAGGACTTTTTTCAGCTTCCCGTAGAAGATGAGAGGGAGCGTAGAAAGAGCAAGCTGGCCAATGGAATACTCTGTACCATAGACTTCATGCTTAGTATATAAATGGCTGGGGGCGGGGCAACAAAATCACCAGGTGGTGAGAGTGACTTGTGTTGTATTACTTTATCTTGTATATTCTTTTACAATTATTATTGTTGTTGTTATTTTTGTTATTATTATTGTTATTTTCTCTTTTTGTTCTATTAAACTGTCTTTATCTCACCCCATGACTTGTTTTTTTTTTTTTCCTTTCCCCTCCTTTTCTCACTCTTCTCCCTATGCTTTTACAGGGGAGGAAGGGGAGAACTGAGAGTGAAGCTACATGGTCCTAGTCACTGGCTGGGGTTTAACACAGCACAACAATGTGCTATTAGGAGGAATCTACATGCTTAAAATGAGGTTTTGGGGGTTGTCTCCATGGCCTGAAACCAAAATACTACTAATAATTGGAATGTTACTAATGTGATTGATATTATGAGGCTGCCAATGTCCTTTATGGAATCTTGCCAGTAGTCATGACTTGAAACGCAGCAAGAAGAGACAAAGAAAGAGATATCAAGTTATGCAATTTTTAAAATCATAATTGAAAGTCCCAATAGATTATGATAATTGTCTTTTTTATTTTAAGTCAGCTTCTGACCACTGTCAGGATGTTTTTCATTGTTAAGGAAAAATAGAATTAGAATAACGTACCTTCTTCCACAGATATGGAAAAATATGTGCAATATAGCAAAATACATTCAGTTTCTAATGGGATGAGGGGAAACAATGCTGAAATTAGATAGCAGTGCTCTTTTGCTCCAGAATGGCTTAAGCCTGTTTTAACTGTGAAGATCATAAAAGTCTATTGACATGTTGTGAAAGCCTACTAATGTAAAACAAGACAAATAGTAGTAACTGTAGATGATGATAAAACAAAATATATATGAAAATTCTGCAGTGTATCCTAATAAAGAGTATTTCTTTATAAAGCAGCTGCATTCTGAGCTGGTGCAAACAGGGTGTATGACTGACTAAACCCCTAGGGGTTGAACGTGACTCACTGAATAAACCCTGATGATGGAAGAAGACTCAGAGGAGATAGGCAAGGGTGTTGTGCCCATGAAGCTCGGACACTAATGCAGGGTGTGACTGACCACAGCTCTTGCGAAGAAGCTGACTTTATCTTACTGCAAAGGGGACAAAAGGGTGGGCTTTGTTTAAGGTAAATCATAGAACCATAGAATGGTTTAGGTTGGAAGGGACCTTAAAGATCATTGTTCCAACCCTCCCGCCATGGGCAGGGACATATCCCACTAGACCGGTGCTCAAAGCTCCATCCAACCTGGCCTTAAACACCTCCAGTGTTGGAGCTTCCACAACTTCTCTAGGCAATTTGTTCCAGTGCCTTACCACCCTCAAAGTGAAAAACTTCTTCCTCATATCTAATCTAGATCTACCCTCTTCCAGTTTGAAGCCATTCCCCCTCATCCTATCACAACATGCCCTTGTAAAAAGTCCTTCCCCAGTTCTCCTGTAGGCCGCCTTTAGGTACTGGAAGGCTGCTGTAAGGTTTCCCCGGAGCCTTCTCTTCTCCAGGCTGAACAACCCCAACTGTCTCAGCCTGTCCTCATAGGAGAGGTGCTCCAGCCCTCTGATCATCTTTGTGGCGCTCCTCTGGACTCGTTCCAACAGGTCCATGTCTTTCCTATGTTGGGGACTCCAGAGCTGGATGCAATACTCCAGGTGGGGTCTCACCAGAGCAGAGTAGAGGGGCAGAATCACTTCCCTCGCCCTGCTGGCC
>VUYV01000126.1:2620132-2681273 GCA_008711295.1 Anarhynchus alexandrinus
CGCATCTGGAGTACTGTGTCCAGTTCTGGGCTCCCCAGTTCAAGAAAGACAGGGAACTGCTGGAGGGAGGGAGCCCTCCAGCAGAGGGCTACAAAGATGATTAGGGGATTGGAGCATCTCTCTTATGAGGAAAGACTGAGGGACTTGGGTCTTTTTAGTCTACAGAAAAGAAGATTGAGGGGGGATCTTATTAACACGTACAAATACTTAAAGGGAGGGTACCAGGGGGGTGGGAACAGTCTTTTTTCAGTGGTGCCCGGTGATAGGACAAGAGGGAACGGGCACAGACTTGAACATAGGAAGTTCCATCTAAACATGAGGAGGAACTTCTTTACTTTGAGGGTGGCAGAGCACTGGAACAGGCTGCCCAGAGAGGTGGTGGAGTCTCCCACTCTGGAGACATTCAAAACCTGCCTGGACGCTGTCCTGTGCAACCTGCTGTAGGTGACCCTTCTCTGGCAGGGGCATTGGACTAGATAATCTCCAGAGGTCCATTCCAACCCTGACCATTCTGTGGTTCTGTGATTCTGTGATTCTCATCAATTAGCACCCACAAGTCCTTCTCCTCAGGGCTGCTCTCGATCCAGATAAATAGTTACCAACAGTTGAGTTGATCAGCTGGTGGTATACAAGATTCTCCCCAAGTTCATCAAAAGAGTGTGAATGTCTCCCTGTGTTAGCCAGACCAGCATGGGATGGGAAAGAATACATGGCTCCGCCCAACATAAAGACTAGACAACTAGCAAAATAGTTTTGAAGACTGCAATGGGCTTGAGCTGGCTTCAACCCCTGTATTCCTATCTGGAGATTGGAGACACCCAGCATTGTGATAGCATATTATTGGGAATAATGTTGGTATTGTGATTGAATTGTGTGCTGTAATTGCTATATTTTGCTATGCGTAACTTACATTTGTATTGTGTTTTCAGTGTATTTTGTATCTCTCTGCTACATCAGAAATCCCATGTAACATCAAATGTCTTAAAATAAGTAAATTTGATATTAAATGTTAATACCCTCCACGTATGGAATATCTCAAAGAACCTGGTCAGAGGGAATTGGACTCTGACATGGTGTAATGAAGGAGTGAAAAGACAATGTTTTCTCTCACTTTTTCTACCGTGTTAAAGACACTTGCATTAAGTACAATTAAATACTTGAATACATCTTGGGGCCTAGTAAAAACAAACACCCAAAACATACAGATTTCCACTTCCCATTTTGGAATGGAAGTACCAAATGATTGGTTTGTTAGAATATTTGTAGATCTTATAGACCTGTGTTCTGTTTCGTTTATCTTTCTCCAATAATTATTCTAGGGCTTTTCTTCCTAGGTAGGGCAACTTCTGCTATGGACGCAAATTTTCAAATCTGTGCTGTAGTAAAGAATTTCAAACAAAGACTTTAGTCTTTGCTTGCATTTGCTTGAGGCAGTCAAGGAGGCTGTGGGGAGATGGAAGAAGCATCAGAAGCGTTGCTCTGCCTCCAACCCCTCTTTCAACTGCACATGCTATGGGGGCTCCCCAAGGAGCTGTTCGTCCAAGCGCCCAGCATGATAACGAAGTGCTGTTCTGCCTTAGCCTCCTTTCCTGATAGAAATACCGCTGAAATAACCACGTTGACAAGCAGTTGGCTTATCTAGTTTGCATAACCATTCTCAGATATGTGTGTATATGTTGCCTTTTCAATTTTCTGAAAGATGAGGCAAGGGCCAGGGTCCTATGATGGAGTAGAAAAAAGTGTCCAGTACAAGGTAACAAGAGTAACACTTTTTTTTTTAACTAATTTTTAAAGATTATCTTTTAAAATATCTTTGGCTTATCTTGTATTTTCATTCTACTTTCTTGGATTAAGACAACTCCTTGAATTTTTAGTAATAAAAGAATGATAATTTATGGCTGTTGGTTTTTATTAAAGCAAACCTACATGCTTCCTGTAGTAATATTATCACAGCGGTGAGTGACAAAGTACTATTTTACAAGGCCTGCCTCATCTTCCCACCTGCAATATGGTTTATAGGAATTAAGTTTCATCTTTCCCTTTTCAGTTATTAATATGACTAATATTTTGAAATTTACTAGGTGATTTACATTCAATATTTGCAGCTCAAGGTCATTTTAAAAAGGAAGGATTATAGTCTATATTTGAAAGTTGTGGTGATTTTGATGCATGTATTCTTATAAATAATGTTCAGCATTATGATGCTGAGCAAAATGCTTTTGGAGCTTCCTGTTGCTGCAGGGTCCCCTATAAGAATATGCCTGCCAGCAGGTACTGAATTTGTCCAGTATGCTTATGTCAATAGCACTTTTACAAGCAACAGCACACAACACATATGCATTGTCAATGCCTATGAAAAGGAAAATTTGTTTGCATGTATATATATCTCATTTACATATTTTCCATTTATGTGAATATATATATTCCTGAAAGTTCATATAGAGCTCCATCTTATGATTTCTGGATTTCTGCAGTCTCACCTAAAAGAAAATAAATATGATGTAGCTAAGGGAAATGATTCTACTAGTACCAGAGAATTTCCAGTTATAAATGCCTAGCAAAATATTTCACGTTAGCTGTATGAGATTCTCCTCATGGAAGGAGTGATGGGAAATGATCATACAGGGTTGATGGGAAGAAGTTGTACAGTTTTACCTGTTACATGTTGTTCCTATAAGAAGTAGAATTATGCTCCATCTGGAAGAGTTATAAGCGGTTTTAAGTGTTTTTAGCCTGAACAAAGTTCTCCTCTATAGGTCTTCCTATAAAAAGAACTGGACTTGCTATTTTATTGCATAGTTGTTCATTTTGAAGTTTATATAGTCTCCAAAGAGTAGGCAATAGTAGTAAAAACAACCAAATAACACTCCCTAGCATTTCTTGTTAGAAAATTAAGCAGCTGTAATTCTGAACATGAAGTGGGAATAATGTGACCGTTTTGCAGATGTTTCATGACCCTAATCACATTAACTGAGCCACTTCTTTTTCCCTGGTATGAGCTGATGGTAATGGATGGCTTCATAAAACTTTCAGGGAGAGGTACAAAAAGGTGATTTTGGGCAGGAAAAATATTTTCTGTCATCCTAGCAATGTCAAAAGCAAGACATGAATAGCAGAGAAGTTCAGGATAATGGGTAACTATTTTACTGGTCCATAGAATCTTGGTTTCTGTGGCATTTGAAGGATGCTAGAAACTACAGGGGTTTAATGACCTTGTGGAACTTTCCATGGCCATTAAATCAGAGAAATCACATGGGGAGGGAATGACTTCCATGCTGCTGATGGAAATTTTTATAGGCACCTTGCTGATTCCCATGGTGGGGGAAGATGGTATAAACTAATGACAGGCAGAAGGTCAAATGCTTCAGAGTGCACAGGCACCCAACTGATCAGATGTTGGTCTGAAGTTTACCCAAGCCTTTTTGGAATCTTTTTGGGTATGCAAAATTATTTTACTATCATAATCAGTAGCTTTCTTTTTTTGTTTGCCTTTTTTTTTTTTTTTNTAGTGCTATTGTAATATTTTCAATTCAAATTCCAGCCTGAGTTCAGAAATGTACAATTTAGTAGAAATAATATATTCCTTTTTTACTATAAATATGTTTTTGTGGGATCTGTGTTAGGATTCTGCTGATACGCTGCAGGATAATAGCACTTCTAATACCCAGGAATAGTTTGTGCTCACTGTTCTTAGAACATCTGAAATCACTGAAGTTTAAACAGAGACTTTGTTTCCTTTGGATTTCATACTTATCCTACATGAGTTGAATTACCTGATGCAAAAAAAACAGACGAGCTAACAGTATTGCACCAGAATCAGTTTCTAGCTTGAATAATTGAACAGGTTATAGTATATCCTTGCTTAATGGCCTGATCTTCAGAACTATTTTGTACATTCATAAATCCACTGCAATAAATAAAGCCCATGCAGTCAATGTGTGAAATCTGAGCTTCACTGAGGAAAAAATTGGTTAACTTTAATAAGATCAGAATTTCATCCAAAAGGATTATTTGCAAGACCTTAGTGTACTTATACTTAATGAACTTACAGCATACACAATTTGATGTAGTGCTTCTACACAGAGGTGATCTTGTTTCCTTGCTGAAAAATGTGTTTTAAAACTCTTCCTATAAGGTGGTGGGTTATGTTGCAAGTATACATTATTTATACTTATAGAACTTACAGAAAGTGGAGTATTTGGGGCCCAAACTATTACAAATAATGTTTGTAAAAAAATAACCGTATTTTAACTTGAGAAATGCATACAGTGAGAAAGTAGTATTACTTGAGAACAGTTTAGCAGTCTAAGATTAATACTTTGGAACAGTTACCATTCAAGAGTGGATAAAATCATGAAGGTAGCCACGTAAGCAAGCTAAAACTATGCTTCTTTTTTGTCCCTTTGGGGAAGAGCCCTCACCAGTAACAAATACTTCGTTTGGCTAAAAAATAAATCTTGCTTTCATTAAGCAACTGTATATGTTCCAGAAGGTCACGGTGGTGGGGAAGGTGAATGTGGATAAATGTGAAACTCCAGAGGAAAAAAAGAAAGAAACTTACAGTTTCAAACAATTAAAGCTATGTAAAAGGAACACCTCGAATCTGTTGTCTAGTGGCAATAATGGAATAGTAGGTATTAGTTTTAGAAGCTCTAAAAAGATTTTAAAATTCTAACACGTCAACCCCCAAAATGTCCAACACACTGAATCTAGTATCCCTGAGAAAATTACACTTCGGATCTCATAGAGGTGTGATTATTATGAGGTTTTCTACTTCTGGCTGTCAAAGCTTGCTTATCTTTGTTGTCAGGTGTCATTCAGGAAAATTCTGTTACATTTAAAAGAGAGAACTTACCTGGTTTAAGATCATATCTTTAAGAAACTCAGAACACTACTTCCTTGTATGACAGTCTTAAAATCTTAGTTTACTCTACAACAAAGAACTACCCCATGCACCAGTATGTGCTCGGGGTCGACTGGCTGAAAAGCAGCTATGCAGAAAAGGAGATGGAACTCCTGGTGGGCACCAGGTTGAAAATGAGCCAGAAATGTGCCCTTGCTGCAAGGAAGGCTAAGAGTATCTTTTGCTGCATTAGGAGGAGTGTTGCCAGCAGGCCAAGGAAGGTGATCCCCCCCCTCTGCTCTGCACTGGTGAGGCCACACCTGGAGTGCTGTGTCCAGTTCTGGGCTCCTCAGTGCAAGACATACATGGAGACACTAGAAAGAGTCCACCGCAGAGCCACAAAAATGAGTAAGGGACTGGAACATCTCACCTAGGAGGAAAGGCTGAGAGACCCTAAACTGTTTAGCCTAGAGAAGGGAACACTTAAGGGTTATATCTTATCAATGTGTATAAATACCTGAAGGGAGGGTGCAAAGAGGATGGAGCCAGGCTCTTTTCAGTGGTACCCAGTGACAGCACAAAGGCAATGGGCACAAACTGAAACACGGGAGATCCCTCTGAACATCAGGAAACATTTTTTTACTGTGAGGGTGACTGAGCACTCGGAAAGGTTGCCCGGGGTGGTTGTGGTCTCCATCCTTAGAGATATTCAAAACCCGTCTGGATGTTGTCTTGGGTAACTCTGGGCATGAGGTGGCCCTGCTTGAGCAGAGTGCTTGGGCAAAAAGACCTCCAGAAGTCCCTTCCAACCTCAACACTTCTATGTCTATTCTATGTCTAACTAGAAAGAAAATGTGACACAGCTGCAGTTTCTATGCTGAGCTGCCTAGCAACCTTTTATAGGTGGGTAGTAGAGTGGTGTGCAGTAATGGACATGGAGTTTTATTAAAGTTAATTTATTTCTGCGGTACCTTTGGGGTTAGTAGCATGGTAACATTTGGAAAAGAGAATAGTAAAAGCAGAGAAATTTAGAAAAAAAAATTGCATCTGAATACTCAAATATGGAAAAAGAATTTATGACATCATATGAGGCAAGGTAGCCATCTACTGAGTTTTACTCATCCTTCGTGGAAATCAAAGTGACCCCTGAAGATAAAATGAAATATTTAAACCTTAGAAAAACTATATTCATACTCTAAGTGTGAAGTAAGGGACAAATTCTGACCGAAGAATCGAGGACAATAGGATCATCCTACAGATTCTCAGAGGAATAGCACCTTGCTTCTATACTCAGTGTTTGTATGCCAAAGTGTTTCTCTACGTTATTTTGGTGGTCACTTTTAATTCCCTGCCTCTCCCCTCTTCACAGAACTTGGTTCACCCAAGTAAAGAGTCAGGACACCAGACTAGCACAGAGCAAAACTGAGCTGGCTGATGTTGCTGTAGTATCTAGAAACTGTCTGTTTGACTGCTATTTCCATATGACAGTCCCTAGAAAGTTAAAAAACTCTATTCCTAAGAAGGGATTCAGAAAAGTATGAAAAACATATTCTTTAGCATTTAAAAAGGTAGTCATTTAAATAGGCCTCCAACTTACTCTGCATTTAAAAAAAGTTTCATATATTTAATAAACAGTGTCAGGGACCAACCTGTTTGACTTGCAGTTAATCATTTATGGCATCACTTCAGAAAGAATTTACATGTAAAATTTGTTTGTTAGCAATTTAGAACTTGGATTGCCAGAAATTGATTTTGTACTACTGGAATGTGTTAATTTTTATCCTTTCTGTGCTTTCTTTTCAGTAAGTACTTTTTCATTTAGCATTGCCATTCAGTTTATTCAGATAAGCTCATCTTTTTTACAAATTGAGCGGATATACCCATTGTCTTTGGTAAGAACAAATATTCTAGATAAGACTGCAGCATTGAATGAATTGGCTACTTTTCAGTACCCTGATGAAATAATATAAAAATAGAAAATCTGTTCTTAATAAATGCATTTATACAGTTTCACAGGTTCTTTTTCCTACTCTGTTTCATAGTGTGGTTTAATACTTTCTATTAAGCGGCTAGACTTGAAAGTGTGTTGAGAATGATTTGCATGCTTTCTGCTTAAAGCAAGCCTAACCTGAGGGACTTCTCCACGAACATTTACATTCAACCTATGTTATATAGTGTTGTGCATGCTAATTTGAACTGTGGATATGTAAGAAAAGTGACTTGCCTATGTATAAAAATTGGCAGCCTCTCACTGTCAATATATTTCTGCCATATGGGCCAACAGCTCTCCTTGGATACCCTTGCAGAGAGAACAGTATGTGCATGCAAAGGAATAATTGGGTCCTCTCTCTCAGTTCTGGTATCATTTTTTGCTGAGTGGTATAGGGTTGTTATGGTAGGATCCCAAATTTATTTTCTAGCTCATGCACGATTAGCAGTGGTAGACTGGGTGTCAAGTGTGCTGAAAGTGCGGTCATTACTCATGCTGATTGTGTTTTAGACAAAAAGAATCAAATTTGATTTTCAGGTCCCAGTTTGACTTTTCAAGGCTGGTGGCTGAGACGGAAGGAAAAGGGAATCTTTTGGTTTCTCTACGCTTTGGTTAGGGTAGAGAATAAACTTAAAAGGGGAGAGGACAAATATCACACTGTACTCTAGGATTATTTTTTTTAATAATAATAATAGTAATAAGAAGACTGCATGTTTGTAAATTAATTTGCAGATGTGTTTAACTTTGCCTATAAAATGTCTGGTGTGAATCTCATTGAATAATAAAACCCAATAAATCTTTGGGTCCAGTTCTGTCCTTAGTAATTGTGAAACTCTGTATGGTCTCTTAGACCTATCTGCTTTTTTGTATTAGCTGTTTAGTTTTATGAATTACAGCAGCAGCATATTACAGCAGGTCCTACTGTGCTAAATACCATACAAAAAAAGCAAGGGACAATGCCCTCCCCAAGACCTTACAATTTAAATAGATTAAAAGATTAATAGGAGCGCACAGATGTGAAGTGTCTTGCTCATGGTTACCCATCAGGCCAATAGCAAAACCAGAGTTAAACTGGTCCCTTTGTCCCAATCTAGCACCCTGTTGATTACACCACAGTGCCTCTTGAAGGAATATTTTCAACTTAAGCATACAAATTGCTTTAAAACCTAATTGTGATAGTCTAAAAGGAAGCTTGGTGAGAATAAAACCCCCTTGACAAGAGAAATGGAGGGCACATAATCATACCTAAGGCAAGGCGCTTTTTTTTTTTTTCAACATCATTCATCATCTTTTGACAAGAGGATGCTTTGAATACAGTAGACAGCCTTTACAGTCAATCTTTCACAGCATGAGAGGAGGAAAGATGCTCTTCCTATTCCCAAGCTGCCTGTTTAGTTATGAATTTGTAGTTCAGGAAGTTTTCTTGCTGCTTGAGTAGCACAGTTTTACTGGGTCACCAGCAAAAGCCCCCTTCCAGATGGGAGCATCAAGGATGGACATTGTGCCCTGCTGCTGTGGTCCTATGCCCTGTGGGGAGCTGGGCAAGTTTTCTGAGAAGGAAAGACCTAATCACTAAAGGCAGGGGCAGTCTTATGAAGAAGTTATCCGGTAGAAAGTATTTCATAAATGTTGAGTCTGATTGGCCATGATCATTCAGCTAAGCTCTTGGTCAGGAACATTTCAAATTAAAATTTAGGCCTAACTCCAGTAAGTCTCAGCATAGGCAATATTCTAATCTCATACAGCACTGGACATATGTTTGTCTAAAATACTGGAGGAATATACAAAGCAGATCCCAAACGCTACATTTTGTCTCTGTGGAACCTGTTTTTGTTTCTCTCTGTGGAACTATTACAAGAAAACGTTGTAAGCAAGCAAACATTGCATGAATCGTGCAGACTACGATTTGCTACTGATAGACTACGTGCATTGTAAGGTATCATATTCAGATTTTCTCTGCTGTTATAAACCGTAAAAATAATCTTAATCTACAAAGTGTACATGAAGAAAATTACAACAACTTATTTAAAGCATTCTTATCAGGAACACGCTTTCTTCCTACCTTCCTATCTCAACAGGAGCTTGAAATTCAGATTCAGCATTTGAAAATTTTAGCCATTGTCTATGAGTGATAATTGCTTTTTTCTTGTGGAAACATCTCGGCTATTTTGCATATGTATTTGCAGTGCACGCACTGCTTATTTTTTGCAATTATTCTAGTTAACTGTTTGTTTCATCACCTTTCCCTGGGGTAAGGATTGCATACCAGAGCCTCTCAGCAAACTGTGAGGAAAACAAGAAGAATTATTTTTATTTTGTCTCAGCACAGAATCAAAAAAGGTACATATTGCATTCTCTTTAGTGATACTATTACTACAAAACCGATTTTGAAAGACACAGTGAGGGGAAGAGAGGGCAGTGAAGTAAGACAGCAAAACCAAAGGAAATGCTCTAAAATAAAAACATGCTCTTTCAAAGGATTCAGTATTATATAACAAATACTGTATAACTAGTTTGTATGGGATATGCAGGCTATTTAGTGATTAATATTTTGATCCCATTTGAGGTATTCTATGGAGAGGCTTTTTATTACCTGATTCTTTTCTGAGAAATTATTGCTGTTTTACACTTTGAAGAGCTATAACTGGAAACTTAAATAAAAGTAACATCTTTAACCATTTGAGCAACAAAGAGACATTGATCAAATCAAGACAAATGGACATTTAAAAATTATTAAATACTTTGTACAACCTTTGGACCAAGAACTATTTTCATGAATTATTCAACACATTTTTGACTAAGAAATGCCTCACTGTTTGTATTCTAGTTAGTCTCAATGGTTAGGAGCTTTCCTGAGTAAAATACCGTACACGTTTTCCAAAATGTAGTTCTGGATTAGAAATTGTGACGGAGGAAAACAATATGCAGTCCTATGGCAATCTAGAAAAAGTGTTGTAATTGAATAACATCCGTAATTATAAAAGATGATCAGTATCAATATCTTCAATCAAGTCGGTAAGAAAACTCACATGAATTGTTCAGTTAACTTCGTAAGTTAATATTTAATAGGCACCAAAAGGCTGATCTTTGCGATACAGTAATTTTATAAGACCTATTAAAAATAGCAACTTTACATTTGTGTGCTGCTGTTGTGCTGTATGGCATGCTATGTACAGGCATGCTGTTTATGAGAAAGGCTGCAATTGCAAATTCTTCCTTGTTACATTGGCTGGTTCTTTACATACCTTACAGGCTCTGTGTTTGATAGAAACAGGTCTCTCTGTTGCCTTAATCTGACATTTAAGAGTAGGGAAACAACAAAAACTTCAATCATGTCTTAAACCTTATCACACTGGAGACTGACTTTACTGGAAGTTGTAGGAGGCATTATATTAAATCTGACAAGGGCATGATCTCTTGTACTGGTGTTTTTATCATTACCTACCTTTTATGCACGTTTTTCCTTCCTGTTGGCCTTTCCTACAATGGATAGGATTTGGTTAGATGGTCAGAGTTGGACCCATCCTGGTTTGCTTGCTTCCACAACCTGAAAACATGACACAGTTTAAAAAAAAATCTGTTGATAGTCTTTGTGCTGTCTACCCCCTCAAATACCTAAATAATTTCTCAGCTTGGAGTCTGAGGATTTTCTGAATTTAAATGCAGCTTTCTTTTCTCTCTCACTATTTCAGTATTAGTTTTTCCTATTTCTCTGACCATATACATATTTCTTCTGGCTGTTTCAAATCCATTTCTTTTATTGCTTAGTATTAGCATGTATTGCAATTCTAAGATCCTTATGCATAAATGTTCATCTAAAAAAATTTACATTAACAAAATATGTAATTTTTCCTTTCCCTGATATGCTTTCCCAGTCTTTATTTCTTGTTTTTCTCCTTTGGTTCTTCTGGGTTCAAATATATAATTCAAGTAATATGTTGCAAAGAATAGCTTTTCATAAAATTAACATTCTAGAATGTTTTACAGCTTATAAGTGCTGAAATGCACTATATGAAAGATGGCACTTGTTCCCCAGGAATTTTGACTGGAATACTCATGCTTTTCTACTTCAGAAACCTTGAAACATCACGTGCAATTATTTTCAGCATTAAAATCAGCTTCACACTAGCCTCTTCTCTTTCAAAGCATTGGACTATTTTGTAGAAGAGTTGAAGGTCTCTTGGCGAGTTTACAGCAGGACCTTGTTGGTTTGCTTTGAACTGTACCTCTGGTGAGGGATAACGGAGGGAGGAGTGCTGGGGGTAAAACTGTGAAAGCCAGTGACTTGGAAATGGTGGCCAGTCTCTTACCCTATTTGGGCGAGTTATCAGTGTGTTTAAGGTGAAAATAAGGCTGTGGTTGTGTTTTTGTCTTACTCGCACCTTTCAGAAATAACTTTCAACAAGCAGTCGCTATGCTGCCCAGTGTGGAAGTTATAGTCATGGATGATAACCGTGTCGCTTTTATCCTTATTCAGGTGTCAGTCATAATTTGTTCACTGGCCGCTAACAGGAAATGTCCTGCTAGAGTATCAGGTTAATGAAGCTTTTATGTTAATGGCCATGATTAATGGGAGACAAATTTTAGAAGAGCTAATATGTTATCCTGCCCAGAATTAGTTTCCATGGCCTCATGTAGCCCTGTAACATTATAGTCCTATGATGCAGTGGGAGGGAAGGGGTGTTCAGATCCAGCAATGAATGCCAGTATGAAACTATAAGAGGCAAAATACAGTCCCACTACCTGCTGAGAACAGCGAGAGAAAGACCAGAAAAATAAGACATCTTTTGTCCTATATTTATTCTCTGTAGAGCTCTCTGAAAGTCTGTAATCTGTGATTCACAGGGGGCTTGTGAGCAACCAAAAGATGGAGAAAAATTATATGGAGAAAAAAATCTAGGAGGAAAATTCCGTCACTTTATTCATATACTTTAGGTAGGTTGAAAACTTCTGGAAATAAACCCCATATTAAAAGCCAAACACATTTGAAATGGTTTTCCCTGGGTTGATGTTAGACCGGCCTGAAATGACCCATTTAAATGGATACTCAGTTAACCTCATTTGCTTACCTTTGTTTGGAAAAGTGTTCAAATTCATGATTGCAGCATGAATATTGATCGTTATTGAAAATTTGATAGAACATGTTTATTTTTGCTGTGAAATCTCAATTACAATGTCTTTATATAATTTTTAAATGTGTTTTAATACAGAACTTGGTGTTTGTGACCATCTTCTGTTTAAATTTCCAAAATTTGATCCTGAAGTTGGCAAGTAATATTTGTGCACATCTCCAGAAAGGTACAGGCTATGAAAAACAACTATTTTGGAGAAAGTGAGGTGCTTTGTTAGAATATCTTGAACCAAAAAGGTATGTCTCAATGATTTTACTAAGTGAAGTTAAATTCAAAGTCTTTGAAGGAATGGGATACAAACTGCATCAAAAATATCTTACTGTAATAATGTGGGGAAATTGCCTTATGGAAAATTTTAAAGTTATATGTCAAAATACCCTGGAATGGATTGGATTTAGCTTTTGGTTTATAAATGTTTGTGAACCCTTGTTAGATTTTTTTTCTTATTGTCTTGGCTTTCCCATAATTTTTAAGAGGCATCTCAGGTACAGATTTTTTATGTGTAAAGTTATTTTTGTTATTTATTTTCCTCAGCAAAAGCAGTGAGGATGTTTTTTCTGCTTGTGTTGACCACTGTGATGATAACTATTTTACTGAAATGCACTAATAGGCCCACAGTGTTAGGTTTTTTTGGGGGGGTTGTTGGTATTGCTTTGTCTTTCTAAATAAAGACAAAATTGTGACTGGGTAATTCTTCTTCTCAGAGGTGTTCTAATAGCAAAGAAAATTCTTACTCTTACAGATTTAATTTTCTTAACAGTTGCAGAAAATGACAGTTGCAGACCAAAAATACCCTGAAAACTCAGAAAATTTATGGGTGGTATTTTCGGTTTCTTCTTTCAGAGAACAGAGCAGAGTAGTGAAGAGCTGCTGGCTTTTATATGAGCGTATGGCAATTCCACCAGTAAGAAAAGACTAGGATGGTAGGTTTTAAAGAGTAAGACTGTCCAATTACATTAGCTGTATATACTTTTCTCATATCATGGAGTGCTGCATGTGTTTGGGATTGGATCTCCAACAATTGGGTCTCCATTTTTTTTTTTGCTTTTAAAAAAGGTTATTATCACTGTCTTAACAGATCAGTTAGTCTTAAAGAGCAGCACCTAATGATATAAGTGGCACAGTTTAGACAGTGGATATTCAAGGCGGGATGGATGAAAGATAATGATGCAAGTTTTGAAAATGAGATATTACTTTTTATTGAAAAATTGATATTATTCCGGCTTTGAATGTTGGTGAAGCTATCAGATTTTCACAGGATTTTAAGTACTCCTCTTCCTCTGCACTGAGAAAAATACTAGAAGATGTAGGGAAATGGATAAAGGTGCCAAGAAATAACATGCCTATATTAATCAGAGTTTGCAATACATAAACCTCCAAAGAAGAAAAAACTAGAACTTGGATTTGTGAAATTGCCGCCATATGTAAAGCTACTCAGACAAGAAAGTAACTAATAAACTTGATGTGTTTGTTTGTTTATTAAACAAAACTGTTACAGTATGTCACCACGTTTGTAAGTGCTCTGAAGTGTCTCCATGAACTGGGGAAAGGAGAAATTGTATTGATTGAATAGAAAGAATAAAAAAATGAAAATAAAAATTTTCAAATATGCTGTTCGAGCATAGCTCAGTCATTTATTTCTAGATAAAATAATATTTTTAATCTATTCTGATCCATGTTGGTTTTCCAATATAAAGCTTGCCTCTATGGAGATTCATCCCGTTTTGACAGAAGAGGGCAGTGTTTCTTTACAATTGTGCATAGAAAATATGCGCAGTATTTTAAAGATCAGTCTCTAGAGAGTATTTTGAGCCAATGAATTTAAATATAATAAACGCCCTCTGAATATGCTGCTCAGTAAAAATAACAGGCAATGAAAAAGTAGATGTTATGGTTACTTAATTGTTGTCAGCCCTGAATTGTATGGGCCCAAGGAACAACATGTAACCTTTAACATACCACATAGATGATTGATTTTTGTGTAATGTTCAAAGATTAAATCTATGTAACAGCATCTTAGGTTTAAAATGGTAAAATGGTAAAAAAAAAAATTAAGCCTAACACTACTGCTTTACGGAATGCATTAAGCCTGATATGAATAAAACAGCTTTGCAGGAATTCAATATATGAAACAGCACTGATAGTCTCACACTTCAGGTGTTGTCCATGCTGCTCTAGTGTCACCCTTTATAGAGCAGGCAAACTAAAAAAATACAGTCTCAGTTTATGA
Source organism: Anarhynchus alexandrinus (assembly GCA_008711295.1). NCBI lineage: Eukaryota > Metazoa > Chordata > Aves > Charadriiformes > Charadriidae > Anarhynchus > Anarhynchus alexandrinus. The sequence continues at coordinate 2,634,328 of VUYV01000126.1, forward strand.
AGAGAATAAGGGAATTAAGCACATCTTTTATTTTAAAGGCTCTGACTAAGTCCCAGCTGACTTCAAGTTAAGTACTTGCTTTACTGGCCTTTTAAGATAGGGATGTTTGCTATATGATCGACACATTTCTATATCCTGAGTGGTTTTCTCTATTTCTGACTGAAATAATATGACAAAAACAAGTGTATTGCTTTCCTTCTCCTTCCTACCAAAACCTTGACCTAAAGTTCTTCCTTCCTTTTATTAATACTTTGTCCCTGTTCTCTCAGCATTTTAATTGAGCAGGGGATGGATGAAACTAACAGCTCTTCTTTGGGGAGTACAGAGTTAGAATCATAGAATGGTTTAGGTTGGAAGGGACCTTAAAGGTCCTATAGTTCCAACCCACCTGCCATGGTCAGGGACACCTTCCACTAGACCAGGTTGCTCAGGTTACTTCATATCTAAGAAGATGAGGTTTGTTCATATGGGCATAGGGAACCAAGTTTCTCCAATGCCTAATGCAAGTTATTGTGTAAACAAGTACTGAAATTAGGTCTACTCAAGGCGGAAGGTGGAAGCAATGTGTTCTCTTATTTCCACACAGACTTGGAATATTGCTGCCAGACTCTTTACCCTCTTGCCCGGTGCAAATCTTAATCACAGAAGAGTCCTAGAAAGAAAATGGCTGTGCAGAGAACAAAGAGCAAGTTTTATTAAATAACTTATTAATGAAAAGCAAAGAAAAGGAATTGAGAAAGGTATTTAGAAGTTATTTCTTTTTTCTTGCTTTCATTTTATAAGTCTGTTTCTTTTCCTTCTCTGACTATTTCTCAAAAAAATTTTGTTTAAATTCAGTGCTTGTGGAAAGTGGCTCCTCAGTCCAGATACATTTTCATTGAAAAGGAGTAGCACAGAAGGTGGTGGCACAAGACTCTGTCAGTCTGTTCCAACTGTGGGAAAAAATGCTGCCTTAGCTTTTCCGTCCTCTGCTGCTCACAGAAATACCAGGTATAAGCTGTGGCTCACTTGAAACAGGAGACAGTCTATCAAGCCTGCTCATGTGAGCTACCAGAAAAGTCCTCACGTTTAGTAGGACATGAATTTTATGTAGCAATGATGTGAATGTATTGGGAAGCGATGAGCTGAAGTGAGAAACTCTGCATCTTACTGACAATTGCCTGACCAAGCCTTTTATGAAGCCTGGCATGGTTGTGGGGCTGTGGCAGCAGCCTGCCGAAGGCAGTGAAGAAAGAGATTGGCCTCTGTGTTCTTTAAATGGTCCAATATATTCTGTTGCAATTGCTGTTATGTTTTAGATGTTCATAGGTGTAAAATCACTCTTCATAGTAAGACAAAAACCTTTTTCCTTAAGCCTATGTATCCTAAACCAAAATTTCCGCGAGATATAGATTGCCCCAAGTTTTTTGATTGATACTTATCCTGTGAATGTCAATGCTCTTAGTTCCTGTAGTGCTCATTAAAGAAGTCAGGAAAGGAGATAATGTGATCTGATAAAGGGAAACATTTTAAAATATAATTAATCACCTTTGGCATGAAGTTCTAAATCACTGGCATGTGATATGTCCCTATGCTAAGGATACACGAGATCAAGTACAAGATAAGATATGCTATTCCTGCAGTTGATCAGTTCTGAATACTTTGGCAAATAAAAGTAAAGTGTTCTTTTTCTTAGTCATAAGGACTTTAGTTATAGTAATTTACTTCTTTGATTGTACGTACTTTATGCTTGTTGTGTTTTTGTAGTTTCTGCTCAGATTACTTGATTTCTTTGCATTCATAGACTGCAACTAAAATGGGAAAGTACTGTTTTAGCAATCTTCTGCATTTATGATTTTGAAATGAAGCTGCAAAATGATTACTGATTTTTTTCTCCTTAAATTCCTTAAGGAAAATTTTTGCCTTTTTAGGGCCGATATCCAAACTAGTCTTAACTTTACTTCTGTATATAAGCCTAACTTGAAGAATTTTAGAATTTTTATGTTTGCAAATAAAACTGGAAAATAGTCTGTCCACAGTGGCAAAATAGTGAAATAAGCCTGAAATTTTGAAGAAGGCTGAATATGGAGGAATTAAAACCATGTCATTAACTATATAACACATTCAGCATTTGTCCTTGCCTATGATAAATTCAGAATTTAAACACTGGTTGAATGCCAAAGTGTTAAGAATACGTCTATTGAGTTTGTTAAAAGTAGAACAAAGAAAGTTTAGAATTCTACCTTTTCCATTCATTGGCTACACACACAATGATCATTAAATAAACATGGAAGAAACTGCTATGGAGACACTTGAAGTAAAGACAGACAAAAATACATTCTTGATACAGATATGTATATTGAACTATATAAACCCTGTTGTTGATAGACAGCAACTGGAAAATGCATTGCTTTTGTGTTCTGTTGTGATGTTGTGCAGTTGCTCTATGCCCACCTGATACTCACAATCCTGAAAACATTTACCTCTAAAAACCATGATGAAGGGCAAACAAAAACGCAATTCCAAATATTTCTGCTGGAGCTGAGAAAAGAGAAAAATCTAATGTTATTCACTTGATTGCATTACTCAAAAATCACACTTCTCATGTAAAAATCACAAAGCAATTTGAAAATATTTAATGAAGTAACCAGTAGACACTCCTTGTAAAGCAGAAAATGCAGCTTAATCACACACAATAAATCTAATCTTTAACCAAAGCACCACAGAAATGTTAACACTTCTTTGTTGTGGATGAGATATTAAAAATCTTCTCAGTACTCAGATAAATATTTTTATTTTCATAGTTTTTGCCTATGACATAAGGTATGCTTATATATCACAGAACTGACTTCTGCTTTTCATAAGTACATGAGAAAGGTCTTGAACTGGTTGTAGTTTTAACAGCAAATTAAAAGTACGTCACCTCAGTCCTATGAGATGCTGAAGATGGGTATTTTAATGAGCCATAGGTTGCCTTCATTTTGCCGTTTGTTACTGCCCTCCTCACACACCTTTTTGAAGGCAATCTCTGGCAGGATGTTATGCCCATGAAAACATAACTAGCCTGATTTAGAATGAGATTTCAGGGCACTTGTGCATGATTTCAAGAGAAAGAGACATCTTCGATTCCAAGGGATGGGTTGGGGGGTGGTTTTTTGATTATTTTTTAACAGAGAAGATAAATCTGTTGTGGATTAATATATTAGTCTGTTTTTCTTGAAAAATTTTTTAAATACGATATTTTTATTTTCAAATGTTTAATTTCTTGCTAAATAAGAAATTCAAATTAATTAAATCCATTACACAGGAATGCCTTTTCCTTTCACTGCAACATTTTGTGATTATTTTTAAGCAAGTTTGAAAGCTAGGATGCAGTGTGCTTTTGACTACTTTATCTTCTTTTTTCTCAGTCTTCTAATTCCACTACTCTTAAAGCAACTTGCTCAAAAAGAAAAGATGTACAAAAATTAATGTTTCTCCCCTGTTCTATACTTAAGTTGAAGATGTTACATGCTCTTCAACTCCTTCCTGTAACTGAAGCCAAAAAGTGCTGTAATGATAAAAAATTGAATTATGTTATCAAAAAATATAAGATGGAAGGTCACACATTTTCTTCTTCCTTTTAAAGTTCATATGATTTCAGTGAAATACACTACATTTTTTTAGTGCAGATACATTTATAGCTGTATTCTTTTTGCTTTCCATGATTTAAAGGAAATAATTAGTACAGTGACAAGTAGAACTTGAAATAAATTATTTAATCTGGCCAGGATATTAATTTTTGAAATGTTAATACAATAGCTCCTTGAACGACTAAAGATTTCCTAATGTTCTTAGAATTATGGAGTTGATTTTAATGTGGGGGATATTTTAAACAAGTTTTTAATTCTCTTGTCAAGATTTATATAGGGTTTTTTTCTCTATATATTTTCTGGTGATAGCCTCATCCAGATACTAAACGTGAAGCAGATATGTGTAATTTCAATTGTAGTAGACAGAAAGCAATTTATAGAAATTTGGCTGACAGAGATCAGTGTGAATATGACATTTGCAAAACATTTCTTTCCTCCTTGACTTTTGTCCAAGAATATTAGGGATTCACCTCCACCTAGAAAAGGCTGAATCTGGGACACAGTATCTGACAGATACAGAATGAGAATGGTAGTGAAATAAAACCCTAAAGGATGGTGCCTTTTACTCCTTCAAATGAGCATTTTTTGGTTCTTATAATTAATTTTCCAAACTAGCTATTGTTTTGTCGTTGCTATTGTATACAATTAATGGTTATGTAGATGAAGTCCACTGTGAAAAATAAGGAAGTCTGTAGGAAATGGTAATCCCAAATGTATATACTCAAAACTAGTTTGAAAAGTATGGGTATAATCATAATGACTTAACCTCATGCATGCATTTATCTGAATCAATCCAACCTTGAGGTTACCTGCTGTGAATTCCAGAATGAAATCTGGATCCATACGTAAGTCAGTTCTGGTCTGTTACAAACTGGGTCTGTGCATTATAAAAATTGTTGCAGTACTACTTTTCTTCCACTTCTAAAAATGTGCATAACTTACAAAAGATTCATCAGTTAAAACTTTCAAACAAACTTCAAGATGTCGACTTTTGTACACACAGTTTTGAATAGTATGTAGCTGAACAAACTAGAATGTAAAGAACTCAAAATTATGACTGGTTTTGTTGGCTGAAGATTCTATTACCCTTTGCTTGATGACAAATAAAATAAAAATAGCTTTGATGCTATCAATATTGCATGTTAAACTGCAAAAACATGAACCATGCATATTTTAATTACAGCTGTTTATAACTGGATTGATTTATTAGCAATATTTCAGCATAGTTGATAATTGAAATGGAAAGTATGCAATACACTGTGCATTTTTGTTCAAGATAATCTTATAATCTTGGTATTTTAACACTAACAAGCTGTGTCTGAAGGAGTTTTGTTGTTGTCAATTATGATTCGGTGCTGTCCTGTAAAGAGACTATAAAACAGCTTTTGGAGGTTTGTGGAATAGGGTGTAGTAACTATTTGTAAGGGCTTGTTGCAGTGTTTTGGGGGTAGGAAAGAACGAACTGATTTTCAGACATAAAATATTATAAAAATATTAAAGCATCCATGCTGATAATCTGAAATACAGTACTAGCACTTGCCTCCTTTTGCTTCAGGCTCTAGAATAAGGTTCTATTGATATTTTCTATAGAAAAAAATAATCTCAAATCTCCAAATAAGTTGCACCTACACATTATTTTAGTCCAGCTTTTATTGCTGAGGACAGGTTAACATCCTTCCTTCTCCTTTTGACTCTGGGGTATTAAACCCTGCAGCCTGCTGCCATGAACCTGTTGCTGGTAATAAAATCTCCATTGAGACATTGCCACAGAAAACTGTGGCTATCTTTTACTCAGAGTTTTTAGTTTCTATTCATGCTGTCATTGTCTGGAATATCTTTCTCGTGCTGTGGTGAGGGTTATTTTGCTGTACAATTGAAAACTCCTGCACCAGGAATTTCTATGCTGTGGCAAAAAATACTGCTTTGTTCAGTATTGCTTCCATATAAACCTCTAACTTCCTTTGGTATCTTGGAGAAATATAGATATAGATATGCAGATCTGTATCTATATATAAAAAGCTGCTGAGCAGCTTTCCAACCACTCTTCCCCAAGCCTGTAGTGTTGAATGGGGTTGTTTTGACCCAAGTGTAGGACCCAGCACTTGACCTTGTTGAATCTTGTACAACTGGCCTCGGCCCATCAATCCAGCCTGTCCAGATCCCTCTGTAGAGCCTTCCTACCCTCAACCAGGTCAACACTCCCGCCTAACTTGGTGTCGTACGCAAACTTACTGAGGGTGCACTCAATCCCCTCATCCAGATCATTGATAAAGATATTAAACAGAACTAGCCTTGATACTGAATGCTGGGGAACACCACTTGTGACCGGCCACCAACTGGATTTAACTCCAATCATCACCGCTCTCTGGGCACGGCCATCCAGCCAGTTTTTTTATCCAGAGAAGAGTACACATCCAAGCTATGAACAGCCATGCTCCTGCATCTTTGAGATATCCTACTTGAAGAATGTCCAGCCTTTCTGGACTCCTTTGCCCTTCAGGACTGCCTCCCAAGAGACTCTGTCAACCAGGCCCCTAAGTAAGCCAAAGTCTACCCTCCAAAATTCTAAGGTAGCAGTTCTGCTACATGCCTCCTTATTTCTCTGAGAATTGAAGGCTACCATTTCATGATTGCTGTGCCTAAGATGGCTTCCAACCATCACATCACTCACAAGTCCTTCTCTGTTTGGAAACAGCAAGTCCAGCAGGTGCCTTCCCTAGTTGGCTCACTCACCAATTGTGTCAGGAATTACCTTCCATGCACTCAACGGACCTCCTAGACTGTTTCTTCTCCTCTGTAGTGTATTTCCAGCAGGCATCTAGTAAGTTGAAGCACCCCATGAGAACAAGGACTAGCAATTGTGAGACTTCTCCCAGCTGCTTATAGAATATTTCATCTGTCCCTTCATCCTTGTAGGGTGGTCTCTAAAAGACTTCCACCATGGTATCTGCCTTGTTGGCCTTTCCCCTGATTCTTACCCACAAACTCTTGACCCTTTCATCACCATTGTCAAGCTCTAGATAGTCAAAACACTCCCTAACATATGGGGCTACCCCACCACCTCTCCTTCCTTGCCTATCCCTTCTGAAGAGTTTGTAGCCATCCGTTGCAGCACTCCAATTCTGTGAGTCGTCCCACCATTTTTCCATGATTGCAAACATATCATAGTTTTTCAGCTGCACAATGGCTTCCAAGTCATCCTATTTGTTGCCCATTCTGCTTGCATCGGTGTAGATGTACTTCAGCTGGGCTATTGATCCTGCTAACTTTCTTGGGAGAGAAACCCCAATGTATGTATGAGTGTTCTGCAGTGCTTCTGTGGTTTCTAATGCATTGACAATGCTTGTGTCTTTGCTGCCCATTGGTGCCCAAACAACATTCTAATTTTTCAAATACGCTTAAAATGCTTCTTTTTTCTTGTACACTGGATTGGTTTTTTTTGTACATGTAGTTCATTTTTTCATAAGCCTTCATTTAGTGACTGAATAAGAGAGTTTTTACGTTTCAAGGACAATAGATCAAATTACTCTCCAAGACACTTTAGAGAAATTATTCATGGAAATATTCTTTGTAAAATAAGTAGAATAGCATCCTAATCAACTTAGAGATTTATTTAAAGTTGGTCCTTATTTGGTCAAATTTTGTGTTCTTTTTTTAATTATTTTTATTTTAATTGCTGTAATTGCTAAGATCTTCCATTTTGCCAATCTTGTTCATAACAAAGACACAGAACAGCTCAGTCTCCTCAAGAGCCATTTTTGAATGACCAGTAATGAAATCCATAGTACTCTCCAAGTCACAATAGGCATTTCTGACATCTTACTGATCTTTGAATATCCCTTATTATTTCAAATGCTGATCATTTTGCTGTGAAAGAAGGGAAATACAAGCTTGACAAAATTATTCTAAGTGACATTTCAGTGCTCTAACTCCTTTACTCAAACCATTTTTTCACCTTCTTGTGGTGATTTTCCTGTCCTTCTCTGTTGCCCATTTCCCAAGAACAACCTGTATCCTGTGCTGGAATTGAGAACTTCCATCACCTAATTCCCTTTGCTATACATAGGAATTCTATTGGATTAATTGGAGGGAGACAAGATTAATCTTAATTTGTAGGTCTCNGCTGGTTCTTGGCCAAAATCAATGTCCATCGATTTTCCACTAATTATGACCCACAACTGGGTCTAGGCCATAACTGTTAATGGCATTGGTGTCTATGTTACTAATTCAGAGCAGGATGGTCATCTAACTGAGCTGTTGAGGTTCCTTTGGCTTTTTGCATCCATGATATAGTGCATCGTATCCTGATATCCCAAAGAAATCTAAAATTCCCAGAAAATATCCTTCAGTCATACCAACTGAACAAATTTAACATACTGCCTTTTAGTTCCTGACTATGGTATGCAACACAATTATCTTCAAATGAGTAAGATAGTAAAAATTATACACAAGGTTTGTAATGTTTAATTCAAAGTTGGCCTATTCTTGCAATCTAAGTGCCATTGATTATACTTTCAGATATTTATTACTCTGAATGTATACAAATACAGTGATTATTTGTACAGAAGCCAGTTTATTCTCTGAAAGCCAATTCTCATGTTTCCTTCTGCCAACAAACCTAGGATATTCTGTCTTCATAGTTACAGTGGTCATTACCAACCTTTCAATGCAGGGGAATCAATAGTTTAATATGAAGTCTGAAGATTACTGTTAATGTTTTGAAGGAGAGCTGATAAGGAATGAATAGTTCTTAGTGGAATTTTCTGATTCATTGAAACTCTTAGTGAAGAAGAATCAACTTCAGCTAATTTCCTATGTCAAAATGGTGAAAGAAGTTTCTAAATTATCATTATCCAAATGAAAAAAATCCCTTTTTTTAAAAAAACAAAAAGAAAAAGAAAGAATAATGTATATTAAATAAGTATATGTACCTGTGGACTGTAGGAAAACAGTGAAATGTGGTTTTCAGACTTACTTGACAAACGGATTTCTCCATACTTGCAGTGTTTGTGCTTGCTAGTACTGTAATGATTGGGCAGAATCTTTAGTGGATTTCTGCATAAGCACACACTTGCATTTTGCACCGTTTGAATGGAAGCTTACCACCGTACTTTTCTTCAGACTAGAACACTGACATTTGAAAAGATGAAAAATGCCTTTAAGCGTGAATTCACTCAAAAATTTAGATGAGTATTAATATCTTGCAAAATTCCTGAATTCTACAGAAGGTGAAATAGGACACTCTTTCTCACATTTTTTTTTTATAACATCTGTTACATGATGGTGTAGAAATAGTATATTCAAGAAATAACTCATAATCCATTTTATTGGCGTTCTGTACTTAGGGTCTGTATTTTCAGACGAATCTGTAGATCTCTTTTGTCTAAACCTGCAAGTATTTAATATTCAGGTGATCAAGTTCTGTGTCTTCTGCCCCTCACCCCTCCACATGCCCCATCTGGAATCATGAAAAGCTCTGTCTCTCTTAATTTTAATTCTAAGTCCATTTATTCTGAAGTGATTCATTGTAACTATAGCAGTAGTTCAGTTCCACTTTCATTTGCGGTGTTTTGTTTGCATACTGTGTCCAAAACACTAGAAATATAAGCCTTTCCAAGTAGGTTGGATGTCTCCAGGAACATAACGTGGTTCATGGAAATAAAAATAGTTAATGTTTTCTGGTTGATTTGATTTTGATTTTTTTGTTTATCTTTTCCCCTGTCCCTCTGTCGATTTCTGCTAGCTTCCTCTACTTATAGTTACCATTTTCCAACCTAGAAAACTAGCTGAGCATACTGAATAAAGTTCAGATTTTGCTGAACTGAATGTTATTTTTACTTTTCACAGCATCTTCAAACTTCAGTAGCTCTCCAAAATTCATGATTTCATTTTTTTCTTTCTTAACCACAGCAAAAAGCTTTTTGGATGTTTGCCTTTATTCCACTTCGATTTCTGACAAATCCTGATTTTCTTAGCCTTCCAAATACAAGTATCTCTTTCTCACAAGGACTCTTGTTCCCACCCTTTGAATCCCTTTCTACATTTTACTGTTATGTACTACTTCTTGTTTTTTCTTCATTTTACTGATATTTTTCAGTTCCATCACCAATATTTGCTAAGCTCCCTTGCTTCTCAGTTTTATATCCTCTTCTCTCTTCTTCTGTATGTTTCTGTATATTAATGTATTGAACCTTGCCTGCCTGTTTTCACAGAAATATTTTACCACCTAAGGATTTCTCCATATTTTTTTTTCTTTGAAAAAATACATACAAAAGGGAAAAAAAAAATAACCAAATCAAACAAACCAACAATAAAAAAAAAACACCCTAAAACAAAATCAAAAACCCATTTTCAACATACTTCTGGAAAAGTAATGACAAAAGATCCATTTTTCTTTAGTTTTTGAGTTTATATTCTGCAACAACATACAATATATGAAGTGATCCCTTTGAACTGTGTGCACAGACCACACTGTCCTTTTAAAAAGCCTTTTAAGTTCCCAGGTCACTGACTATACTCACAGGAGGTTTATCATCTGCTTCTGTTTGTTGGTTTGTTGGGTTTTTTTTGCTGCCTCTTCACTAGTTTTCTATGCTTATTGAATGTGGTCCTTTCACCAGAGATAGTGGTCTTCTGTGTCTGGAAAACATCTATTGGATGGTGATGTAAGTAAGAATACCTTTTTATGTTTAGACAGCACTTGCTATAATAAGGATCCTGTAAGAACCTGCCAGGTGCTATAATGTAATACTAACACACAAATGTTACAAGTTTTTTGTCACACCAAGGAAAGAGGAATTTTGTGGAAACCAATATTTCCTGTAGAAATACTTTGTGAATAGTATTCCTTTTAAAAAGCAAATCATGTGCAATACAGTCATGAAGAAGACAGTGGCTTTGTGAGGAAAAATTCATCTTATCAACTCTTATCCTTAATTTTCTGATTATTTATTTTCAAAAAGAAACATGGTTGAGTATCTGCTAAACAAACCTTTCCGACTTCTTCTAGAGTGAAAAGAAAAATAACTTTCCTTCAGCAATGAACGTACAGGCAACTTGGAACGTTGCTTATCTGTCTGTGAAATATTGTAACTGTACTATTGGGAACATCAATGTTTATTTTTTTCCCATATGGTTTTTGTTGTGAGTAACTGTTTAAGTTACAAAATACATCAGGAATTACGGTATATAAGAAGGAATAAATGGAGACTTAGAAGCCTAAACAACAGTAAGATGTAGAGCTTTCTTTTCAATGCTAAACATGATTATAAATCACATTTATTGCACATGTGCATAAGAACCAATGTGCAGCACTGTGTTAGGAGCAGGCAAACACATTAGTGAACAGCCTTTGCCCAATATCATTGCAAAATGAGAAAAAAAAAAAAACAAACCAGCTACACCACGAAGTAATGAGCATACTGTGAGCAACACATTGGCAGCAACTTTGCTTGTTCTATGAGCTACTGTCTATGATGGGAGGCTTATCTGAGGGTTTAACTAAATTGAAAACAAAGGAGGTGCTTCTGGGGAAAGGAGTGGGCTACATAAGAAGATGAACCATAAATTAAAGCTGAGAGGACAAAATCCTTTCTCCTCTAGCCAATGTAGAAATGCAAGAGCTAGCTAGGGCTGCAGAATGCCATTATACCACTGCATGGAGAAATAATTTTGGCTTCTTGAATGTTACACTACCATGTTCTGTTAGCACCATTTTAATTATTTCTCTTTTTTTCCTGACACACAGTTTCTTGTTTGGTAGCAGGATCTTTGAAAGAACGGCTCAGCATACGGCATGCTGAGTGTAGGTACAGTCAATATAGAAAGAAATAGAAAAAAGTCATATGCGAAGAGCAAAGAAAAAAAAAGAATTGGTAGATTCCTGGTTTTACTGCTTCTGTTCCTGCAATGTGAATCTCTAATTGTTGGGGTGTTTTTCCCACCAGAGAAAACAGTAGTAATTATAACTGCATGTATTTATGTATGTATGTAACTGTATCAACTCATATGCATTTGTGTTTTATAAACTCTCAGCCAGGTTTGTCAGGCATAAACAGTGATTGATATTTTATTTCCAAGTATATGCAAATTGCTTTTAAACTGAGAAACAAGATAAATGGGCCAGATCTTCTGCTGATGTAAATCAAACAGCCTTATTGACTGCAATGACATTATGCCAACTTAAATCATAAGGGTATCAGAACCATTTAAGTTTCAAAAAAGCATCTGAAAATTTTTCATTTTTTAAATATTGACCAAAGCCCTCTGTAATTTTATTGGTTTCAAGGGAAGATACTGTGCTTCTGGAAAAAGCCAGAATCAGTCTGTTTTTATGCTGGTACTGAAGCGTCTTTGATAAGCAATACAGACATCCAATCCTGGGCATCTGCTTTACTTGTAGTAAAGTCACTTGATTATCGGCTTCTTACAAGCTACGCAGAAACCCCCCGTGGCATTGGCCTCTGGGATTCAGGAGCCCACGAGTCAGACGGAGGCCTCTGGACCCCTCTTTCTTCCTCTCTCCTCTGCCCTCATTTGTGGCACACAACAACAAAAAATACCATGGCAAAAAAACATTTTCTACAACACACAAGTGATGAAATAGTGCTGCAGGTAAAACTTTCCTGCTCAGTCTTAAAGTGCACATCACATTCTTGAGAAGAGCACGATCAAATGAGGAAACAAGAAACCATAGAAGAAAGGTCGTTAAGTGCTTGCTTTGAAAAATTTAAATGCACATCTGATGGGGTTTTTTGTTTACAAAAAGAGAGACTTTGTTTAGATGAGAACTTGTAAAATTGGAGAACTTGCGTGAAACGTTTCAGCGGGAAGGACAGTGACAATAGAATTTTAACAGTGAATTTCCTAAGTATTTTATTTAAAAAAATGTCAAGAAGATAAAACAAACCTTGTCGTTCTGTTGTATTTGACTATAAAGTGAGCCATCATTTGGATCCTTTCTATTATGAACAATAATTTAAATACAGGGATCACTGTTAATTTTGAATATTTAAATGAGTTAAAAGACATGCTCTAGCCACTCAAGTTATTAAAAGAATGGAAGCAAGAAATCATGGCTAAGCATTCCTACCCAATTCTATTAATTTAATTAATTAATTAATTAATCTTTAATTACATCAGTCCTGTACTATATCCATTTTCCTATTTCACCTCTCAATAGTTACCAGAATGAACGTAAGTGAAACTTGTGAATCCTTTTGGGTAATTAATACATACTCTGGATGTTTTAATTTCAGTTCTATCAGCAAAACAATTGGTTAAATATTTTTTCCCTCTTGTTTCTCTTCTAATCCTGTTAAGGGCACTGGTGTGATTTAGAAATGGATTTTTTTAAAATGTTATTAAGGAAAAGATGGAAGAACATGCTGGTTTTGGTTGGGATAGAGTTATTTTTTTTCAAAGTAGCTATTATGGGGTTATGCTTTGGATTTCTGCTGGAAACTTTTCATAACACAGTCTCCTGATTTGAGCAACACAAGGCTAATTTCTAACACTTGGGAAGACTGCACTTTTAGAAGACTCTAGTGTCTGAATTTGTGAAAATATTTACTTTGTAGCCAACTATGATGTGTGGGTTTCAAGGTCTCAGGGTTTTCGAGCTTCCCAGATGCAGGGATGAGGAGGAGTGAGACCGGAGCACTTGACCCAAGCTGGTCAATGGGTTTATTTCATACTGTGAATATCACATTCAATATAAAATAGAAAGTTTGCTGCAAAGTTCAGTCTCTCCCTTGATGGCTGCCATCCTGAGAACTTCTTGCCCCATTGCTGGACCCGAGAGGCCTTCCCTTCCTCCTGAAGCCGTAGCGCTTGCAGTGTCCAATATTTGCTGTCCACTGCTGGGAGTGCACAGCTTCCTATTGATAGAATTGGCTGAGTATAATCCTTGTATATTTCATATTGGTATCGGGATCAATATTGGTTCTTTAGTGTTAATAATGTTAATTATCTAATCTTATTGTATAATATGTGTTTATATTCTAGCCCTCGGGTTTCCCTGATTTTTCCAGATTCTCCTTCCCTGGTGGGGAGGGGTCATTGGGTGATGGAATGATTGTCTAAATGACAATAAATTGTTATGTGTTTCTCAAACTGTAACACACAGGGATGTGAACAGCGCTTACACAAAGTCAAGGCCTTTTCTACTTCTCACACCACAAGGCTGGGACAGCTGACCCCAACTGACCAAAGGGATATTCCATATCATGTGATGCCATGCTCAGCAATAAAAAGCTGGGGGAAGAAGGAAAAAGGGGGGAACATTTGGCGTGATGACATTTGTCTTCCCAAGTAATCGTTATGCGTAATGGAGCCCTGCTTTCCTGGAGATGGCTGAACACCTGCCTCCCCATGGGAAGTAGTGAGTAAATTCCTTGTTTGGCTTTGCTTGTGTGTGAGGCTTTTGCTCTACCTATTGAACTGTCTTTATCTCAACCAACGAGTTTTCTCATTTTCACCCTTCTGATTCTCTTCCCCATCCCACCGGCAGGAAAAGAGCCAGCAGCTGTGTGGTGCTTAGTTGCTGGCTGGGGTTAAACCACAAGAAATAAATTGCATACTTTTTTTTTTAATTGAAATGATACAAAGGAATAAATTTGTTTCAAAATTTTTAGAAGAACCCATTATTTTTATTCTGTTCCAATATACATTCTCTATATTCTCCTAGCTGTTATAAAATCCAGCTTTTTCATTATCCATTGATCTCTATCTGGAATGTGTCTCTATAACCATGGCACTGTCTTCTCCCAGTAATTACACTGCCACAAGCTGTTATTTTTCACTCTTTTTCTGTAACTCTTTGTAGGAGGAGGCTTGTTGGAGGAGCAGCAAGCAGGTGACTGATACAGAACACACTGCAATCGTAGCAGAAAGCTAAGAGTGAAACAGGACAGTCCTAATAAATTCATTGATTAGGTTACAAATACGGTTCCCTACTAGGTAATGGAGTATAAATTAAAAGTCAAACTGAAAAACTGAAAATTTGAAAAATCATCTTATGTTTTAATGATCCCCAAAAAGGAATATGATCCAATAAAGTGACTCCATAGTGGGTCATCACTCAGCGGTTGTAGGATGCTCCCATACAGGTTTGCCCCACTGGCAGGATATGGCTTGCTGAGGGTGCAGGACCCAGCTTCAGGCTTGGTTCCTGAGGGTGTGCACTCCAGCAAATACAGTCTGCCTGTTTCTCCTGGTCTTTACACTCTCTTTGCCATTCCCTTTTGACTAGACCCAGCTCTTCCTTTCTACCAGCTCCTTGTCCTAACCCAGTACCTCCTTATCACACTTTTTGATTATGTCTCTGTTTCCTTCTTCCTCCATTTCAATCTGTTTCTGCTTTTGATGACATCAGCTCAGTCATTTCTGCTTGTTTCTCTTCCATACTTCAGTGTAACTCCCCTCCCCTGCCTGCCCCTCTTGGCCCAGTCATTTTGCCAAGCCAGTTGTAGTGCACTCTACGTAGTCCAATCCCTTACGTTTGATAGCTCTACCATCCCCTTCATTCATCTGTTGCTCCTTATGGTGTCTTACTCTCTCCTGCTTTCCAGTTCTTGCTCTTAGTCTTTATTTTTCAGCAGATATTGGCACTCTCATATAGATCCTTCATCGCAGCCTACTTTCTGTAATAGCCCTCTTCCTCATCCTTCACAGATGTCTATGGTGCTAGTTTTTTTATGTCTGTATTTGAGTTGCTTCCTCTGCGCTGGTCTGAGACATACCTGGTGGTTCGTTCCTAGTGCTTGACTTAAAACAGCTGTGGTGGGTTGACACTGGTTGGATGCCAGGTGCCCACCAAAGCTGCTCTATCACTCCCCTCCTCAGCTGGACAAAGGAGAGAAGATACAATGAAAGGCTCATGGGTCAAATAAGGACAGGAAGAGATCACTCACCAGTTACCATCACAGGCAAAACAGGCAGACTTGGGGAAAAAAATTATTTAATTTATTACCAATCAAATCAGAGTAGGATAATGAGAAATAAAAACTAAATCTTAAAACACCTTACCCCCACCCATCCCTTCTTCCCAGGCTTAACTTCACTCCCATTTTCTCTGCCTCTTTTCCCCGGCAGCAGCACGGGGGGATGGGAAATGGAGGTTGCGGTCAGTTCATCAGACATGTTCTCTGCCGCTCCTTCCTCCTCAAGGGGAGGACTCCTCACACTCTTCCCCTTCTCCAGCGTGGGGTCCCTCCCACAGGACAGAGTTGTCTATGATCTTCTCCATGGTGAATCCTTCCACTGGGTGCAATCCTTCATGAACTGTTCCAGTGCAGGTTCTTTCCATGGAGTACAGTCCTTCAGGAACAGGCTGCTCCAGCGTGGGCTTCCCATGGGGTCACAGCCTCCTCTAGGCATCCACTTGCTCTGGCGTGCAGTCCTCCATGGGCTACAGGTAGAATTCTGCTCCACTGTTAACCTCCATGGGCTGCAGGGGGACAGCCTACATCACCATGGTCTTCAGCGTGGGCTGCAGGGGAATCTCTGCTCTGGTGCCTGGAGCACCTCCTCCCTCTCCTTCTTTACTGACTTGAGTGTCTGCGGAGTTGTTGCTCTCACACATTCTCATTCCTCTCTTCTGACTGCTGCTGGTATTGTGCAGTTCCTCCCCCCCCCCCTTCTTAAATATGTTATCCCAGAGGCACTACCACCATCGCTGGTGGGCTCGGCCTTGGCCAGCCTAGGCTCAGTCTTGGAGATGGCTGGCACTGGCTCTATCAGACATGGAGGAAGCTTCTAGCAACTTCTGTCCCCCCACCACCAAAACCTTGTCATGCAAACCCAATACAACAACTGACCGTGAAGTGTTCCTCTCAATTTCAGCTGATGTATAGTGTTCATGATGAACTACACTAAAGTGTAGGCGCTTTATTTGAAACATTAATGGTGAAGTTTTGCACTGCCTACCTCTACAAATGTGAAATACTTTTTTTTTTCCAATTATTTCTTTTAGAAATAGTAAACATTTAGAGTAAAAGAAATTCAACCCAGCTGAATGTTCATCATATAAAACTGTTAATAGTTTAAGTTTCACAGTTATTAGCAACTGAAAACAGGATATTCTGATAAAAGTTGGTGGGAAATCTTATTAAGATGTATGGGTACTTGTCTATTTATATTATGTTGTGTTTAGCCTCTTGGCTTCAGTGTGATTACAGGACAGTAACAAGGACTAAAACACAGACAACTTTGGGGCTTATGGGTGGGGAGTTCTGAGAGCAATGGCCAATCAGAACATAACGAATGGCATAATCAGTGTTTATAGCAATTGTATAATGCTTATATAAATTCATGTATTCTGGCTGATAATAGCCTTCAGCTAGAGCACATGGATTTGCATTCTGAATAGTTACAGAGAAATTGGCTTATTGGCTGAGACAATTCTATACCCCTATAATGAAGAATAATGCATTTTCTTGTAGACTGCACAAAATTAATTTATTAGAACAGTTTAATTTATACAGAACAGTTTTAAAAATATGAGTATATAAAAATAGTACACTTGGCCTACAGCCAGCATTGCTACTTATATATTTTGACTGAATACAAATCCTTTTATTGAAGATTAGCTTCTGTCAGAATGAAGACTCAGTAGGAATACAGCTGATCCTGCTTATAAGGAACTTTGCTGAAGTGAAACTTATAGAAGAATGGAAAGTCTGGGGATAATTTGTGGATTGAAAACCAAAATAGCTTGAGTAGCTAATTTAAGTTTTCTGTACATAATATAGAGCAGAAATTTTTTTTTCTTTTTTAGTTGTGTTCACCTGGTGTTTTGCTCCTCTTTGAAACTAAGCTTCATATCTATTTTAGTTCACTTGTACAGGAAACTATGTTTCCAAACATATTGGATTAGTTGATGGAGGTGGTGAATGAAGTGCAGATTTGAAGATTTTAGAATTTGTTCCTTATAATTTACAATCTTGTACACCATTTGAGATAGTTATCTGTTTTCTGAAAAGAAAAAAAAATACATTAATACTTTTAAAATCCCTCAATACCTTAAGAGTTAGTATACTGTGATTCCAATATTAGTAACTGTTCTTGTATACCTGAAACACAAAACCAGGATGTTGATGCAGTTCCATTTTTCTTATGGTTCTAGAGCAGTTGGTATTTGGTTGTCCCTTTCTTATATGTCTCAGCATAAATAGAGGAGAACTCTTTTCACTGCAGTATTCTTGTATAATGTACAGCTCTGTTAATGAATGCTTAATATGCCTTAAGGAAGTTTCTGAATGCAATAAAACAGACCCTTTGAAATCATCAAGCTCCATTGAGATGTATTTTGTTGCCTCAGTGTGGCTTGAATTTGTAAACATGTGCACCTGCGACTTAACTGTGGGAGGTCATTAGGCCCATGGAGGAACTGGAGAGTGACACTGTCCCAGTAAGGATTTGATGAGCAGAGAGGTCAAGAAGAGTAATTATATACCTCACTTTTCTTGAAGTGCAGACATTTTCAGACAGACCTAGACCGGTGAGTGGTGGTTTCATCCAACCATCGTGTTGCAACCTGCTGTTTCAAAATCACTTTGACTTGTGCAAAGAACAATGATGCTGTGCTTATTCTTTCATTTTTCACTTTCTTATATTGTCTATTTTTAAAAACATCTTCTGTCATTCATTTTCTTACCCAGAAGGGACATTTATTTTTCCTCTTACTAACTACTTTGTGTGTTCTAAGATAATTAAGAAACTTTTTAAGCGCATCAGTGGAAATTATTTTAATGTTCCCCAGAGTGCCTTGTATTACACAATCATTCCAATGTTTTTTCTGGCTATTTATTTACTAACTTTCAATGAATCCTATAAGCTATGATATGCTCCAAAGTCAGGAAAAGATATTAAAAAAAAAAAAAAGGAAATCTGTAATTTAGGTTTAATGATCATCTAATGTGGAACCAACTCAATTCCTGAATGAATACAGTTGGAATGGTCTTCCCAGAACACTCCTGAAAAATGCTGAGGAAGAACATAAAAACTTGTCACTTTTCATTATAAAAAAGGATTTAGAAAGCATAGCTGATGAAGATAACCTTATGGTAACCAAAATTGTTCAAAAAATAATATGGAAAATAGAACAGAAATCTAGCTAAAATAGTTGTTTTATAAGTTTATTTTCATATGTTTTCACCTTCCTTCATATTTCTGTATACTCAGGTTCTCATGAGAAATGACATTTAAGAATAGAAAAATAATAAGTAATAGTTATTTTTTTTTAATAAGCTTAAGTTGTCATGCCATGTTAAAGTAAATTCTGGAAAGGACAATTGTTTTATCAGTCTTTTATCTAACAGTGTAATGATTTCTGAGCACATATGCTTCAGAAATATATGGTATAATCATACTTTAACCAGCATCAACTAACACGTATTCTAACAGATACTGAGGGTTTCTTACATTGCTTGTAATTCATATATAATGCCTGCTAGTATCTGCATCAACATATACAGTACAAATTAATGGAGTGTGCTCCTCAGATATCTTGTAAGTATTCTATTTTTAAAATTATAGGAAAATAGTATATGTGTATAAAATGAATTATTTTACTCTCAACAAATATGGAGTATAGGATCCTAAAAAAATAATTTAATTGTTCTGTCAGTAACATATTCTTTGTTTAAAATGATGGTGTATGTGATTAAATTCCAACCTAAAGCAATTTTGATTAGACTAATGAAAACTGATTATGACCATTTCCAACCACATTAGGAATATCAGTTCAGTAATTTGTCTGCTATGCATTTACCACCTGCCTGTACGTGGCAACAGAATTTTTTGGGAAGGTGTCATGCTATAAACATAAATGATATCATGGTAGTGATAAATCATGTGAGAATTATACAAAGTAAATAACTGAATGACCAGACATAATGCTATCGATCTTTAGAAATTCACTGTACATCTTGCCAATGTCCCTGTGGTAAATATATCAATATATGCCCCTATTGTTGTATAGACTTGGCATTAACTTATCATGATCATGATATATGTAAGACCAAAGAAACAGACCGTAAGAAAATACAGTAAGATTCATGCTTCTTTCAAGACAAAACTGAAATGGAGAAGTTACTATTATATAACCATAACTGATTTTCTTCTACTTTCAATTCATCAGTTGTCTGGATGTAACAAGCCTGAAGTGCTTTAATAGCATTGATTCCCTGGTACACTAATTTATCATTTTATTGATAATTTGTAACAATATTTTTTCTAATGCAAATGGGAATATTATTTTACATTATAAATTGCTACAAATTAAATACTAGATAATTTACTTTTGTCTCATTTAATTCTAAAAATGGAACATAAAATATTTGAAGGGCGTAAAAACTTCTAAACATTTTATCATTCAAGAATGATAAATTTATCCCCAGGTAGTCAAAACCCTGGCTTATCAAAACACTCAAATGAGATAAGAAAAAGTCTGACAAACCTATATATGAATATGCACCTCTCACTTTTCTGGTATTACTGAGTAGTGCTGTTATAGATATCTGTCTTCCTTACATTTTAAATTCTTATCAAATCTTGTTAAAAAAAATGTAAAAAATAACCAACCACCACTAAAACTTTTCTTTGAATGAACTGAAAGTGTTGATCAAATATGATGAGACATGTACATGTCAAAAAATTTTACTAATTTTGGAAAAAATATTGAATGTCAGGATATATGTAAGGAAAGATTTGCTTTTTTTTTCCTTGTTTAACTTAATACAAAATATTTGAAATTTAGTTTGGCTGTTGATTAATTTACCCATCCTCAACAGGCATGATGATTAATGAATATGACTCTGAATTATCCACTGAGCTTCGAAAAGAATAGAGAAATGTGCTGGAGTTTTGTAAAAGTATTCAAGTGCATTTGTTGTTTATCTGTCTGAAGCTATTTGCGTATGAAACTTCATGACATCTTGCCTGTTGTTTTGCCCTTACCTGTAGTAAACAGAATAAGAGAGTCTGATTTTTTTAAGACTTTTTACATTACTAATAGATCATCACATGAATAGCTGCATGGACTCCTTGGAAATAACTTTTCCTTTTGAGAGAGAACGAGGCAACTTTTTGTGAGAGGCCAGTGGGCAAGTACTGCACCATACTAGAGAGAACCAAATTCAGAAATGAATAGCTTAATGGTTAAGAGCAAACATTATCTCTCAAAAGTCTATAGCTTTGGAGATAAAATAGACTGTTGTCTCTCACTTAAAAGACCATAAAATTTGTATATAGTCATTTTCACCTAATGACTACAGGACCAAGAGTTCCCATATTAGATTTATTTCCATTTCAATCACTGAAACATGATGCGTGACTTCACTTGGATTGGAAGTCTAATGGGACAGAGTCAAAGGCTCAGCCTTTGATTTTATGGGGGTTACTCAAGTAGAGCACTTTTATGTTTTAAGGTAGAAACTATTTTCTGGATATATTAGTGCAGCTCACATATACAAATAAGATTTACATGCTCATATATTTGCATATATTTATAAATACACACGTGAAACAGTGGGGTTACACACAGGTAGATAACAATAATGTATGAGTAGGAGGAAGAGGAGATTTTATTTGCTTTAAAGACGTATTTATTGAACTCCTAAAGCTAGTCACAACATGGGCAGATCCGCCACTGGCCAAAGCTGGTCCCATCAGTGACACTGGTGGCACCTCTGCGATAACATATTTAAGAAAGGGTAAAAAATGCTGTGTAGCAGCTGTGAGAGAGGAACGTGACTATGTGAGAGAAACAACTCTGCAGACACCAAGATCAGCGGAGAAGGAGGGGGAGGAGGTGCTCCAGGTGCCAGAGCAGAGATTCCACTGCAGCCTGTGGAGAAGATCACGGTGACGCAGGTTGTCCCCTTGCAGCCCATGAAGGACCACAGTGGAAAAGATGTCCACCCTGTAGCCTGTGGAGGACTCCATACTGGAGCAGGTAGACATGCCCTGAAGGAGGCTGTAGCCTGTGGAGAGCAGCCCACACAGGAGCAGGTATTCTGGCAGGAACTGTGACCTGTGAGGAAGCCATGCAGGAGCAGTTTGTTCCTGAAGGACTTACCCCATGGAAAGGACCCATGCTGGAACTGTTCATGAAGGGTTGTTTCCTGTGGGAAAGATCCCATGCTGGAGCAGGGGAAGAGCACGGGGAGGAAGGAGCAGCAGAGATGACATGTTATGAACTGACTGCAACCTCCATTCCCCATCCACCTGAGCTGCCCACGGGGAGGAGGTAGAAGAGTTATGAGCCCAGCTGAGCTTGGGAAGAAGGAGGGGTGGGGGGAAGGTGTTTTCAGTTTTGTTTTTATTTCTTACTATCTTACTTTCTTAATAATTGGCAATAAATTCAATAAATTTCCCTAAGTCAAGCCTGTTTTGCCCAAGACATTAATTGGTAAGTGACCTCCATATCCTTATTTTAACCCACGAGCTTTTTCACCATATCTTCTCCCTCTGTGGTGTTGAGGAGGGGGAGTGAGAAAGCTGCATGGTGGGCACCAAGGTCAACACACCAGACCATGTCACAAATTCTGTAGAACCATTTTTCACTAGTTCTATACTGTATTAGCTTGGCTTTTGTAGGTAGGCATTTTGTGTTTCATGATGTATGAGTTTATAGTTCTAATTTCAGCTGAGACATATACACGTTTTTATGTTATTGGAAGAGAAAGAGCTCCACTTATCTGAGATCCATGGGAGGGGAGGACTTCCAGCATTCAGTCAACTGTCTAGGCAGCCCACAATAATGTTCAAATCTGTTTTCCTTCTTCAGTTCCAAGCGATGATGAAGTGAAAGAAATTACATGTTCTTATTATGATACTGCTTCCTTCTGTTAATTTATGTCTAGCCATGTGTTATGTGTTTCAAATTGCAATGTTAATGTGTTGGTTTTAGCATTATTTCCCCCCCCCCCCCTTGTATGAATTATATGTATAAGTAAAAATTTAATTACTCTGTAAAATAACCTGTCACTATGGCCTCAGTACTATTTCAATTTCTTTGCTAGAGTAGAATAGAATAGAATAGAATAGAATAGAATAGAATAGAATAGAATGTTTCAGAGTAGGTTTATACTTGTGTGTCTTTGCTCTGTCTTAAACAATTATCTAAGTGCAGATTGAAGCTTTCCAAAATTTCTTTTCAGAAGATATAGTTTCCTGAATACATTGTGTATACATAGCTGAAATTTTACCTCTTTATATGTTAAAATTGTGATGTGATGTGCTATGTAATAGAACCTATAAGGGAGCAGATGTCTTCATTTATGTATTTTAGTTTGTTATTTTCTACATACATTGTGATTTAAATTTCTCCTACGAACACTATAAATGTAACAGGATCATTTAGAAATATGCTGACAGTTTTTGTGTCAATCTAAATTAATGTTTTTTCTGTATTCCTACAATAGCAGAACACTGTCCATTGGTGTCTTAGGACATGAAGCTCAATGGCTTGTATGGGAGAATTCATTCTAAGTTACCTCTCCTTGACATTTAGATTGATTTTCTACTCTGAGAGGGAGCTATTCAAATACCCATAACTACAGGATATCCAGCATTTTGCAACTGTCTCTCTTTTTAAATGTCTTTTTTCAAGAATGACCATTCTTGGAAATTAAATTCTGAGCAATCAATAATATTTCAGGAAGCACTAAGCAATGTGAGTCACTGTACTTTTATTTAATATTTTTCTGTGATATCTTGGCAAACTTAGATTGCATCTCAATAAAAAAAAGTACAATTTTTATCATCCTGTAAAAAGAAGAAAACTTCTTGCTGTTATTATTAAGCAAAATCTTTGATAGATCACAGTCTAGGCCATGCTGGCCTAGAACGTGAATGCCTTTTTATTGTAGATCATGAAATTTTCCAGTCTTGAGCTGCACTTTCAATACTTGTTTATATTTTTACATTTAAATGTGTGTTTCCATATGTACATACAGAATTGAAAAATTTAAGTCCAATTTCAAAGAGTCGGTTTGAACTAGATTACAAAAAGGCAATGTGAGGATCCAGACTGAAGGTTACTGTGTTGTTTTGATTAGTGCTTTGAGAAAAGTATTGCAGAGAACATGCTGGGGAAGATAGTTAAAACTGCCATAGATGAGAAGAACAGCTAAACTGTAGTGATGTGAACCTACAAATAAGGATTATAACCACCAGAGACACGGCAAATCTTGTCACTCTACCGCTGGTACTTTTTATTTGTTTCTGTGTTATTTAGGGCATTTGCTTGCTTGCTTGCTTTTGTTTGTTTTACCCATGAGTTTCCCAAATAGCACGTCAAGCTAGCCTTTGCTATTTGTCATCATCTTGGCAAATACAGAGCTCACAAGGGAAAGACAATCTAGTTGTTGATTCCCAGTTGCTTCTGCCAGAGTAGAAATCACACTGATTTCTTCAGGGAAAAGAAAAGGAACCCAAATCCTTTTCCTGGAAGCATACCCTATTTTTGTGCTGTATTTGTAACTCTACACCAATAATTGGGAAGTCTTCTGTTAGATAGTGGCCTTTGAGGGCAAATTTTCCTTGAATGCCAAAAAACAAGTGAACAGATGGGAAAAGACAGGGTAACACAAACAGAAAAAGGAAAAGAGCTAGAGAGAAGTTACATTTTGAAAAAAATGCCACATTTCTGAATTCTCTACTATGAAACCTTGCCGTAAATTTGATAGGTTTTTTTTTTTTTTTTAAATCCTTGAAAAGTCTAGGTACAATTGGGTAAAGTGCTGCTTGTGGCAATCAACTATAACAAAAAGATAGGCAATGTTTAGAGTCATAGAGTATATTTGGTTTTTAGGCAAAGGCT
This sequence comes from Anarhynchus alexandrinus, assembly GCA_008711295.1. NCBI lineage: Eukaryota > Metazoa > Chordata > Aves > Charadriiformes > Charadriidae > Anarhynchus > Anarhynchus alexandrinus. The sequence continues at coordinate 2,658,766 of VUYV01000126.1, forward strand.
GATCAGTAGGGGCTGATTCAGAGCAGGACTTGCAGACAGCACCTTCAGAATGTATCAGGAGGTTAAATACTTTCTCATTCCAGTCATATTTACTGCTCTCTGATTTGATTTCTTAAGCATACATCTTCTATTATCCTGGGTAATACGAATGAAGTATTTTTTCTCAGTAGACAGTGATAAATACTTGTTGGATTTAATATCATGATGATTACACCTTAAGTGACAATTTTGAAAAGAGTCTTTTCAACAAAAAGCTCTAATTTCATTACTTCTTTAAATTTCAAATTTAAGTGATTACTACAAAGTCTGAATCTTAATTTCTTGTGGAAAGCAGACACATTTTCATGCTTGCAGCTGCTTTTAAAAAGCAGTTAACTATCAGCAGAAATGTCAAATATTTCCTTTGCTTTCTTCTCATATGCCTTCATGTTTTGTATCCTTTTGGAAAGCTCGTGTCTAGTACATACATTTGAAGTATTAAGTACAAGAGATAGAGACTGATCTGTCATTCAGAACCACCTTTGCAGAAGCTTACAAAGTAAAATCAAGTCACATCCATCTAGTTGCTGACACATTAGACACTCTTGCTTTGATAACCTAGACCCTCACAATTTTATTATCACTACTTGTACCAAGTTTACTTCTTTTTCTCTTCCTCCCTTTACAGAAAAAGAAAAAATCTTATAAATAGATTAGAAAAATGAAATTGTGTCCACCTATGGTCAGGAAAAACAGGGTCCTGTATGTTTGTAAGCAGCCTCGTTTCCCACAGAGGTCTACATTCCTAATAGTGTATATTACAAGTTGCATTACTAAGGGAACAAAGTTAAGGTTGAGTAGGGACGTGTAACTTAAATTCAAAGCTTTGTTAATAAAAAAAATTGTCAATTATGTGTGTCTGATTTAGAAGGTGGTAAGATGATTCAGCAACAGTTCTCTAATATGATGACATAAACTAAGGCTTAAATAGTAATTCAGTGCATTTTATGGTTTATGTGTTAAATCAGATTAATTATAAAGAAAACCAAAACAAAGTCATGTGCTGATGACGTGTGTTCAAGCAGAATTTTTTGGTTTTGTACACATAAAATGTGTGTATCTCCTAAAAAATACTGACTCCTTAATTTTTATGGTTTTTTTATATTAGCCTCTTAGTATATCAGTTTCAATTCTTTCTACTCAGAGGCCCCAGAGTGCTATTTTATAAGAGAGAAGAAAGGAGAACTATTTTTTCAGTTCTAAAAGTAGTTGACTGACTAACTGTCTTTAAGCAGTAGACAACCTACATAGCAGCTGGAGCAGGGAAATGAGGAAATGCTGGAGAAAAATTGCCAATAGCCACAAAGCCGTTTCAGGAGAATGAGCAGTATCTGCCAGCTACTACATCAGTTATGTTTTTTGGAAGTATCTGAATTCGACAGTCAAAAGTTACCATCTTACTTAGTAATTACCATTTGAATGAGAGTTGGTTGGTTTGTTTCTTAGTGGCTGTTGTTTATTTGTCTGGATTTCAGTCCAGGGTCAGCATTATGTCATATAATTTAATCTGTTGTCCACACCAGAAAATGGATACTAGAGTGTGGATGGTCTCTTGATTCTAATTTTCTGAAAAATAGTCAGAAGACCATTCCAGGACCCAGAAAGAAAACGTGATACTGTCATTATTTGTGCTACATCCGTTAAGCCAGTTTTGTAGCCTGCTTTAGTTACCCTGGTCTACAGCAGAAGAGAAACCAAAAGGCTAAGTGAAAATTGTGATTCTATTCAGAAGGACAAGTAGGGCAAAGGATTACTTTGTTCATACCTCTTATGAAGTGGTCTTCTGGCTTATTCAGGTGCATTATATCAACCAAATATGAATTTTTAAAAAGAAGTTCTTATGATAAATGTAAAAGAAAGAGAGAAAGATCAGGAAAGCAAACATTAAAAAAATCTAGAATTATGTGTTGAAAGGATGTTTCTGGACTTTCTGAGCAGAAAATAGCCTTTAATGAAAGAAAAAAACCCAAGCACCTCATTGGCAGTCACTTGAAGACACTGTGGTAGATTAACTTGTGTGAAAATTCTTCACCATTGTGTGAAGGATTTGGAAATAGTGCTGCAGGAGCAATAGAGCATTTTCATTGCCCCATTCTAAAATAGAGTTCAGCCTTTGTGAGTTAACTGTTAGAAATTAAACTCTTCAGGCATAGTGAGGTATAAAGGTATTACTAACGCAAAAATGTCATCCTATATTGAAGTAAAAGTAAAACTTTCACTTGTTATGCACCCTCTCCTGTAGAAAAATTGTTTATATTCAACTATAAATGTGAATGATTAAAATTAAGTATTTAAAGATTATCATAATCATAGGGAAGTAAACTGAGATTCAGTGAGAATTGCTTCTGATTTTTTTCTTGTTTTTTAGAAACAGGACTGTATTATCTTCTTCCTGTCTAGTCTAATTAGGTATAGTTCCATTCAAATTGATGTTTTTTCAGACTGTGTCTGTATGTCCTGAGTAATAATGACTAGCAGAAAATGTGTGATGCTTTTTAATATTGCATAGTCTCATATTAAAAAATAAATTTCCATAATAGGGATGTTGGGTGATAAAAGTGCATAAGAGATGTTAGAGCTAAAAGATTATTTAAGATTAAAAAACACAAAGTGCCTGTATCTATAAGCCTTTGATATGGGCAAATATAGCAGCTACTCAAGAATTTTTATTTCGAGAAGCCAAACGAAGTTTAGCGGGGAAAAAAAAAAGTTAGAATTAAGACTGTCTGCACGTAGGAGAAGTTGCCTGATGAATAAATATATTTGCTAAAGCAAAGCATGTACTTAAAATATTCATTAAGATGAAAAGCTTCTGGAGAAACATCCTAAACATCAAAAGAAAAAGGGGAAGGGAGGAAAACAACTCCACAGAAACAAAAGATAATGGGGAATTTCAAGAGAAAAGTATAAACTTAAAATATTACCTTGCTGGTATTAACTTTTTTCTCTTGAAGTGTTGTAGCCTAATTTTTTTCCTTAGTGTGAATGATGCAACAGTAGAATGTTTTTTAGGTGTATCCAATGAAACCTCTCTGATCCATTGACATCATAATCTGCACAGAGTAATGGCTGTTTTCTTCTAGCATCTCAGCAAACTTTTAATGGAAAAGATCTATAATGAGGTTTTATATTTCTAGGCTTCATTACTTTTTATGAAGCAAAGCAAAGAACACTTACTGGAGTAGAAAGAAAAAAAAAAAGTCTTAAACAGTTATAACCAAGTAAGAACTACGGAAATAACACATTTTCAATATGTACAATGGCGCTTTTTTAACTTTGATTTTAACTTATGGGCTAGTTTAAAACATGTACATTTCCTTGTATATGTACGTGTACATTTGATAGTGTTCATAAAGTATGTTTTCACATTTTTTAAATTTACAAATTATCCGATATTTCTTGTGCAATCAGTTCTAATTCTCAGGACCAACATCATGCAGCCATCTGGCCAGGACTTTCAGTTTTCTAGATCAGCTGCTAGACTCTTCGAAATCCTGGAGAAAGTGTAAACTCGGGGGTCTCCCAAAACTACTGATACTGGTAGTTCTATGCTCAAAAGCCTGTGAAGGACCCTTCTTGGCATGGCAGTCTATGAAAACAACGCCTACATTCTAGCAAAAGTACAATGGAGGCAAGCATTTTGTTAGAATATGTGAAGGTAAGATTTTAACAAAATTATTTTTTGTTGGAAAGTATTTTACATGTTTTAACTATTTAATAAATGGATTAATGAATTTAGTGGAAGAACTCATGTCCGTGTTTGTAGCATTGAGATCAAGTATAATGAACTTCAGTAACACTTTGACAGTTTTCCTTCAATTGTGTACCAAATAGTTTTCAGTAAAGCAAAGCACAATTCTGACTTTATATCAAGCCATGTCAGTAGTGTAAGAAAAAAAAGTAACACCAACACAAAGAAGTTTTGGCAAGCAAACAAGTTAATGTCTTGCTTAAGAGCTCAAAAAACAAACAAACAATTCCAAACAGATGAAAGATGGGGGGTGGATGTGTGTGTGTGCACATGTGCGAGCATGCTTGTGTGCATGTGTGTGTCTTTTTTCTTGATTTGTTGAAGGATATAGCTGAGGATAGATCTGGTACATGAACAAATCCAAGAGCTGAACTCAAAATATAAACTACATTTCAGGGAAGCATCAGAGGGTGATGTTTTAACAAGAATTTTTGAAATCCTAGTTATTACAAACACAAAACCAAACCTACATTCCCTTCCTTAACAAAAAATTTATTGACATTTAGGAATGAGTATAGGGTGTGGAGATTTGCAATGTACAAGTAGGAAAACACAGTTTAACAATCTGTCGAAATAATTTGAAATAACTTACTACAATTTTCTTCATGAAAAGCAAAATTTCTTTCAGGGAAAATAAGACTTCTGATGGCAAAAAACCAGTCTTTGAGAGGTTACATGTTTCACCAAAAATTTTAACGAGATTCTGACTTTGTTAAAAGCCTCTCTCTTTCTCTGCTTTGCTACTTCAACTTCAGTTTTCATCTGCACCTCTAGTCTTTGCAAGCCAAGAGTATTTTCCAGTTCTTTGCTGTCCAGCTTTTAACACAGACTATTTGTATAACACTTTAAAAGATCTTAAAAATGCAGGGCTGACAATAAGAGTAATATCCCTTTGGATTAAGTAACTTCTATGAAATAGAGAATCCTTCTTACTGCAGTTACATACACATGATGGAATAATACTTCATTTTTTTATTTCTTTTGCTTTGTAAGAGGAACTCTTGTATGGGATTAATTTCTTAAAAGTGCTACCATTCCTGATACAGATGTGCTTTTGGTGTTCCATTAATTAAAATTATTGTTCAATATCTTAATTCCTTCATCCTGTTGTGTTATTGCTGAACCTGTCAACAAGGGTACTAGTTAGCCTCACTTCTTTTGGTTTATTATGTGCCTAAGATCCTTCTGGCAGATGGTGAGATGCTATACAGGTAACAAATAATGATACAGAAAAGTAATAATGACACACTTTAAAAAGCTATTTAAGCTTCTCTAAGGATATTCACCTTGTGAATTAGACACTTTTTCTTCATGCAACCTATAAATCTCCACAATATCAAAACCAATTTCTGTGCTGAAATACTAGTCTCTTGAAATTACAACAATTACTCAGGTCATATAATACCCTGTATTTGAATATTTTTCACCAGCTGGAATTCTTGCCCAGATAATTTTTACTTTATTTGGAACAATTCGTCAGCCACACACTTGCCTTTTTTTTTGCCTTTTTCTTTTTAATGATGGTCCAATATTTTTCATTAGTTTTTTGGTTTTGTTCAAACACAATTGCCAAAGGGAAAATTACTCAACAGCTGAAGCATGTCATTTCCACTATGTATAGCCTGCAACATCCCAGAATCTATCTGCCCTATGCCCTGTGGCACATATGGCATTTTATGTCTCCAGGAACTACAAATGGACAGCAGTGTAGTTTGCTGACTAATGCTCTTAGACTGAACTGTGCTCTTATTAGAGCTGATGCCTGTGAACCTGTCAAATACAGCATCAGTTCCTGTCATCATCTCATGCGCAATGAGGTATTACTTTGATTGATCTGCATAGTTGCTAACTGCATGATGCTATGCAGGCTTGTTTTCTTTCCGTTTTTGGTTTTGTTTTTTTTTTTTTTTTCCTCTGAGCTTGGAATGAGTTCACAGCCATCAGTCAACATATACATGGCAAACTCTTCATCTGGAACATCTAGTGATATTAATTTTGTTGAACCTGTTATGATCTGAACCAACTATGATGTGGTTGCATCCAGTTTATTTCTAATTCAATTTAACTGAGAAATGTTTATGTCGCAATCTTCTGTTCTACAATTCGTATCCATCATGTAAAGAATTCAGTCAAGTACTTCATTTTTATGAAATGATAAGGAGACTTATAAGAACACTCTTAGTTTTTTCATTTAGTTCTTGTTGGGGCTTTTTTCCCCGTAAATAGTGGGATTTTTTAGGATAAATTGGAAACATAAATTAACAGAAGTACACCTTTAAAGCTGTTCTCTGTTGAATCTCTCTAGAACACTTTGAAATGTTTTACAGTGAAAAAATGGTCCTGGTCTTCTACTGGTTGACGCTACTTTGGATGTTTCCATCTACTCCAAAGGGTCCTGGGTCAAACCATTAAGTGTTTTGGTACTTTCGTTGTGGGAAGTGGCTTTTTGAAAAGCCATGAGTTAACCCAGATGAAGTATTTAAATTTAAATTTATTTGAGTCCTATTTATGGCAAAAATTGTGTTATGGACCTGCCAACCATAGTAGTTGCTGTTCTCAGTGTGACACTTCCAGGACTCAAAACCATGAAAAAAGTTATCCTTGGTTATTTTTCAGAGACTTTCTTGGAAAGCAGCAGGTAGCTCTGAACCAGAGACCAGAAGTCCCCATTCTTGCTCTTGAGATTGGGGAAGTGGGAGAGTCTTGAGGGAGGAGCACATATTTGCATCATACTCAATGCTGTAATTAAACTTTGTATTACCAGTACCTGTTGTGTAAATGCAACTGCTCCTACAAAGGTTTTCCAAGTAGTTTGACTTGCTCTCTTTCCACCTTTCAGAAATTTTAAAGAATACATCTGGGTAGTTCAGTTTATAGGGAATTTTTTAAATAGCTTAATTATTATTCAGTTTTTAATGTCTTCTCCTCATGCTAACACAGATCTTTTGATTATTTGGGTAGGTTTGTGTTTCTTTTTTTTTGTTGTTATTGGGGGTTTTTTTGTTTAATAGAAAGGTTTATTCTATTCCAATAGCAAGCTGAATTTAAGTTGAAGGCTTATTGTCCAGAAATGCCATACTTTGAAGGTTTTAAGAGAAATGAAATCTCCATTTGTTGAATAGCTTAAATATTTTCTCAATCAAATTGCCTTTGTTCTTCATCTGTGTTTTTTTCTTCTTTTGGTGGTCCTTTTCTCATATAACAAAATTGCTGTGGCTAAATACCTTTTAACATGAAGCAGAAATCTTTCTGCTTTGTTACCCTTTATAAAAGCATCTTAGGATGTGATCTATAGACCATTTGGTTTGTGTTTGCCTATGCTTTAAGGGACATTTCTAAGGTGGTCTGACTGCAATTGGTTTTTACTCTCCTTCCAAAAGATGCGGAGACAGTTTCTATAAGCAAAAGGAGACCACTGTGTGTTTCAATCCATCTTTGCTGTTTCTTTTTCTCTTGCAAGAAGCATGGAGATTTTCCAGTAGAATGTATGTGTATTATCTAGACCTGTGCATAAGTGTATAAATACCATAATTTCAGAGAAGACTAATTCTTGCAATGTTCTCTCTGTGCAGAGCTTATTCCTTCACATCCATCGCTTCCTTGAATAAACACAAATTGTTAAAAATTGTAAAACACAATTGATGCGAAACGTGCTTGTACAGTCCTACCTCAGGCAGTCATCATCTTAGCCATGACACAGGTCCCTGAAACTAGCGGAGGTGGATAACGTGTCCAGAAAAGTGGTCTTTTTAATGTTTGTATGAAAAAAAAAAAAAAAGAGAAAGGTGCTCTTCAGAAGTAAATCTCTATTCAGTTCCACAGAAATTTTGAGCTATTTCCTGTACTGTAGAGGTAGATGTTGGAACTGGCTGGACTGGAAGGGTTAAACCCAAAACATATGGAAAAAAAGACACAACAGCCACAAAGCTGTGCAGGGAACGAATAGAGACAGGCTCACCGTGTCTCCAAGAAAATCTGTGCTGCCTTAAACTAATATAGATTCCAGAGGAAATTGAACTCTAAATATCTGGAGGCGGAGTTTATCTCTTCTAATTTTTAACAGCTACTACAGTGAAGGCCTGGCAACTGCTTTTAGGCACCTATGTGTTTTGATAATACTAACGTACTGCAACAGAATTTCAATGCTCACCATTAATTTATTTCAGTACATATAAAAACCAAAGAAACAAAGATTCCTTTTAAGAATATTGTAATTGTCTTATTTTAATGAGTGTTTTAAATGAGTGGTAGATATAGCTTCTGTTTTGTTTTATTTTTCTCTTCAGACTTGCTAGAAAAAATGGAAAAGGGAAAGAGACTGGCAAAGAGGAAGAAGTGTGGGGAAAACCTGAAATGAAGGAAAAATGTTACTTTGGACCAGGCATGTATATCTTGTGAGGAACTACTGCTCTGTTTAGTTTCCGTTGACTACAAGATGAAAAGCATGATTTTTGGATGAAACTTAAGACAGAAACTGAAAAAAAAAAAAGCTTTTATGAATTAGATGCCAAAATACTATGTTGAATCATGTAAACTTAAATCTTCCTGAATTTGTCTCCAGATATTTAACTTACTCCTAAAAAATAGGAATTGAGTTATTACCTTCTCCTAGCTTCTTTAGATTGTCTTTTTTATTTATTTTGGGTTTTTTTAAATATGAGTTGCATAAAGGCTTTTTTGAGGTTTGTTGGAGTTTGAGCCATTTTTTTGAAAGAAGACCATCTTCCCCATAAGCTTCTGTTTCGGTACTCAGAAAACGTCAATTCATGTCTTGGCCTTGAGGTTTCCTGTGTCACCTCAAACAAATCACATATGCTACTGTATGCCGTAGTGTCTTCTGAAATATGTTAAGTACTAGCTGGTCTTGCTAGAAGGATTTAATGTTAGATCTATGAAGGCTGTGTGAGTTGCATAATGTGATGGGAAACGTCAGAAAGAGCAAGAAGAAAGATGGGTAGAGGAGGACTAGAATAATGCTTGCAACAAGAAAGAATGACTCAAGGCTTGACTGGAACACCACTGTAACTTTAGAAATGAACAAAGAGCTTCACTGAGTGCCAAATATAAAAAATTCAGTCATTGCAGACAATATTTTCAAGAAATAGAAACTGCTGTTACAATCAGTTTAGAGGTTTAGGTGCTACAGCATGTGCTGTGCAGGGCTACTGTATTGTTCTGCTTCATCTGAGAGCTGTGCTTCCTCTCAAAGTACTGTAGGACAGTCAGAGTCGTGTCTCGAAAAATTTGAGCTGTCTCAAGCGTTTTGCTAGTCTGCCTTCATAGCTCAGAGCAAGTCATGTTATCCTCTTGTGGTTTGCTTTTCCCCCCAAGGGCAGTGGTGATTAATGCTGGAAGTCAGGTTCCAGAAGATCAGGCTTTTAAACTTCTGGCTCTAGACAAACCTTGCATGTGATCTTGGACAGAAAACTTGTTCCAGATTTACAGTAATGATGATAATTTCTCACTATTGGTCTTTATAAGCTCTTCAAATTATATGACCTATTTTTTGTTGTTGTTTCAGAGTTTTTTTCAATATGCCTCAGTATGGGTGTTTCTGTGTGCACTCTGTTTCCACAGCTGTCAGTCAGTAGGAATAGTATATAAATTAAAAGAAGGAAAGTTCAATATAGAAGAAGAGTTCCAGAACAATGGAATCTCAGGGTATAATGTGAAAAAAAATAGGACACTAAAACCCCCCATATTTCAAAAGAATACTTGAGCAAATACATAAAATAGACTATCTAAAATATTTAGACCACACACATCTTCAAAGTAAATGACGAGTATACTTTTAAAAGTTGTTATACCATATTTAAAATCTTTGTTCTTATTAAAGCAATAAATGCTTGATTTTTGTAAGTAAATTTTTCTTAGTCTCTTTAATTTTTCAGACATAATCACTAATTTTTTCATTTAAACATATTTTTGGCTACAGAGCTATACTGGGCTTCTAGAATAAAAGTGGTATATGTTATAAGTCTATTGGGAACATATATTATACATTCATTATGATAAAAATTTCATCAAAATAATATTTAGTATGTCTCAGAAAATATATTTTTGACAGCCTGCACTGTACTTTCATGGAAAATGCTAATAAAGCAAATGATCTTTAAATCCAATGTAAAAGAAACTTTAAAAGCATTACATTTGACTGTTGATTTATTTGCACAAATACCAAAAGGGGCTACTATCCATATGCTTTGTGGATACTAAAAAGGAAAATATTTGATTCTTGAAAAATATTCTCAGATGCTTTTTATGTTTTTTTAATATATATCTGGGAATGAGCAAGAATATTATATTATATATTTATAATAATATTTTGCCTTCTTTGTAAGAAGGTTAAAGTTTTCCTATATCAGGAATTCTTCTTGCTCTCCACCACCTTGAAACCTCCTGTTTGTTGTTAATCTGAAAAATATTTTGTAATATTTCAGAAATATTCTATTCAAATCGGAAAATTTGCCTAAATTTTGAATTTTAAGCCTAAATTAAAGATAACTTCTGAATTTTAAAAGCTATAGTTACGATGGTAAACTTTTCTCCAAACATCCTAGCATTATCAAAGCCCTAAAATAATGTCAACTATATGAAAAGATTAGAAAAAGAAAGACATTCTTCTGAAGTGAAAATTTTGTAAAAAACTCCCTTTCAGTTCAACTGCGAGAAGATGCTCTGTTGACTTTAAAGGAAACCAGTGTCAGTTGAATACTTTAATCTTGCATTCCTAACGAGACATGTATAGTTTTAATGAAATATTCCTTTTACTGTTACATCTATGTGTTGAGATTATAAATTCCAGCCATTCTATTACAGTTGTGTATGGAAGATCCCATTATGAACTGTGGTTTCATTGCATTGCACAGTGAAAGAACAGCAGCTAAAATATCTTACAAGTTACTATGAAACAGCTTTTTTATAAAACTAAAATGAAAAAAGCAAGATGTCATGGCTAGTTTCGATTTTTAATATTAATGTTAAAATTTAATATTAATAAAATAGATATTTTAATATCTTACTTGACATGTCTGCAGAGCTAACTGAAGTCTACAGTCCTTGTCTTTTGACAGATTTTCATCTATGTACATTCTACTGTAAATGATAGGTACACTAAATGTTGTGTTTTCCAGTCATACACAAGTATGCCTACCTACTCCACTGGCTGGCACATCTGTTAACTGACATTTTCATCTCATATCCAAAGCATTACAGTTGTGACTTCAATGAGTATTTGAAATGACAGATTTAATCAATGACTAGTCCCAAATAAAGTGTACTTTTCTATTCATTGATGATGATGCTGCTTGTTTGAAATGCTAAGCAGGGAAACAATTCCCCTAAAAAATGTGACAGTCTTTGGATCACAAAACTGTTTTGAAATTGTTTAGGCAAGTGCTGTTAGGACACACTGTTGACCGCAGTAGTGATTACAACCCTCCTAAGTCTAATCCTTCTCCAGGACAAAGTCAGAAACCAAGGACTGGGCAATTAAGTGGCAGGAGGTGTTTCTTCAAGTTGAAACGTATGATCCCCACTCAATCCAGCATCAAAAAAGTAGGCACCCACATACACTCTGAATTGATGAGAACAAGTGCTTGTTCTGCAGCCTTTAAAGAGTTAGGGTGGAAAAACAGTAATTGGAAACTCAATGTGTATTTTAAAATCTTGTGAATGCTAAAAGTGATGTTTCACTCTTTAAGGGTGGTTACTGCCTAGAGTCTAGTGGAACAAAGTTAGACATGATGAACTAATGTAATATTAATGTTTGACTTCATATATGTTTCCACAGACATTATGCTATCTTGTCAATTAATGCTCTATTCTAGTCCTGTTTTGCTATCTTAATATGAGTCATAATATTTATCATATTCATTCTTTTTACATGTCAGTTTCTTTTAAAAGTGGATAGACAGGGATAGCTTGTGAAAAGTGCTCTGAAAAGGTTTCACCGTTTGAACTGTCACTTTGATGGTTTGCATTTTTAACTGTTTTAAAGAACAGCAAAACAATCCGCATTTTATGGTCCCATTATTTGGGACTGTTAAACAGTGCGTACTGTTTAAGCTATTAGGATAAGCTGATACCTAATCACAAAAAAAAAAAGGCCATATGTAAACATAAAGTCAGAAAGGTGTGAAGGATATATACACCATGAAAGGTGTGTAAGTATATAAGCTAGACAGGCAATAAATTGAGTGATGCCTTTTATCTTAATTATATAGTTTCACATACACTTTTTCTTTAATGGCTTTATTGCTAGAACCCTATTTGCCTCATAATCTGGTTCTAATAATTTGACTTATATGCCCATTTTGTAAGTGGCAGATCTTTCTTCAGACAAAAGACGGTGCAAAAAGCACTTTGAACTGTCCCATGTTGATACTTCTCTCTTTGGGATACTTTAAAGAGACCCCCATTTGAGCCAGCTGGCAATATCAGTGCTGGACAGAGAATTATATCTGTAATACTGTTCAAGCAGAATTTAGACACCATTAGAAACTTAATGGTGTCAGAATCTCAGCAATAAGACGTGAGGAATGCCATGAAATACCGGCAGTAAATGGGAAAATGGAATAGTTAAATGCCTTGCAAAACGAGAAAGTTAATGCTATAATTCATTAAGCTTGGAAAGGACTAACTACTTTAACCAAAATGTCTTTGGGATTTAGGTGTATTGAGAAATATTTCTCCTAAATTATTTTTTTTTATTATTTTCAATTTTTTGAAAATTATCTGAAAAGGTATGAAAACTTTGGAAACAGCTGTACCTGAGCTGAAACTATTAAAACAATTTGCACTTTATAAAAAGAGAAAACCCATACCTTTTTTCTGCCACAAACAGCATTTGTATTTGAAATATAAAACGCTCTGAATTGAACTTCTTAATAGAAATTTCCCATCAATTATTTTTTGTTTGTTTGAACAAGGATCATAGAAAGTGGATTTTTTTATAGGACAAGATAAGATTTTACAACTTCTTGATTTTCCACTAACAAAACCAAAACTAAATATTTCATCTGAGTTGAACTCTACATACTGTTTGCAGTTATTGGAATGAACAAAACTGCTCTGTTCTGAGCCAGGTCAACAAAACTAATTCTGAAGATAGTTCTGAAGGTTCTTTTATGTGTTATGATGTCTCACATCTTAAATCAAATTCAGTCTTTGACTAGACTGCCTTCTCTAGCATGGTCTCTTCTTGGATCCAGCTGTTTAATGCATTTTAGCATTAACATGAGAATGGGAAATAGTTGATGATGAAATTTTCTGAAATTTGGAAATTCTGTTTTTCCCTAACTCTACAGCATTAAATCTAAGTTTATGTTACGCACCTTCTTAATTCCAAATTAATTAAAATGGATTGTATGATAGTTAAAAAACAATGTATGCATTAACCTCTGTTTTTTAATCAAGACATCTTTGCAAATATTCACTGTATCTTCAAAAGTATCATAGCTGAACTTAGCAGTGACTTGCACATCTAAGGATTTTTGCACCTTACAATCAGAAAAGTTGTTTTTCTTTCCTGTCAAGTCTAGTTGTGAAATACTGAACATGTTTCATTGCCAAAATAATTTGCTAATGTGATCAGGATAGAAGGATCCATAGATGGCTTCAAAGACATAAAAATCTGTCTCTGGCTCTGAAACATCCTTTAAGTTTCTGTGTCTGACCCAAAGACATGCTTATAATCAATATTTTCTACTGAGTTGGTCGTTTTGAAAGCCACAGAGCAGCCAGGCAAAAATTGTTCTTTCATTACTGCCATCTGACAACTGTGTTTTGCAGCTGGTGTGTGTGAGTAAATTAGCACCCACCTTGCTTTCAAAAAGACTGTCAGAGCACCATCATCTTGTCATTCTCTTTGGAGAAGATGCTATCAAGGATTCTAGGACTGCATTTCTCCATACAAATGATTAACTTGTTTTTTGTTTTGTAAAGGTTTAAGACTTTTTTTTTTTCTCAGAACTCAACTATAGTTTCTTTTCAAAACCCCAGGATACTGGAAAACAGTGCAACTCCCTTCCCTCCCAACTCCCAAACTTTTGATAGACACCTAAAACCTCTGTAAGCTTTGAGAAACACAAATAACTGGGTCAATATTTTCTTTGTTCCTGTCTTCCTGAAATATTGTTTTTGAGACAGAGCCTGTTAGATCATTCCATACTTTTAGTATCAGCTGGAGTTCTTTTTTTTTTTTTTGTTCAGATATGTCTATTTTTCTCTTATCTCTTCTCTCTAAAGCCCTCAAACCCTTTTTGTTGCATGCCAACATCCTCTTTCTTCTCTATTAATTCCTGCAATTCAGGGTTTTATTTCCTTTCCCAACTGTGAACCCCTTTTCTAACTTCTGAATCTTCTTCCTTCAGAGCTGCATCCTCTTTTTCACTCCCTACTTAGTAAAATGGGAAAAGGAGCTGTACTGTTTCCAACATATGCTTCTACCACATGCTTGAAAATCTCATTATTTAAGTGAAATTCAAGTTGCTGATCTCTTCATATTTGTTTTTAAAGGTTCCTTAATAAAATGAGATCAAAATAAAAATTTTTGTATTTTTAATATGGACTAGTATTAGTAGTTCAATAGTTGATGGTCCATGTAATTGAACAAAGGAGAAGGTTTTGTTCCATGCATATAACATGCATATTTATTCTTTCTGTTTCTGGAAAGTGAACACTTCTTGAATGACACCCCCCCCACATTATCTCATCTAAATAGACAAGAAATAAATCTACAGTGGAAACGCCATCAAGATGCTGTAATTGGGGAAATGAAATGCCATGTAGAAAGGCACATTCTGATAGTCTTGATAAAGCATGCACTAGAAGTATTAATATTTCCGTAGGCTGTATAAATTCAAGGAAGTGTATATTTTCACCATAATTTCAAATGAACAATGATGGTGAGTGTTGAAGAACTGCTTAACCTCCCATATTTTAGGATTAAGAAAGACTATCCTTTTATACTTGCTCTTACTTCTATCCACATTTTAAAAAGTTTTATGGGAAGAAATCTTTGTTAACCTTTAGTTTTCTGTTTAACTGAAGAGTGTTTCCTGTAGAATATTCCCTGGAGAAATATCCGGATTCCCTATAAGCATTTGATGAAGGGAGTGATTGGGCATAGAAGATATATGTAGCAATAAAGAAAAGATGCCATTAAAATTCAGCAATCTCTTTCCCAGATACATGCAGAAATAGTGATATCTTCGTGTTCTTGGCAAAGAAAGCCAGGTACCATAACCAGTCCAGACTAAAAGAATTTATTTTTTAAGATTATCCACTCTATTGGATGTTGGTGACTGTCCTTCTAATTAAATATATGGATTGTTTTATAGTACCTAGGAAAGTGCAGCCAAATTATATCAATAAGATTTTGTACTTTCCAATTCAAGCCTCCAATCCATTATACACCTGTACAGACATTATCCTATTTTCATATATGACAGTTCAGAGGCTGCATCTTCATAAAGATAAGTACAGGAGGAAAAGTTTGCTGCATCAAGGCCTAATTTCAGATAAGAAATTTGCCATACCTGTAATTTATATTTGTACTGCAAAAATTGGCATGTAGTTAATTCTTCTAATAGCAATAAATCATCAGGTGGTAGATAAAAATCTGGTAAACAGTAGGAAAAATATTTTTCCCAGCATTCTATTATAAGTGGTGGTTTGGATAATTAATAGGGCTTGACTTCTTTGTAATGTAAGTGTCCCTCAGTACTAGGTTCCATTAAAGGCAGTACTAAATAAATATTCATGGCAGTGTCTACTCATCGAGATAGGGTCACTTAGACAGAGTGTTCTATTAAAAATACATTTAATTTACTTGTAGTTGTCACCCAGTAGGTGTGAGAATTGATACTTTGACCAGTAGTCTTTGTCAAGATTCAAGGGGAGAGGTCGTGAAAAATCTATTGGTCAAAATGTCAATTAGCTTGCCTAATGAATTATACCTGTGAGTGCTGCAGCCCTATCTTTAAGTAAACGGATGGTCTATCTCAACAAGAGGCCACTTTCATGAATATTTTATTGAATGTTCTAATTGAAGTAAATTACCAAATTATACTGTACATATAAAGTGATGCATTTGAGGTTTCCAGAAAGCAGTCAAAGAGATATAATAGTGGATTATATACAGAAAGACATATTTGTTAATGTTCTTAACAAAAAAAAAAAAAGAAAAAAAAGAAGTCTATTATAAAAACAGATGCCAAGATGATGATATGTTTCCCAGAAGTTGATACCAGGGATTTGTCTATAGTGCTGTCTCTGTAACAAGGTGAAGAACCCCAAGCCAATAACAAACAAGCTAACTCAGGTACCAGAAGATATGTTGATATGAAATGGCCAGAAATTACTTTGGTGTTTCCTACCTTACCTGCCAGTCCAAACATACTATTCCAGAGTGCATATCCTGGCAAGCTGATGTTGAAAAGGTCATTTTTCAGTTTTATGTGTGTCGCTACTTTGCCCTTGCAGCTGGAACAAAAGGGTAGCATTATAATTATTCTATTTATAGAAGCACACTATGCTATTGTTTTTTTATGGAGGTTATTTTCACCTTGAAGTGTATCAGTGGGGCATAGACAAACTTCAGGTAAAGCAAGAATGGAGAGGAGTAAAGCAGGAAGACTAGCATACAGTCCTCCTAAACAAGATAATCACTATCAGTGAGCTTATTTCTCCTTGCTTTTCTTAGTAGAGAAGGGGGCAAAGACACAGGAATGAAAACCGCTAGCCTTAGTGGTATTTAGGTACTGCAGGGGCATTCCTGACACATCTGATGCGGAAGTAAACAATGGTTCGTGGAAATTCCCCCTTCATAGGTAAAGATTGTTCATTCTATAAATGTAAAACCTCTCTCCAAATCTTACCAGTTTGTATAAAAGAGCTTTACTGAAAGACATGTTGTAGTTGCATTGTAGATAATGGCAAGATCATCACACAGCAGGAGGTGAGATGGAGAAGAACACATGCCAAAGCCAAAGAGGAAGGGAGAGACTGCTGAAGCTCAGTTTAAGCGATATTCCGCTGCAGCTTAAGCAGATCGACAGGAGGGATGCAAACTCCAGTGTGCTATCCCAGCTGGCAAGCTCAGTCTCAGACCAGTTATGAACCTGGTAAGTAAGACTGAATGAGTTTGTCACCAAAGCATTGTCTCAAGGATTCTTGTTTGAAAGACCGGACAAGACAGTCTGAGACAGAAGACAAATTTCTACTTGGTTAAGCTTGGTAAGATCATTCAGAAATAGGACTTCTGGAAAGATAAAATAATCTCTACCCAAAATAGGCTAACTTAGATTTTAAGCTCCTTAGGTGCTGAAAACTTATGTTTTCTGTGCCAAGGTGTGAGAGGAGAAAAGCAAAATATTTTCCTATGAGAAAATTACTTGAAGAAACCTAGCCTGCTTATAAAATACCTTGAACTTTTTTAAAACTGAAAATATTTCCCAATCATTAAATCAAAATTAACTGCATGCTATGCTTGTTTTATATTAAGCAGCATTGCCGTTAGATACTTTTTCCTGAAAGAAGGAGCAATGTAGCTAAAGCTTAATCAGATAAAGAATTTTCTGCATAGAGAGCAGTCTGGAGAATGGCATCCAAGTGCTCGTATAAGTTGGAAGAATTCTTCCAACACCTGTTGTTCTGCATTCATGGAGATAAAAAAGAAGACAGAAGTCCTG
The DNA here is from genome assembly GCA_008711295.1 of Anarhynchus alexandrinus. NCBI lineage: Eukaryota > Metazoa > Chordata > Aves > Charadriiformes > Charadriidae > Anarhynchus > Anarhynchus alexandrinus. The sequence goes on from VUYV01000126.1 coordinate 2,676,250, forward strand.
CAAGCATGGTGGAGAGTAAAAACAGAGAGGTCTGTTCATTAATATGACTGTACTCATCTTTCTGAACCATTTTGTGTAAAATACTTCTTTGGGCTTTGACTTTGAGCAGTATAATATGGTTTTGAAAACAGGAGCTGTAAGAAAAAAATGACTGTTCCAATTAGTAGATATTGGTACCTGTGTTGGATGATTTATAGCTATTAATAGTTCCGTTGGCTACTGTCCACTATAATAGACACTAAAATTTATAGTAATTTCATATGCCAGGACTTGTGACTGCTCTAGAAGTAATCTGTCTTTCTGAGAAAAGCAATGGTCATTTAATTTGTCACAGTGTAATAAATTATTTTTCAGCTATGTTTCCCAAGAACACTACTCAGATGATATTTCAACAGCTAAAACATATGTCATAATGATTGCTTGCTTATAATCATCTAGCTTATTCTCCGTTTGTGGTGTCAGACTAAGTTTCTTATCATTGCAAATGGAACAGAACATTTTGGAAAAAATTCTGCATTTACAAGTGGTCAAAAGGTGTTCAAAATGTATTCTTTGTCTGGACTTCTAGAAAATAAAAATTACAGAAAGATGCAATTTCTGTCAGTCTTATAGTAGTTACTTTAAAAATGCAAAGCTGAAAATATCTGATATACAGTTCATACATAAGATTTATTATTTAATTCATATTGAACGTACTATAGTTCAATGTTTATAATAAAAACACCTAATTGAGGCATCAGATGTGTAGGGTTTTTCTTCTTTGATTACTGTTCCTTTTTATATTTTTAGGGAATGAAGTGCATGCAGTCCCACTGTCTGCATCTCCTCCACTGTCCCTCTTCTCCTCCTAGTAGCTTTTTGATCAGTTTCTTTCAGACATGTCTGAGGGCTAGGAATCTTGGAGATGACAACTTATTTCCTCTATGTTTTATGAGGACAGGTAGCCAGGCAGAGGGAGGAAACCCTTTAGGCATTTCCTCTGAAAGCTCTTAGAGTCAGAGAACATACATGGTTAAGTGTATTTATATATGTGTCAATAATGAGAAAAATTTCAATCAGAGCTTGAGTTAGAATTAAGAATCACAAATCTACACAAAGCTGGTTTCTGTCACATGTGGATGAGAGGTGGGTTTGCAGTGTGAAAGGCAGGAAAATGAAGAAAAAGCTAAATCACAAGTTTAGAGTGAGCAAAGGGGTAATTGTTGTGAATACAAGTGTCAAATTACATACAAAGCATTCTCAAATATTTTACCCAGAGACAAAATGTGAAAAACCAGACAAAGTCAAAGAAAATAAGTAGCCTTATTCTATAATGTTACTACTTCAAGTACTTCAAAACAATTAATGTATCTGTACTACCAAGTGTGATAGAAAAACTGGGGAGCCAGAGTTGTAACCAGTCAACGTCCAGGCCCAAAAAGGTAAAATTACTGATCTTGTATTCCTTATCTTCCAAGCACCTACCACAATTGCCCAGAAGAACTGTAATGATATCATCAGATATTATAACTATTTGATACAGAAAGATGTCTCTTTCTTTCTGAGCAGAAAGATTGGTTTCAACAATTGTACAGAATTTGATTTATTGTTTTAAATACATTTAGTAAGATTAGTTCTGTATTAATGTTTTTGTCTGTTTGGCCTTTACTACCTCTACATTATTACATTTCACACAATGTCTTGTAAAGTGAGATGATTTAAAGAATTCAGAGGTAGGCATAGCAAAGGTAGCAGGAAAATGGTTTTAATGATAAAAATGTTCTGTCACTGCATTTCATCTGCAATCTTAGCTTCATTAATCTAATTTTTATTAAAAAGAAACTTTCAGTGTGTGGGGGACCAAAACAAGAAAAAACCCAACTCTAGGCTAATGATTGGACTAGATGATCTTACAGGTCTCTTCCAATCTAGGAGATTCTGTAATGCAATATAGGCCTTACTATATAAAATGAATAAAAGAATCAAAACATAACACATTTGTTCAAATGGATACCTCAAAATATAAATTTATACTTGAATAGCCTTTAGCCAGAAGTTTTTAGTATCCAAGTTAAAAACTAAGAACTGGGTTTTTAAATGTCTTTTGAAAATAAAAGAAGACCTGTTGATATTTTTACAGTAATATATGGTAACATGTTATCCCTGTAATAGAAACCAGAGACAAACATGCATCTATTTATATTTTATGCCAATAATTCATATATACATTTTCTTTATAAATGGAAATGTTTGAGGAGTAAAAGTAGAAATTCTTGCTGAGCCCTTATCTATATTTATAATTTATAAAAACAAGGAATAGATCTGAAAAAGGAATTAATGCCAAGTTTGAAACAGTAAGTAAACGTGATTAAGAATTAAAAGTTGCCTAAGAACATAATCAAAGGGTATATGAAGTAAGTAGAAGGAATAATGTGAATTGATATAGATAGACATGAAAACTGTAACTCAAAAGATTTTTCATTATTGTCAAAGCAAAGAATTTATCAGGGAGGAAATCGGCACTCTGGAGGATGAGGTGGGAGATGGGATGGCAAAGGATGGTGAAAATATTGAAATATTAAATTAATACTTGCTTAATATAGTTAAAAAGACTAACAGTCTGGATCAATAGCTGGCAATAGCTTCATGCTTAATTCTGTGCATGTGCAGTGAGGCTTGTTTTCTCTTCCCATCTCAGAATAGTTAGATTGGTAAGTAAGTTAAGCCCTTTCTACCACTGCAATGCTTATTAAATTTGTATTATGTCTATTTAATGCACGTATTTCTTTGACATCCCTAGAGAAAATATTTTAAACATCAGTGCTGCTGTTAACTTCAGCACACTGTAAAGGAAAGCAGATACAGAGGATTGCAGTGACAAATATTTCCTTGCTCACATTTATTTTTTTACATAATGTAAACAAACAAATATTTTTCTCAATATATAAAAATGCTGAAGTCAGAGGGTAGACTGTCCACTGGTTTCAGAGACCTTTGATGGACTTCTAAAAATATAAGCCAGAGAAAGTAATTGAAATAACTGAAACGTCTTTCAAAAAAAAAANAAAGCAATTAAGTAAAGCTTAGCAAGCCAGTAAATGAAGCATATACTAAGATATTTAAAAGTATGAAGTTTATTTACAATACTGTAATTTTACACTCAGTTCCTTCGATGGGAAATAGCTATTGAAATCATATTTCAGAGAATTAATACTTACATATAATATGGAAATCTCATGTCTCCTGTAAAGATTTCATTCCTTGTATTCTACATGGACAATGGGGAGGGCAGATACAATCCTTCTATACTGTCAGAAATAACAAAGCAGATCTAAGTATGCTAGGATTTCACCTTTCACAGGCTAGAATTTTAATCAACCTAATATGTGTGTAGCTAAGGAACTGTTTCTCTGGGTATTTTTTCTTAGCTAATTTTAGAAATATATCCTCATTCATAAGTCAGATCAGATATTTAGTCCTTAAACAGTCCAATCAAATTATAATTAACCTTTCAAACTAAACATGGGACTAATAGAACCTAATTCTCAGGTCTGGCAATACACCGTGGGACCTAAAAGGATCTGTTCCCTTGCAAGTAAATGCAGGGAGGGCTTCAGCCCTGTGCCTGCTACTATGGTCTCTCTTTTCTCGTGGTAGAGGCCTTCCTTATCTTGAGCACCTGTGTGCAAAGTCCACTGCGCAATGTGGTTCTCTGTCTGCTCCAGCAGACCTTGACCTTGGCAACAGACCCACTGAGGTTTCAACAGTGCTCCCATGCTGCTTGCCATAAGGACCTACAGATTCAAAGTCAGCAACAAGATGAACCTTTGAACGGAGAAGCACAGCCTTTAGTGACAGTGCCAGGCTCACGGAAAGAGGGAAAAAGTTGCATTCCATAGGACATTTTCCAGTTTCGATTGTGGAGGTAATTTTTTTTATTTTTGGGGGGTTTGGGTTTTTTGTTTCAGTTTTTCTTTACATTCTTTACATTCTTTAATTGCTTATTATATAAAGCTGATCCCTTTTTATTATGATTTTTTTTTTTTTTACTGAAGATGTGATTGGTTTATGTATCAGTATTAAACTCCTTTTAATATTTGCAGATACTATCATTTCTTCTGCCCCTCAGCTAAAATATTTATTCAGAAACTTCCCTCATAAATAGTGATCATTCCACTTCCCTAGCAATTTTAATGGCTCTTTTCTGAGCGGTTGAACACAGCATGCTAACAGAAACAGCAGAAGTATGGAGAGAGGACATATGCTCCACTCTGTGATACATCTACTCTAATACCTCCCATTTAGTAACTTCTTTGCAGTCCTACACAGCAATGCATATCTAACGAAACTAACTGTCCTCCAAAAAAACAGTACTACCAAACAAAAAAACCCTGTACCTTTCCTCATGTGCCTGTAGAGACCGGATACTCTTCTCTAATTGTTAAAGAAAGCATATGGGTATCAGCTAAAACTTTTCATTGAATGTACTGAATTCATGTACCCTTCACTTTTAGGTTTCAGAAGTCATTGTCCCTTTTGCTGTGCTTTTACTGTGTACTGTTTAGCAAAGGAACTAGCTGTGGTTTGCTCACTGCCAAAATCATTGTCCACCCTCTGTGTTTTAAGTGAAATACAGCTGGTTTAATTTAATACCCTGTTAATAAATATTTAACTGTCTTTGGTCTAATCCTCAAACCATAAAAAGCCGCAAACAATCGACCGAGTCATAATTACCAAAAATATTTATTTTTGCTTCAGCTGTATATACAAATTAGAAAAAAAAAACATGTATAGTGGGGCCTGTGGGTCCATCCATGTGTTTTATGTAGCATGCATATTTACCATCCCCAAAAGACGCATGCTTGCAACATTGAGGCCTACAGGGAGTGGAAACAGGGGCGGGTAGCCTGGGAGGAATACAGGGGAATGGTCCGAGCAGCCAGGGATCGGGTTAGACAAGCTAAAGCCCAGATGGAACTGGATCTGGCAAGGGATATTAAGACAAACAAGAAATCTTTCTTTAAATATGTCAGTGAGAAAAGAAA
>VUYV01000126.1:2682695-2693729 GCA_008711295.1 Anarhynchus alexandrinus
CCCCATCCCTGGAGGTGTTCAAGGCCAGGCTGGACATGGCCTTGGGCAGCCTGGTCTAATGGGAGGTGTCCCTGCCTACGGCAGGGGGGTTGGAACTCGATGATCTTCAAGGTCCTTTCTAACCTAAACCATTCTATGATTCTATGATTCTATATCCACAAAACATAGATACAGAGAAATGTCTACTTTGCGCCCTAGGGTAATGGTTCCAAGTTAAAAAAACATGTAGATTTGTGGCTGGGCTGCCCTTGGCCTGAGTGGGGCTGAGCTGGGTTTACCAGTCACTCCATGGCCAAGTGCCCGTTGCCCAGCCTGTCTGAGCTCCAGCTCCGTGAGCGGCCCTGGGGAATGGGCTGACAGACCCACGTATTCCCTGCTGGACAAATGGTCCCTGGGAATACTGGGGGTCTGTGGGGCAGCTTTCATCCCTTCCCTGGGAACAAGTAGGGCCCAGGGGGCTCAGGTAACCCTGCCCTGCCCTCACGGCTCCCCTGCCCAGTGCCCAAGAACCACAGCCTCAGCAGCAGCCTGTGCCCAATCCTGGCCCCAGTGGCACACCAGCACCTCGTCTCCATTCCTGGCTCCTGGAGGAAGCCCTGAGATGAGACCTGGCTCTGGACTCACTCCCTGGCTCTGCCCACTGTGCACAGCAGTGGGAGGGTGAGGGCAGGACCCTGCATGCACTGGGATTACCCCAGCTCCTATCTTAAGAGCTCCACCCCACTGTGCTCCCTGTCAGTACCATGGAGGAGGAAGCAGATGCAAGATTTAGACTATAACATTTTCCATCCAGTTCGATGGCTTAAAGTCAGCTGAACTGCCAGCCTGGCAATGACTGTCCGGAGGAAGTTTGGAGGGTCTGACCAGGCACGACACATGCAGCTGGGGCTGTGGCTGTGGTCAGCTGGGCTCACCCAAACCTCCTCTGCGACGGTCGAGTGCTTGGAGGTGACCTAAGCAGGGGTATGCTTCTTCCTGTTGTTTTTAGAGCAAATTTGTGTTTAAGCGTAGGTCTGTGTTCAGGTTCAAATTATATTGTGTCTACATCATGTGATGATAGATGCAGGGGTTTGTCTGTGTTGCCTGGTTTCTAATTTCTTCTCTGAAAAGGAAGAAACAGAGCAACCCCGACAGGAAAAGAAGTGGTACTAATGAGTCTGACAGTATTGTACACAGAGGAGGCTGGAGTGGAAGGGAAGGCAGCAGGGATGAGGTTGAGGAGGGTTTCATCTCTGTCAGACCATAGGGTGGCTCTCTGCCTGCACTGAGTTGAGAACACATCTTACTTAAAAGGAAAAAAAAAAAACCAAAAAATAGTATTCCATCAAAATGTCAATAAATGGAAAATTAAATCCAGTTGCAAAACTGATCCCAGGCTTGATGTTTCCTAATTTTGAAATGCTTTTTCCTAATTTTGAAATGCTTGACTTCACAATGTAGATGTTATATTCATGTAACTTTTTTATACATAAATCCAACATACTCTAGGATAATGTTCAGAATTTCTTATCTTGAATGCCACAAGATTAAAAGTGAGACAAGAAATGTGTTCCCTTAAACTATATTTCAGAATAATTTGTCTACATGCCAATCACACTCTCACAAAGCTATGGAACTCATAGACGTATTACTGTGGCGTATTTGACACAAAAGAGCATTTCCAGAGGATGGGAGTTGAAAGCCAATACAGAACTGTCTTGCTTAGTAATGAGTTCTTAATGGGTGAGTACCTAAAGGACAGTTAAGACTATCTGCACATCCAGACAAAATTAGGACAAGACATCTGAGCCTTTTTGGCTTAGTTATCAAGTGGTGCAAATAGTTTGCAAATAGCATTACAAAAGTTTGAGTAACCATGCAAGACATTTAAATGAATCCGGTGGTCCCATGTACACATGCCTAGATGCTTCTATATACTTGGGCATCTCAATGGTACTGCACCATTGAGCTTTTTGCAAATACAGCTAAACTAACATTAGTTCAAATGTATCATGATATGCAGTGTAATGTAGTAAAGATACTGCTACCAGACCCAGGCTAATATAAATTTCAGTCCAAGGACCATGATCAGTTGCTCATATGCAGTAACATATTGTCATGGCTGTGTTTGCCCAACACCAGGACTACCTCTGTCCTGTGTTCCAAGATTTTTTGCATTATTGACAGTGCCAGATATCTTTTTGTCCAAATTAATTACAGTGATATTCATAGAATCATAGAATGGTTTAGGTTGGAAGGGACCTTAAAAATCATCGAGTTCCAAGCCCCCTGATGTGGGCAGGAACACCTCTCACTAGACCAGGTTGTGTAAAACCACATCCAGCTTGGCCTTAAACACTTCCAGGGATGGGGCAGCCACAACTTCCCTGGGCAACCTGTTCCAGTGTCTCACCACTCTCATAGTGAAAAATTTCTTCCTAGTATCTATTCTAAATCTGCCCTCTTTCAGTTTGAAGCCAGTACCCCCCATCCTGTCACTACATGCCCTTGTAAAAAGTCCCTCCCCATCTTTCCTGTAGGCCCCCTTCAGATACTGGAAAGCTGCTATAAGGTGTCCCCGGAGCCTTCTCTTCTTCAGGCTGAACAACCCCACCTCTCTCAGCCTGTCTTCATAGGAGAGGTGTTCCATCCCTCTGATCATCTTCGTGGCCCTCGTCTGGACCCACTCTAACAGCTCCATGTCTTTCTTATGTTGGAGGCTCCAGAGCTGGATGCAATATTCCAGGTGCGGTCTCATGAGAGCAGAGTAGAGGGGTAGAATCACCTCCCTTGACCTGCTGGCCATGCTTCTTTTGATGCAGCCCAGGATATAGTTTGCCTTCTGGGCTGCAATTGCACATTGTTGGCTCATGTTGAGCTTCTCATCAACCAACACCCCTAAGTCCTTCTCCTCAAGGCTGCTCGCAATGAATCTCAATCTCATATTGAATGTATCTTGTACAAAAGAATATGTTTAGTATTTTGTTCAGTAAGCAATATTTTATGCTTGGATTGGTGACACCATAATTATATCAGAAGACTGGTCAGTGAGTGACCATTTTAGTGTGAGGAGGTGAAGAAACAATGCTCTTTGAGCAATTTGCATGAGATGAATGGAGCTATTACAAAGGGATATTGAATTTTTAAGTACTGGGTTACAGAAACTTGCTTCAGATTCATCTGAGATGTTGTGATTAGTATAGTCCTAAATCACTAGCCAAGGCTATAGAAACCTTATAGAATCAAGAAAATGAGCTATATTAATAGTCCTTACTCAGGTGAATAGAGTATCAGAAATATTAAGGAACGAAGCATTACTGACTGATATGTGGAACATGGTAAATAAAGTTAATGACTCTCAAAGGAAGTCATACTCATAAGAAATGGGAGTGCAGAAGCATTCTGCACCATGCAAGATATAATCTCCAAAACAGATAGCTCTGTTATTTTGAAGAGCTTTTGTTTTAAAAAATTATTCTAGAACTTTATTACCAGTATTAGCAAGAAAATAAAGAGCCACATGTGTAGCTGCTCTCGGGTAGTGTATGTAGATCAGGTCTATTTTCATTAATAAATCTGTCTACAGTAAGTGGGAATTTCAGAAACATAACTCCACATACTGATTAAGGAATTTTTCACTGAAAGGATTCCTGTGAAACTCTAAGTATGTTGGGCTAATCTTGCCCTTGATATTTCCTATATAGTACAAGTCTCATCAAGATGGCAAGAATGTTACTAGAATTAAACTTATCTTCTCTATCCTCTCCTTTATCACAGAAACCCCTATCATTTTGTACTTCTAGTCATAGCTGATCATTAGTTTGGTAGCTGCAGGCTTGGATTACATTTTCTAATTTAAATCCACAGACTGGATGAGTCTTTAAAAGTCTCTTCAGCTCTTAAGCAATCTGAAACTGTCACAAAACAGGTATCAGACTTGTAAACTGCTCTAGTAAACACGATGGACAGATAACTTCTTGAGACATGTCTACAAATGAAGGTAAACTTGTGATATCTTCATTTAAGAAGAACCACATATAGATCAGTGCTAAAAAATATCCTGAATCTTTTTAGAAAAGTATCTTGATCGGGAAATCTCTCTCTTAATCCTTTATGAGACAGACTGTGGAGCAAAGGTGAAAATGTGGAGTTCATTATCAAACTAAATGGCAAGTGTTCTGAATCCTTTTCCATAAGACATTTATTTAGAAAGAGTAGATGATGTGAAAAATGAAAGAAAAATTATTATGGTCCAATTAGGTACAAATGAAATGAGGTAACGTGGTTTACTACTTAGCATTTTAAAAAACTTCCTTTTTAAGTAGATGAAGACTTAGTAACTTGGCATTTTCCTGAAAAAGTAGTCAGATGGGGACTGTCTTTGAAATTTGCAACATATTTGAATAGTCAAAAGTAATTGGACTCCATTATAACATGTAGTGCCTGCTGTGTGAGCCATTAGCATTCTCACAGTTCAAGTATATGCACTGATAAAATTATGATGAACTAGCAAAAGCACCAACTCAATATAATCCAGCCTTTAGACAAATATTGTAATAGGATTTGCACATTTAAGGGGCAAATTGTCCTCTCAGTGTGTGCTCCGTATATCTAGGGTATTAATATTGATGTGCATGGAAAGAAAAATACATCCATAATCACAATTACATTTAAGATTCAAATCCATGTAGGACATGAAATTATAAAAATATTCATAATTTTTTCCATCGTACTCAGAATGTGAAATGAGGATCCATTTTTTTATGTACTCTTTCAGAAGACTGAATAATGTCCAAGAAAGTTTTGTAGGGTTTTGCTTGGTTTTATTATTGCCTCTCTCTATCTGCATGTATAACTTTTTTTCCTTTAATGTCAGTGCTGATTTACATTAATTACAGATCTTAATATTTATGTAGTGGATATATGTCTGAAATATACTACTGGCACACAAAGCTGCTGAATGGAATTCTGTACTGAGTAGTCACTGCAACTGAGCCAGGTATAGAATCATAGAATGGTTTAGGTTGAAAAGGACCTTGAAGATCACCGAGTTCCAACCCCCCTGCCATAGGCAGGGACACCTCCCACTAGACCAGGCTGCCCAAGGCCATGTCCAGCCTGGCCTTGAACNGCCCTCTTCCAGTTTGACGCCATTCCCCCTTGTCCTATCACTACATGCCCTTGTAAATAGTCCTTCCCCAGCTCTCCTGAAGAATCCTAACCTGGGGTATCCTAACAAAACGTTAACCTTAATTGGGCAATAAGCCAGCTCTTCTCCATTGCCAATTCTCACACTTTCTCCATGGACTTTGTCATTTCCCCCAAAGCTTGCTGCTGTTGTAAGAGGGGAGGTTGGTAAGTTTGACTGTCTTAATTCTGAAATTATTATCTTAAGGAAAGGTGTCACTGGGTGAACAGCAGAACGGGCAAACCGTTCTCTATTTTCATTTGGTGCCACAGAGGTCATTTGGTCTGCAATGTCAATAGAGTAGGCCTAGCACCCAGCCCGTCAGGTAGGCTACTGAGCCAATTCAGAACTATTGAGCCAATTCAGTACTACCTGAGCATGTGGCCACTATTTCTTTATCGCTCCTAGGGGCTTTGATATTGATCCCTGTAATAGTGTAGGGATTTAGTATTTGTCTTGCATCTCCTAAGAGAAGGAAAGCTTTGCATTCACTTAGGGTGAAAGAAAAGAGAAGCTTAGGAGTCTCTCTTTCTCTAGATAGAAATCTCTGTATCTTAAATCATGTTCTTGCCATTACATGTGCACCTCTGCAAAAAATCCTCAGTAACTTGATCACTGGTATAGTTTGTGCCTCAATGTGAAGTTGTTTTCAACAAAAAAGAGTGAACAGGTTTTATACACAGATATGTATTTATATTTATAACTGAAGTTTTCTGAGACAGAGATTTTTTGTAAATACATTTATTCCTATGTTGGGAAGTTAAAAACATACTTTGATATGTAAGAAAAATGTCAACTTTCACCAACATTTCATACATATAATATTGAAAAAAAAAATCCTGTGAAAACTGAGTCTTTAATTCGAGTTTTCTGTCTCTGAATGAGGTGTCAATATTCTCACAGATGTTGTGAAAATGAAGATTTTATAAATTTTTGTTACTTTATGCTTGTAGAAGGGCTTTAGAGAGAAAAAAAAAAAACAAAACCAAAACATTTCTAGTCACTGGTCTGCTTGAAGCCTGATCTTAGATAAGCTGAAGACCACAAGTAACTGGAGTTTCTCTTTTCCCAGAAAGCAGAGACTGAAAGATTTAGGGAACATGGAATTTTCACCCATCTCTATGAGCTCCTGCTGCTTTGGTTGCTAGGCAGATTATCTCATCTTACTTGGCTAAAAGCAGAATCCATTGACTGCTAAATATCCAGCCATTTGTATTTGGCTGCTATGAATATGGATACAGAGCTGAACTTGAGACCCTTGGAACTAGTGGCTTTACTGTAGTTTCACAGATCTGAAGGCTGATCAACCTGCAGGAAGCTGTGAAGGGAATGCAGGGGTTACAAGGAGGGTGAAGTGGAGAAGGTGTAAGAAAGGCAGTCTGCCATGTGATTTCTAGCTTAAGCAGCAGCCTCTCTTCAGTTAGCTCTATAATACGGAGAACTTCCAAAAATACTTTGTACTGTATTTTTCATCTAGAAAAAATTATTCTGTATCTTTTAATTAATGAAAATAGATGAGGAAAAATGGTAATAAGCACATACTTTAAAATTTTGAACAGTAGAAGAGAAATATGTGACTGGAAAAAAAATTTCATGGTAGATTGGGTGTCTGTGCCCAGGTGTTGGTGGGGTGCTGCTGGGAGGCCCCTGTGTGGAGTGGCTGGTGCTGCCCTGAGCCAGACACAGCCGGTTGCAGCCGGCTCCAACCAACCCACCGCAGGGCACCATCGCGGCGCCATGGGGAAAGCCTGTGTCAGAAAGGGCAAAGCGTTGTCCAGCAGTGAGGAGTCACAGAATGGTTGAGGTTGGAATGGAACCTCTGGAGGTCTTCTTGTCCAAGCCCCCTGCTCAAGCAGGGCCACCTAGAGTGAGTTGCCCAGAACCCTGTCCAGATGGCTTTTCAGTATGTCCAGGGATGGAGACTCCACAATCACCCTGGGCAACCTGTGCCAGTGCTCAGTCACCCTCACAGTAAAAAAGTGTTTCCTATGTTCAGATGGAAACTCCCGTGCTTCAGTTTTTGCCCATTGTCTCTTGTCCTGTCACTGGGCACCACTGAAAAGAGCCTGGTTACATCATTTTTGCATGCAACCTTCGGGTATTTATATACATTGATAAGATCCACATACACCCCTCCACTCCTGAGCCTTCTCTATTCAAGTCAAAACAGTCCCAGCTCTCTCAGCCTTTCCTCACAGGGGACATGCTCCCATCCTGTCCTGGTTTGAGGCAAAACAGAACCAATTTTCTTCAGTAACTTTGCTTCTTAGCTGGGCCTCTTTTAACTACTGAAATTAACAGCATATTGTGCAGATCATGAGATCGGNAGGACAGGTGACCCAAAACTGACCAACAGGGTATTCCATCCCATCTGCCTCATGCTCAGTATAAAAGCTGAGGGATCAAAGGGTCAGCTCTCTCTTTCTTCAATGGCCAATGTCTGAGGAGGACTCTGTTCGTCTGCCTGTGATCCCAATCCTGAATCCAGATCCAGAATCCAGTTCCCATCTGTCACTGAATCCAGCCTGGGACTTCCCCAGTGCCAGCCAGTGACATGATTGTCATATTGGGAGCTTGATATGGTTTTGTATATATCTTTCATTATTTCTTTTTATTTTATTGTTAATATTTCATTAAAGTAGTTTAGTTCCTTCTGAACTCATAAGTCTCTTTTTCCCTCCTCTGCCTCTCTCTTTGAAGAGGGGTAGAGGGGAGCATCTGTCGGTCCCATCTGGGGTCCCCCAGGTCCCCAGTAGCCGATTTGGCCTAAACCACGACACGTCCCTTACTCATTTTTGTGGCCCTGCGGTGGACTCTTTCCAGTATGTCCATGTCTGTCTTGCACTGAGGAACCCAGAACTGGACACAGCATTCCCGGTGTGGTCTCACCAGTGCAGAGCAGAGGGGAGGGATCACCTTCCTTGACCTTCTGGCAACGCTCCTTCTAATGCAGCCCAGGACAGTATTAGCTTTCTTTGCCACAAGGGCATATTTATGGCTTATATTCAACCTTGTGTCCACCAGGATCCCCAGGTACTTTTCTGCCAAACTGCTTTCCAGCTGCGTGGCCCCCAGCATATATTGGAGCATGGGGTTGTTCCTCCTCGGGTGCAGAACTTTGACCTTCACCTTGTTGAACTAATCTGCATTAAAGCTCAGTATTCAATGTCCCCTATGCCTCCTCAGTGGGAGAGTAGATTTAAAAATGCTGCCATTGATTTAAACTTTCTGCTTCCTCCTGGCTTCTTCTGTTTGGAGGCAGCCACAGTACGGATTCAAAGATAGCAGGGTGTAAAGCAACATATGTTCCTGCTCACAAACTGGAAGGTAACAGGAGGATCATCACTGAAATGGAGTTATTTTTCTCCTCCATACCAAAGTCTGTAACCATCTGCCTTCTGAGTTTCAGTAAATTAATTTCAATAGTATCCTGGGGAGAATTTGTCTTACTTGTCACGTTGTCTTACTGTGACCCCCTGCCTGTCTTGCTAATTTGCAGAAGCAGAGGGAGTCTGTCTCCTAGGATTCATGGAAAAATCATTAGGTGGCATGGTGAGACACCAAACAAAAGCACTATCCTTTTTCTTCCTAAGGAAACAAGGCTTATGTGAACAGTGGAAACTGAGGACAGGCAAAACACAGTCATGGATTCTACTTGGCAGCAGCCAACCTGCAAGCTTGCAGGGGCAGAGGTCCCTACCCTCCCCAGCACCAACCTTCTTTCACACTGGTGGGGATCTGGTGTCCCTTCTGTTTTAGCAGATGCTCTGAGCTGAACATGCCATCTTCCTTTGCGTGGGTTCTGCCACACCTGTGAAATGCATCTTATCCTACCTGGTCAGGGTAACTGATTTCAGTCAGATGCCCCATAAAAGTGTCCTTCTAGACAACCAGTATACCATATTCAGGGTATGTAGCAAAAATACATTGATGTCTTACTGGAGAGTGTTTTTAATGACAACAACCTATGCTTCTTTCTACAAATATACCCAAACCAGCTATTTAAAGGAATGATTTATTTCTATATCTTAGCAAAGAAGTAATTCTACATTGTGATTTCTAGCTAATATGAACAATTTTTTGCTTTAGTATAAAAAAGTTGATGAAGCTGTGGAGAATGAAAATCAAATTCTTGAAAATTTGTCTTTAGTTTGTTCTTATTATTCCATCAGCATTTCAGATTCCTTCAGTGGGATTAGTATTTCTTTAAAATAAAGAATTTTACAAACTTCCTGCAAGTTTGAGGTAATAAGTAGCTAGAATAAACTGATTTATTTTCCCCTTTGAAAGCAGTTTTTTAAAATATAGAACAAGACAAACTTTGTCCTTGAGCTGGCATAAACAGCCGTTCTTATAAATTTTTCAGATAAAAATGTGAAGTTAATTTTAATTTTGTACCTCTATAGAGCATTTTTAGCTGCCTTATAAAGCATTTTTAGCTACTGAGAGAACAAAGAAAATGATAGTAATCTTAAATGTACTGCAACAATGTTAAAAATGAACTTTTCTAGATCTCTAACTCTGTATCCAAACATACTGGATGCTATTTTGGAATAAACTAATAGATGCTTTGAACATTAAATTAACTGTTAGTGTGTAAGTAAATGTTTAATTTTTATAATATTCCTCAATATTATCAATATGACAATAATTTAGTTAAATACATAATTTTTATTTTCATATGTCTATTTAAATTACTTTTACTCAAAAAGCTTTCATTAGGTAATTTCATAATATTTTCTAGTATGTTTGGATATGCAGTTAAAGATCAAAAAACATCTGTTCTAAAATCCCCTCACTGTCTAAGCATGCAATGGTTGACAATTAAAAATATGACAAGTTCTAAGTGAGACTTCCATCAAGTGATGCTGGGCAGGAGGAAGAAATGGTAAACATGAAAACTTGTTAACCTGTTGGCAGAGTGCAAGAATATAGGCTTAAATCTTTCTGAAGTAGACTCCCTGTGCCTTAAACTATGTGTTTCAAAGACAGACTACAAGGGGAAGATCAAAAAGACAGAATAAGTTTTGTTTCAACTTAATCTAGATGCAACAATAATGATATTCTTTCAAAAAACGATTTTGTAGCTGTTGATCGGAATAAAAAAAAAAGCCTCTAAGAAACATTTAAGCAATTTGATGAATGTATGGTTGTGAAGCCATTGTGATTATGTAACAGAGGATTAAGTGTTGAAAAAATAAACAGATAAGCATCATACAAACCATAAGTCTATTTTGACTTTCAATAGAGTTCTAACAGACCATTTTTTACAGGTAAAATACATGTTGTTTGCAGAGAATTTAGTAACTCTTGATTGAGAATTTAGACCTATCAGTAGAGACACATGTAATTTCTATTTTTTCATTGTCAAATATGAAGTAACACAATGCTTACATCACACTGGTAAACTATTACAGAAAGTCCCTGTGAGTCTATGCTAGTTGTTTATTGTTCATAAATTTCTGGGGATTTAGAAAAAAATTGGAACCATAAGATCCTACAATGTTTCCAATGACATCTATAAAGAACATGAGAGGCAGCTATTTACAGGTTCAAGCAGTACCTATTTTACACTGGACTGAGTCTAGATACTCAGGCAATTTAAAAAGCCTTCCTACTATCTTCAACATTTATTAGAACTAAACACTCTGACTTCTTTTTCACCAGCAACTCAACATAGTTTAGCGCAACTATCCCACCATTCACTCCATCAAATGTCAATATATTCTGGAGGCAGCAAAAGAAATTAAGTAGGAGAACAAGCTAATTAATTTCAGATAAAATTTTCTCTGATTATATTCACTTAGAATCATAGAATCATAGAATTAGTGAGGTTGGAAGGGACCTTTAAGATCATCAAGTCCAAC
>VUYV01000126.1:2695199-2744914 GCA_008711295.1 Anarhynchus alexandrinus
TTTGTAGTCCTCCTGAGTGGCCTGCCCTTCCTTCCAAAGGCCATATATCCTCTTTTTTTCCCTAAGCTGCAACACTAGCTCCCTGCTTAGCCAGGCCGGTCTTTTTCCCCGACAGCTTGTCTTCCGGCACACGGGGACAGCCTGCTTTTGCGCCTTTAGGACTTCCTTCTTGAAAAACATCCAAGCTTCCTGGGCTCCTTTGCCCTGGAGGACTGCCTCCCAGGGGACTTTGTCAACCAGGCTCCTGAAGAGCCCAAAGTCCGCCCTCCGGAAGTCCAAGGTGGCAGCTCTGCTGACCCCCTTCCTTGCTTCTCCCAGAATTGAGAACTCTATCATTTCGTGGTCACTGTTGCCAAGACGGCCTCCGACCGTCATATCCCCCACAAGACCTTCCCTGTTTACAAACAACAGATCCAGCTGGGCACCTTCCCTAGTTGGCTCTTTCACTAGCTGTGTTAAGAAGTTAAGATTAAGAAGAGATTAAGATTAAGATTAAGATTAAGAAGTTAAGATATTCAAACCAAATTGTCTTCACTTCATTACATCATCTCCTTCGGGCTCCTCATACCTGCTGTAGGTGACCCTGCTCTGGCAGGGGAGTTGGACTAGATGATCTCCAGAGGTCACTTCCAACCCTGACCATTCTGTGATTGATTCTATAATTCTCGTTTACTTCCTACAAGATTTTACAAGAGCTCTTGCTCTTCTGAAACTTCTGCCACATTTGCAGACATATGTTTATTTCCACCGTGTTCATTGCCATTTTTAAAAGTGGCAAATGTAAAAGATTCCCTCAATTTTGGAAAGGTGAGAGCTGCCCTTGTGGATCAGAACTTTATATCCTGAAACAAAATGGACTTGTGTTGCAACTAGAACATGTAATTTCCGTACACTGGGATTTAATTCAGTGGAGTAAAGACAGAAAGAGTGTGAAATAGTATAAGTCATTTTCTACAACAATAGGGGAATAAAGTATCTTTCTCGTATTCTCATGTGTTGTTTGGGCTTTACCTTAAAAGAGTGAAAGGTCTTATAAAAGACACAAAATATTAACATAAAGAGTGATATTTTCAAATTCTGAGTATTTAGGAGAGAAAACTTGTCATAAATACTACAGTTTTCTTTCTTGTGTTTAGTTTCTTATAAGATAGCCATTTAATTCACAAAGGAAATGGAGAAGTTATGTAAATATAGATAACAGTAGAGCAAAACTAGTAAGAAAAAAATAATATATTCCAAAATATGATCCACATAAAAGCATAAAAGCATAAAAGGTTTTGTTGATGGTGAGATATTTTAAATAACTGGTACAGACCAACTGATTGGCTTTTTCCAATATCTCAAAAATACATGACTGCAGGGACACTGTAAACTGTGTAATTAACCCAGCATAAGCCTGATAAAATAATTAGAAAAAACAACATCTGTTATGCAATTCTAAGAAATGTATCTATGGTCTAACATGATTTTCATCCTGTTGGAGTTCAGGCTTTCTTTCTAAATAAGATCACAGAGAAAATCAGCCTGAATTTTCTGTATGCTAAAACAACTTTTTATCCATCACTGTTATCTTTCTGGTTTTGAAAAAAACATTGTCTGTGTTTTGTTGTAAATGCCAGCCTTCAAGAATTGATTGTTCTTTTGTTGTTTTTTATTGCCTTGGTATTGCAGGGCTTTTTATCTCTGAATCTATTTTAAGTGCTAAAATAATATTGAAGCTTTGCTTATTTTTTGAGAAGACTTCTTTACAAAAATAGGAGTGATTTGAGGGCATCTGAGTATTTCTACAAAGAGTTTGCCTAACTGAGAGATTAAGGGTGTTGTATTCTTAGCGTGCTTCCCTCCCCACCCTTCAACACGCCTCCCCCCCGTTCTTCCCCCAGAAGTAAAACTCAAAGAAAATATAAAAAAGTGGATATACATAAATTCTTTAAAATATTCATATAAATATTTGCAGTTTCTCCATATAAATACTTATTTCTGTCACTTCAAAGAAGTAACTTTTAAAAGTACTTAATTTATAGTAAAGGATTAAGACTTTTGTGTTTTAAATAACATTTATATATTATTAGACAAATATAAAAAAAAAATCAATAATTTATGTGCTAAAACATTATTTTGAGTCAAACAAAACATACAAATTAAGTTCAAATCCAGCTGGTATTGTCTGACAAAAAAAGCCAGACCAGGGAAAATATTTCTTTTTGAGTTTTACTATTTCATAAACGAATATTTAGGCTTTCAAATTCGGAAAAACATTTGGTCTTTGAAATTCAAATGCAAAATGAAAATTAAACGTATTAGAAACAAGACCTAAAAAAATGTTGCTTTTCAAAGTCAAAACATTCCATTTTTGCCAACTGATACTTTTAATCTCTTTTCTGAATCAGTCACTGAATCCAAAATTAAGTGTTCCTATACTTCCACTGCTCATAAGCATTTGATAACATGATCGCTTACTTAGGTTTTTGACTGGCAGGATTTCTGTCTTAAAGATTATATGAAAGTGTCTATCACTGTGGACTGTGTCAATGCTAAATCTCAATTTTCAGTTTTAAATCATGACAAAATACTTTAAGTCTTAATGTAACATAATAAAGAATTAAAAGATGTTTTAAATCATCTACTATTCTTTCATTCCAGTTCAATAATTTACTTTCAATTGTAACTTCCCCTACATGTTTTCATGATATTTTTGAAAGAAAGAAGAGTATAGCCAAGTCTCACAACTTGGGCTGAATAGTGGTAGTTAATGAAAACACAGTGATCTAGATGCCTTTGATTAAGTATACAAAGTTCATGGTTCCAGAAAAAGCTGTCCTTCTTTTCCTTAAGTGTTCATTGATCTAACCTGGGCAAAGATTTAGGGTCAATAAAGGGGCCTTGGGCCATGGCCTTCCTTTATCCGTGGTGTCCTTAAATCATGGGGACTGCTGGGTGCCTTAAGGTGGGTGTTTTAACAACTTGCACAGTGAAAGACCTAAAGCTGTTCTGAAAGTGAGTTGGAAATGTTAGCTTCTTTTTAGAGTTGAAGTACTTGTAAGAAAGATCCTCTGGGAGCCCTGCATCTGCAATCTTCCACTTGAAGTTGCATGGTTTTTTTCAAGAGACAAAGCCCCTTAGGGTATGTTAAAATCTTCTAAGGTGCACACCAACATGTTCTCACAGACAGGTGTGCTGCACTATATTAAGAAAAAAACTTAACAGCTTTTGGTTGTAGCAAACTAATATTGGTAGAAATGCAAAAGAGGGTGACTAGATTGTTCTGTTGGCAGCTGTGTAGTTGTAAGTGAGACAACCCCGGTGTGATTCCCTATACCAGGGAAAACCACAGGAGTTTCATTGGGCCAAAACAGCCAAGAAGCTGATAAGGGAGCCACAACAGTACTGCTCAGCCTGCGACCCCCCCAAACCTCACTGTTCACCCCAGCTCCTATGGGGAGGAGGAGGTGGTGAGTAAGGGCATTGGGGTTTCCGTCTGCAGTCCTAGGCTCAGCAACAGGACAGGAGGACAGCAGTGCCATCAGCGGATCTGCTTTTTCTTCAAACCAGCTCTGCTTCCCACCCCTGTGTGCAGGACAATTTGTACATTTAAGGTGAAAACCCTAAGTGGGATGGAAACTGTGTAAACTGCATTTAGTAGACATATGAGCAGCTTCCTTCTCTAAATGCATACACTTTCCTCTTTTTTGGTACTTCAAAATGGGAACAACAGTTTAGTAGGACGTGTGAGTCCATCAGCATGTGCTAGTTATATCATGCGTGCAACTATTATATCCAGGGCTTTCTGTGGGTATAGATGGACAAATCCCTACTCCTTTGATCTCTGGTCACACAAATAAAACACATTTGGTTTCTGTGGGGTGTTTATTTCCATTTTAGATATTTTTTTTAGGTGTTAATCAAGTCATGTATCTATAAAATTTTATAAGAGATTTGCCTGAATTTTGCTGAAATGTTGTCCATTCTAAAGAGTATAAGGAATGTTTTGAAATCTTAGAAAATATATGCAGACCTTATAGGGAAACTTGAGCTTGGCAGCCATTTTTAATGTTGCCTCATTTTTCTTCTTTGTGGGCACTCTGAAATAAAAATGATAGCCTGTGACCAAGTTTTCAAATTTCCAGTTCATATATATCTATATAAATCTGGTAAATGTTACACTATGTAAGAAAAAAGAAATTTTTGTTTAGTATCACACTCTGCATATTTACTAGTGAGCACTTGCTGAGGTCAGCAAGTGATTGAATAATTAATTGCTCAACCCTTAGCTCAACTTTAAATAAGTCATAAATTCAGATTTAAATTCCTATTAGTACATTAATGCTTTTAACAAATATTTCAGGCACTTAATTACAATATATTAAGCAAGCAACAGCAATTATTAAGTAACTATCACACTCCTAAAGTGTGCAGTTGTTTATCTTGAAACCTTACTAATATGTACTTTCTTTTTCTTTATAATAATTGTATTATTAAAACATATTTACAGCATCTTAGGTTAGCTATATAAGTGAAAGTCTTTGTTAAAACAGGTATCCAAATAATGATTGGTCATTTTGTAACGGAAAAGGTCTTTGTGGGCAACGCTTTTCCTTACTCGTTTTCCTGAACTACTTTTTTGCTTGATAAGGTTTTGTGTTTGAATCATTCAAGGAATGACATTTACAATGCAGATATTTTAGATTTGCTTTTGTTCCCACGTTAATGTTGAGCATTTCCTTCAGTATTGGGTGTTTTCTATATGTTTCCTTGAGAAAAGGGGTACATTCACATAATGAACAAATTATGAGTCATCAAAGTTTGAAGCTGTAATAATGAGCAAAAGTGCAAGGCAGTAGGCCTGTTGAATCATAGAAATGTCGGTTTGAAGGAATTTCTGCACACTATCCAGTCCAGCCTCCTGCCTGAAGCAGGACTATCATCAGTACTACAACACGGTACTCTCATCGAGGATTGCACTATTTCCTCCATTAAACATAGTTTTCTTAATTTCTAGTCTGAACCTCTCCAGCCATACCATGTGACCATTTCCCCTTGTTGTATTATTTGTCCCTGTTGAAAAAAGTTTGTCTCCATCTTCTTTGTAATATCAGTAGCAGTAGGCTGCTACTAGGTTGCCCTTCATCCCAAGTCCAGCTTTCTCAGTAGGATACGTGCTGAATCCCTCTGTCAATCCTAATAGGCCTCTGAAGGACCTACGTTAGTTTCTCAACATTCATTTTGAACTGGCTTTGACCCAAAGCATTATGCCGGATGCAGATTCACCAGCACCTAGTAGAAGGTGATAATATTTTCCCTAGATCTGCTGGTGGTGTAATGTAGCCCAGGTTTTGGCCTGATCTGCCTGTGACAGGAGCACATAGCCTGGCATCCACTGTAATCTCCAGGTCCCTTTTATCAGGGCTGCCTCTAAACCACTCAGTTCCCAGGAACTGAGTTATTCTGTGCCATGTGTAGCCCTTTGCGCTTCTCACTGCTGAGCACATTAATTCAGTCCTCAAATCTGTCAAGGTCCCTGTGAACTGAAGCTCTGCTGTTTATTCTCAGTTGTTTCCCATAATTTAGTGTTGTCTGGGGGTGCATTGCCATTATCCAGGTCATTGATGAAGATATTGCACAAGGCAGACCCCAGTAGCATCCTCTGGGTTACTCTGCTCATTGTTATCTGCCAGCTGAACATCAAGGTTTTGGTTACAACCACTGAGCCCAAGGGGTCCAGCCAGGTTTCAGTGAGACTGTTAGTCTGTACTTCCTCATCTTCCAAAGGAGAATGTCATAGGACATGAAGCCTTACTAAATTCAGGGTATGTTGTATGCACCGTGCATTCCTCATCCACAGCTAGCCAGTAGCCACTGCTTTCCCCACACGCACAGAGGCAGACACAAGTATTTCTGGCCACTCCTGTTTGCAAGGTCATGTGGTAAGCACATCACTGAACTAATCCAGAGTAAAGCTCTGCAGAAAAGTAGGTGTCTTTTAGGCTAGATCAGTTCACTACTCTCTTTCCAATACAGTACTTCAGTTGTGTTACCAAAACTGAAAGACTGGTGGAAGGTCCAGGCTGTGGCCCTGTATTTCATGATGGAAGAATGAAGAATAAAAACATACCACAGATTAGTGGTTTGTTAGAAGAATCATAGATAAGATGATCCACTAGCCCAGTTGGCTACTATTTTGACCTAACTTTTCATGTGGCTTCCTTGCACATTGCAGATGGATGGGAATGAGCTCCATATATCCTTTGCACTCATGCAAGAACAGAGACTGTCTCCTGAGTAAAAGTCATTAAAATTACTGATTACACTATAAATTATTTTGGAATACCAGAGTTTTATAACTGTAATTTATCATCGTAAAAATGCCTGACTATTAGCCAGATCTCACTGAGCTGGGATCCCTGTCCGATCTGCAGCAGGAGTCACATTCCCTTTCCTAAAGGAGCTTATTATTAAAAGGAAAGAATCAAAGAAAGAGAAGCCACAAAAATGGAAGTGTATTATTTGGAAGGTAATAGGAAAAAGTCTTATGCCACAGTCTTATGTCTGAGAGAAAAGGCGTATCCTTTGTCCTGGAAAATATGTAGTTTCACAGATGATATTTTGGCTTCTATTGACACACAGATGCACATGCACAAAGGAAAAAATGTGTGGAGGGGAAAGGTTTAATTCACTTGAGCAGGTTTAACCGAAAATCTTTAAAATAGTTAAGTGTACTCTGAGTGTTGTGGCTTCCTGCCAAGCCTGTAAAAGAAGGTTGTGATATTTTCTTTCTGTCCATAAAAAAATAAGGTATTGAATGCTTGACCTTGCTTGTTCCCATTTTGTTAGTAATTTTTGATTTTGAAAAAAAGAACTATGACCAAAAAAATCTCAAAACCACAAGAAGCAGCATTTTAAAGCAACAGACTTGTAAATATTTTTTTTTCTTATTTACAATTTTTCTCAGTCTAATGTATAATTGTTATTGGTTTGGAGTGTTAAACATTAAAACCAATTAGAATGAAAATGAGGGAAGTAAAAAAACCAAGGAAACTGAAATACTTTTATGTCTTCTGCAAAAATTTTAAAGGAAACAGTATTTCACTACCTTCTCCATATACACCTATTCCTTTCTAGAGTTTTTTAACTGAGTGATCAGACCATCAGCTTGGCACATTTCACATGCATTTTACAATATATCTTTAATTGCTTTATAATAAATAGGTGATTTTTTGGAGATCTGTTTTTTCTCATGTTAATTGCTTTCTATTTTACCATGTTATATACTCAGTGGCCTTAAGATATGCACATACATGTTTATTAATTGTTCAATAGCTTTGTTTGTCTGATCTTTTATTATTTGCATAAGGTCCCTGTAGCTCTGCTCACAACCCCTACAACATGAGGGGAGAGTCTTGAGTTGGTCTTCAACACTGAGATAAATTCTTCTGGGTACTGAGTGTGCAATGAGTTGTTAGTGGGAAAAGAACTGCTGAAAATCTATTGTCCTTGGCCTGTATTTGAATGACAGCTCTGTTTATTGACAATACATTTTTCAAAGACACAAGAGCTCTCCCATTTTTCAAAACTCCAAGTCCCGTGAACCTTAAACTGGGCTCAGACATGTAAGTGCTTTGAGAGCTTTTGAAAATTTGAACTTAAGGTCCTCCTTTTTACCCACATACCATACAAGTATTAATAACAGATTTACAGATTTTTGTACTCTAACTTACAGCCTTCACCTGAAAGGTAAGTGTTATGAATGAAGCCTTCATTGTTCAAATGAATGCCTAGACTTTATAGCAAATAAGCTGTAGAGATTTTTTTAAACCATATATTAGGTTGAGGAAATCCTGTTTTGTACAAGGAAGAGCATGAGACTGTTGAGTGAGCAAGTAAATGCTCTGTACGCATGTGCAAGAGAGACTCATCAAAGCCATATCTTGGGATCAAGTTTCCTCTGTTACAGATGACCTTTAAATCACTGTGTAATAGAGCTACACAGTCTGAGGACCAGTTAATATTACAATATTTAAACAAAATAAAACACTTCAAGAATAAAGGAGAAGCTTACTGCCAAGTGTTCATCTGATGGTTTACTGGAATATGGGAAATATGACTTAATTTTTAAAAAACTGTTTTCAAAATATAATTTTAAAAATTCTTTCTGTAAGTATAGATGTGTCATAACTGTTTAAATAACAGAAATATTTTTTCTCTTTTGAAATTTTATTTGGCACTTGAAAAATGTTTTAGAACAATACTACCCTTTTGGTCAGGAAAAATGTTAAATTTTGTGAACTGGAAATTGCAGGGGTTTTACTGTAATGTTTAATCAAAATTTCCTGGTTTCAAGCAGCCAATATAAGTTTTAAAGTTTTTTTATCCTTATTATATTTATTTTTAACTATAACAAATCTTTTAAACTATAAGGCAAATTTAAACTGTATACTATTAATCAACTGAAACTTGAATTGTCAATATTGATTCATTAGCTACAGTAAATATAAACTGTTTTGTGCAATAATTTTTTTCAGTTCCTCTTTTTCTTATTGCACATTCTTTTTTAGTTCTCATGCACTAACAAAGGTCTTTTGTGTTCTAATCTTAACCTGTCATGAGTAATTTAAATAAAAATTATTTATTTAATAAAAACTAAATCCTTTGGTGTAAGATTTTTTTTTTTTATTTCAGATCCAGCTGAGCTGTTGACCTATATAACCCACATACTATTAAGAAGAATTTCCTTTGCTATAAATAGAACTTAATCGATTACTAAGTTACATATGTCTGTAGGGGCAGATCATGGAGTAGATCCTCCTGGAAACTTTGATAAGGTACATGCAAAATAAAGAGGTGATTGGTGACAGCCGACATGGGTTCACAAAAGGCAAATCATGCCTGACAAATTTGGTGGCCTTCCACAGCGGACTTGTGCAAAGCATTTGACACTGTCCCGCATGACACAATTATCTCTAAATTGGAGAGACGTGGCTTTGACAGATGGACCACTCGGTGCATAAGGAATTGGCTGGATGGTCGCACTCAAAGAGTTGTGGTCAATGGATCGATGTCCAAGCAGCAAGCAGTGATGAGTGGTGTTCCTCAGGGGTATTGGGACCGGTACTGTTTAGAATCTTTGTTGGTGACATGGATTTTGGGATTGAGTGCACCTTCAGCAAGTTTGCCAATGACACCAAGATGTGTGGTGTGGTCATGTAGAGAACCAATACCAGATGTGATTTTGTCTCAACATTGCCGCTGTGCCGCCATCTTCCGGGAGGACCATCTTCTTCACGGCTTTGGATGTGGACGACCTTATGCACCTGCGCAGGGACCAAGGGTGCAAAAAGAGCAGGAAGAGGCTTGTATGGGAACAGAGCTTCCGGTTGATCTGCGCATGAGCAAGAGCCCTATATAAGGAGCATGTGTCCCTTTTGTGGGCCCCCTTTTGTTCTGCCCTGCTCCTTGCTTCCCTGCTGCACGCCTCCCTGGGCCCCAGACTGTGCGAAATGTGTAACAGTTGAAGACTTCGGACGGAATCAGCAGAAACCCGTTGGACTCAGGGTGGCAGTAGCGAACTTTTCCCCTCTTTCTTTGTTTTCTTCTTTACCCCTTTTCCTTCCCCCTTTGTCTTCCCTTCACCTCCCCTTTTCACCATTCCTTCACAGTTTGTTAAGAGAATTAAACAAAAGGTTGTACAACATTTGACTGACTTCAGAGTCTTAATCTCGTCCTTGGGATTATAACGAAACCTCCCCCGATACTGGATCAGGACAGGTCAACACGCTGGAGGGAGGGGATGCCATCCAGATGGACCTTGACAGGCTTGAGAGGTGGGCCTATGTGAAATGAATGTAATTCAACAAGGCCAAGTACAAGGTCCTGCACATTGGTAGGGGCAATCCCATGCACAAATACAGGCTGGGCAGAGAATGGATTGAGAGCAGCCTTGAGGAGAAGGACTTGGGGATGTTGGTTGATGAGAAGATCAACATGAGCCAGTAACGTGCACTTGCAGCCCAGAAGGCCAACCGTACCCTGGTCTGCATCAAAAGAAGCATGGCCAGCAGGTCAAGGGAGGTGATTCTACCCCACTACTCTGCTCTTGTGAGACCCCGCCTGAAATATTGCATCCAGCTCTGGAAGCTCCAACATAAGAAGGCCATGGAGATGTTAGAGTGTGTCCAGAGGAGGGCCATGAAGATGATCAGAGGGCTGGAGCACCCTGGGAGAGGTGGGGTTGTTCAGCCTGGAGAAGAGAAGGCTCTGGGGACACCTTATAGCAGCTTTCCAGTATCTGAAGGGGGCCTACAGAAAAGATGAGGAGGGACTCTTTAACCAGGAGTGTAGCGATAAGACCAGAGGTAATGGTTTTAAACTGAAAGAGGGCAGATTTAGATTGGATATTAGGTAGAATTTCTTTACTGTGAGGGTGGTGAGACACTGGAACAGGTTGCCCAGAGAAGTTGTGGCTGCCCCATCCCTGGAAGTGTTCAAGGCCAGGCTGGATGGGGCTTTAAGCAACCTGGTCTAGTGGAAGGTGTCCCTGCCCATGGCAGGGGCGTTGAGCTAGATGATCTTTAAGGTCCCTTCCAACTCTAAGCATTCTATGATTCTATCATCCCTTGATGTATTTCCTAACCTAGAGGATTTTTTTTGATTTGATGGGATATTTGGGCCTAAAACTACAGAATGAGATCTATGGCACAAAGCAGAAACTGAAGACCCGTTTTAATGTATGAGACCATACTTTTACGTCTCTTGTAATGGGGAAAAGAATTAACATTATAAAACAAGTTAGTCTTACCATTAATTGTTTAGTCTTTTCCCTTCTTTGTAATCATGTAGTTTCTAATTTGCCTACCCTAGATATATTTGTGTTCAGTCTGTGCAATCAGCATGATTACAGTACTATTATATAGATCAGGAGCAACTATAGATGCATTACCTTATTTTTTCTCCTCAGTATTATTTATAATCTTCTTGCTCATCATTGGGGTGAGGGGGGTGTTAGCAGATTGATAGTTTTCATCTTACTACCTAAATAAAAGATTGATAAGAAGCTGGAACATCAACTACTTATAGATTGAGCAAATGGTCTACTATAGAACATCCCACAGAATGTAACACACATTTGAGTTTTAAGACGAAAACAACAGACATACTGGAACATCCGAGTATGTGAAGAAGTTTTATTTTTTTCAATAATGCAAACTTAAATCCCACTTATATGAACACCTGTTCTGGCTGTTGTTTCCAGTTTAATGAGTTTAGGGAGGCTTGTATCTCTGAACTGAGAGTAGCTCTATCATTTTGACATTTAATTTTGTTTGTCTTTTATAAATGTCTTATAAAAAAAGAGAATCATTAAGCATCTGTTACGTTATCTACTAACATCTGTCTCTTAGCCAATGTTAAATATATATACAATACATTAAAATTCAGTTGATTTTTTTCTCTTAAATCACAAATTGATTTAATTATTGATGCAAAGTTCTTACTATAACAATTGCTCATTGAAGATTTAATGAATTCTCACATTTAGACTGGATTTACCTAGGGATCTGTCTTTTTCTTCCACGAATGTGAGGGAATATCTAATAGCTTGTTCTTTGCTTTGCTTGTGCCTGTTTAATGCCCTTCTATTTCACTTCCCAATGTTTCCATATAGTCATTCCAGTAAATGAAAAATGCAATGAGGTACACTGAGGCATTATTAAAATAAAAAATAGGGGGAGGGAATGGCAGCCGTTTTAAGAAATGGTGAGAATATGTTAGGATAACTGAGAAAAGGTAGTATAAATGTACTGTTATGTTGTACTAGTACAACATAAAAGAATATAAAGCTGCACAAGTACATTCTGCCTAAGCAACTTCAGGATTAAGCAGTTACACACATGCATGAGCATGCTGAATTCATGAGTACAATAGCTGCATTGTGAGTTGTCAAAGTTGGAGTCAATGAAGTTCTTGGGAATAAGATTACACTCCTTATGCTTAGTTGATTGAACATAAAGATACTCATAAACATTTGTTTATCCAGTTGTCGCTGGGAGAATTTTGGATCGAAGTATATCATCATCGGTGATGAATGAACATCTAAATAAGTGTTCAGATCCACAGCAATCTGAACCATCTTACTTCTTGTCAAAAAGTTTCAGAGAAAAAAACTGAGGGGAAAAACATTAGTTTTACATTAATCCACTCCTAATTTTACATTCATCCAGTATTTTCTGAATTAATATATGTGTATTATGTGTATTATATGTATTATATAATGAGCTCATATATCAGTTCTTTGCAAAAAAATTATATGTTCCTAAATAAAACCAAACTGCAGTGTTTGAGAATATTAATTT
Source organism: Anarhynchus alexandrinus (assembly GCA_008711295.1). Classification (NCBI taxonomy): domain Eukaryota; kingdom Metazoa; phylum Chordata; class Aves; order Charadriiformes; family Charadriidae; genus Anarhynchus; species Anarhynchus alexandrinus. The sequence goes on from VUYV01000126.1 coordinate 2,707,544, forward strand.
GTTAGTCCAAGGAAATCCATGTGAAATATTCCTAGCAAGTACATAGTCAAATTATGTTTTCATTTTTTTAACATAATCTGGGAATTTTTTTTTTTTATTTTCTTTCTATTAATATTTATCTTGTTTACTTTGTTACATACTGTGGTGGGTTAACCCTGGCCCACTAAAGCTACTCTATCACACCCTTCCTCAGCTGGACAGGGGAAAGTATAATGAAAAGCTTGTGGGTCGAGATAAGGACACGGAGAGATCACTCAGCAATCACTGTCACAGGCAAAACAGACCAAATTCAGGAACAAGAATTTAATTTATTACCAGTCAAATCAGAGCAGGGTACTGAGAAATAAAAACTATATCTTAAAACACCTTCCCCCCACCCCTCCCTTCTTTCTGGGCTCAGCTTCACTCCCCGTTTCTCTACTTCCTCCCGCTGCCAGTGGCGCAGGGGGATGGGGAATGGGGGTTCTGGTCAGTTCATCAGGTGTCTCTACTGCTCCTTCTTCCTCAGTGGGAGGACTCCTCACACTCTTCTCCTGATCCAGTGAGGGGTCCTTTCCACAGGAGACAGATCTCCATGAACTTCTCCAATGTGGGATCCTTCCATGGGCTGCAGTTCTTCATGAACTTCTCCAGCGTGGATATTTTCCATGGACTGCAGTCCTTCAGGATCAGACTGCTCCAGCGTGGGTCCCCCACCGGGGCAGAAGTCCTGCCAGCAAACCTGCTCCAGCATGGGCTCCTGTTTCCATGGCGTCACAGGTCCTGCCAGGAGCCTGCTCCAGCATAGGCTTCCTATAGGGTCACGGTCTCCTTCGGGCACATCCACTTGCTGCAGCATGGGGTCCTCCATGAGCTGCAGGGGGATATCTGCTTGACCATTAACCTCCATGGGCTGCAGGGGGACAGCCTGCCTCTCCATGGTCTTCAGCAAGGACTGCAGGGGTATCTCTGTTCCAGTGCCTGGGGCACCTGCTCCCATCCTTCTTCAATGACCTTGGTGTCTGCAGAGTTGTTTTTCTCACATATTGTCACTCCTCTCTCTGCCAATGTTGTTGTGGAGAAGTTTTTTTCCCTTTCTTAAATATGGTATCCCAGAGGTGCTACCACCATCACTGACTTGGCCGACGGCAGGTCTGTCTTGGAGCTGGCTGGCTTTGTTACACATGGGGGAAGCTTCTAGCAGCTTCTCCCAGAAGCCACCCCTGTAGCTCCCACTGCTACCAAAACCTTGCCTTGCAAACCCAATACACATATTTAACATATTAACTGTTCCGTATGTCATCATTCCATCAACAGATTTTGTTGCGTAGGAAAGCTCATGACTTTCACAGTAATTTTTTAAAAGGAGATATTTGAACTTTCTGCAGTCAACATTTTAGTTGCAGATAAATCTGTTATTTTAAACAAAATGTCATATGAGTATATTTGTTCAATAGTTTATCCAAGTGTTTTGTACTGGTAGGTGTTTGACATAGTATTTGATGGGTTTTTTTCAAGACACATTTGCTAAATTCTACTGCTATGTCCATATTTCGACACTTCCGACATTCGAGCTTCTATTCGATGTCTCTGAATATATAATTAAAGGTATACATTTGACATCCTGGCTTGAGAATTGTGGCCTATCATAAGTGTTTTAAAAAATTTATTTCTAATTTGCTATGTACATTATGCAACTGTTTAATTCAGGCCTTTAACATGTCTTTGAAAGAACTCTGTCTCTGAAAACACCTGACTGGAAAGAAGTTTGGAAATATAAATTTTTACTGTCTTTATATTTTTAATGTATTTTGATCCTTTCATCTGATGTCCCTGATCTGTCCAAAATTCTTTCCTCCTGATGAGCTGATGTGCTTTCTTCAAAGGTTGCCTTAAAAGTTTCTTTCTCTCTTTCCCATCTTTTGTCTTCTTGCTTCTCTATATCACATTATTGCCTAGTAGTTACTTTCTGCTATAAATAAGTAATGTTTCCGTGTAGCTGTATTACTCCAGGAATACATCTAGTTAAGGACAAAGTATATGCTCATCTGAGTGCTTTGCTTCTAAGGTCGCTAAGGGTCATTGGCTATTCCCATGTTTATTGTTGTCTTGTCATATAATGGATGGCCATTACACACTCAGAAGGAAAACTACACAAATTACAGTCTCTGGGAATGCGCGCTACTCATTTGTCAAACCCAGGAATGTTACAGATGAACTTAAACTTAGCAGAGGAGTCCTACCTAGATTGTATTACTGTAGATTCTGGTCACATGAAATACGCTGTTTATTTACATGTTTGAATTAAATTTAAAAACTGATGGAGTTCAGTTCTATGCACCAGCATGCATGGTTTTCTAAATGTGGCTGTTCATCAAAACGAGTGTATTTACCCCAGCATATGTAACACTTACCTATGGTTTTGGTTTGTCTCTAGTAATTTCCAGGTACCTAAAATAGAGCAATATTTTCTTTACTAATATGAAATTAATTGCAATTCTTACTTAGTTCTTGTCAAAGCCCTGTTTTCTTGGGCTGATTCAAAGAAAAATTGACAGTGTCCTATACAAAATACGCTAACTGAAGTGGTACCTTCATTTCAATTCTTCCAGTGATTTGGAGCCAATTTTTTTCTTCATAAAGGACTATATCAGATGCTTACTTAAAAAGTATACAGCAATTCAGTTCTTTTCTTCAGACAGGAAAAATGTCAGTGTTTTGTTATAATACATGAAGAGAAAGTTAAGATCTTCTCATTATTTCTGAATCAACTTTCTCATTGGAGCCTCTCACAGCATTTCACATGAATGTGGTGGAAACACAGTGAGAGATAGACTGCCTTTTTCCCTTCAGCTCTCTCAGCTGTCCGTTTGCAGATGTGTCTGGGTGGGTGGTCTGGTGAGCACAGTGACAACCACTCTTTCCTAGGATCCCTGGTTCTGCTTCCCTAGAAACAACAAGAAAAGTAATGAGAAATGCTCTATGTGTTGTGGGAGAAGGCAAGACTGCTCTTTTAGAGTAGGACATTTAATGTTTTTGTGAGATTTTATTTCTTGGGAATGGTGGTGATTTTTTTGTTCATACAGGTTTGAGGTGACCAGTGTGTACTGACCAGGGTAACATTTATACACCTACTAATTTGTCATCACAGATCTTGAGTGGTAATACTAAGCAGTAAAGAGTTTCTTTCTTAGAAAATACATAAACACTTGTGAAAAACATCTCTTCTTTGTTTTTCAATAAGATGCACTCTATTCTCCTGGGAGAATGTTTTGAGAAATGTAAGTTAGACTTCTATTTGATTAATTGGCTGTCTGCAGAATTTTCTGACAACTGCAATGAGTTATATGCCCATTTTAAACTAGTAGGGTTTACCCAAACAACTAGTTTGAGTATACCCCAAATTCAGTTGGGTATAGCCGAGAATAAATCATTTCACTGCTAATATTTTGACTCAGCAATCAGTAATTTCAGGATATATTTTTTTCCAGTTATGATATCAGTTGTACAATGCAACCACTTATTCAGTGCATCTCATAAAAACAGACTACATGTAAACAAATTTATGATTCTTTGTGCACTTAATCTTGTTCTGACTTTTGTTAATTGCTCCTGAGGGCTCTTTTAGTTTAACACAGCATTATATTACAATATTGGTCCAATTCATTTATTTCTCTATTATTCTGAGTTGAACTTGTGAGATAGCTAGCTTGCTTGAATCTTCTTTGGGGCAGGAAAATGCACCAAAATGCTCAAATGTAAAATCAAACAACTGCTGATTTTAGAAGAATTCACCCAACAATCTTGCTGGCTAGCACAAAAGAATGAATGTAAATGAGGGAGAGGTTAATTGTTGATAAAAAGTGTATAGATGAAAAAAATGAAGACCAAGTTAGATTTTCAGAGAAATAGCACTGTATATGGAAAAGGAAATTTTCATCATTTATCATAAGCAACTGTCTGTTCCAGTGTTGAAAAGGTGCCACTTTATAAAGTCCAGGTAATGAAATAACTACATAACAAAATATCCTTGAAAAGTGGCCTTCTGGCATTAAAAATAGAGGGACAAAATGTAGGCAGTAGAAGAGGCATTTTCTAATATTTTCAATGTTTATTTTCTCTAAAGAGAGGTACTGATATGTACTCAGGGTTATCACAACACTAGATATAATAACCAACTGTGGTTTCCTCTGTAAGTTATAAATGCCTTGGTGGTTTTTTTAGTCCCCTTACATGTTATACACATGCACATTTTCCTTGGATACAGCTGCCTTTGATTTGCAAATGTTCATTCTTTCCTTTTAAGGTTTGAGTTTTTGATTCAGTGCTTTTAGTTGCAGAAAAAATGGACTTCCTGAAATAAGACTGAGAACAGCCTGTGACAGTGCAAAATCAAATAACAAGGCAATGCAACACTATCCTTGCCTCACATTTTGATTTTTGTAGAAGTCAAAGGTTTGCTGAGAATTCAGACATTTTTGTTTGGAAATTTTCATCCTGTGTCATTACCTGATACTGCTCTTAGTTTACACCGATTCCATGATAGACTCCTAATCCTCCTAATGGAAATTTAGGCCAGAGTTTGTGAAAGTTGAGTTGCTATGACAACTAGTAATTTTCAAATAACCTTAAAGAACATGAACAGCAGTAAAATGCATGTAATATAGTTCTTAATTAAAAACAAAATTTATAAAACATATTTGAATCTACTATTCTTTCAGTTTTTAGTAAGTAGGTATATTATATAGGTGCTCTTTTAAGCCACTGACTTCATTTTTGTTTTACCCCTTAAGCATGGAAACAGACAAGATGATTTGCAAATGAGAGGAAAAGACGCTAAAGGAGTCACACAAAGAAATTTTTGCACCATGTGAACCTTTACTCCAGGATCTTCTCTGTAAAAGCAGTTCTTTCTATCTTCAAAACATGGGGCAGGCTGTTAAATAACAGTGTAGAAAGACAAGTGTTATGTGCAATATTTGCCACTATGCATGTTCTGATTTTTCACACAGTGAGGCAAATGATATCTAATGGGGAATAGAGAACTGAGCTCTGAAGTCACTTATGTTTGAGATTTGATGTTCAACACTAAATAGGGCTAAATGCCAATTTTAATGTATGATATGGTTAATATAGTTAATTCTTGAAAATAATATTTTTTTAAAGTAAACTTAAAAAATAGTCATATAGGCTTAATACTAAAATGTCATACTGAGAAGGAAGAACAGTTATATAAAAAAACCTATTATGTATTGGGCATGTTCCACACAGAGGTCTGCAATTACTTTAAGAACTGGGATTAAAGGTTATCCATCAGATTACATTGAATTCTTAGGCACCCTTGGACAATCAAAACTAAACTTAGCAATATTATATTCCTTTCTGAAAGTAGATTCAGTTAAAAAATCTTCCTTTTATTTTTCTTTGGAGCCATCAATATGAATTATGTATAATTTTAATTTACTACTCAAAACAATAGCCATCAAATCAAACATTGAAAAGTCCATATTTGCATAAGTGTTTTCTTAAAAATACCTTTCTCCGTGTGTGTTTTGATTTCAGTTTTCACTGTTGTGTAGAAATGTGACAATTCTTCTTCCTGCAGAATTTATTGAAATATCTGAATTATAGAGCTATTAAAGAAAAAAACCCAGATTGTTTGAGTTACTTTTGCACCATTTGTAGATGTATGTAATCTAGCATGAGCTAGACATTGGGACTCAAATTTCAATGATTCAAAGTTCAATGATCCAAGAATATAGAAGTTGTTCAGAGAAAGTATAGGCCTGTTAATGTTAAAATCAGTTACAGAAAAATACAGAGTAAAATCAATTCTATTTGTGACACATTGGGAAAACAAAAAAGGCTGCTTGACTTCAGAAACTCAGTCAGTAAGGCTATCTTCTTTCAGATTTGAAAAAGAACAGCTTCACTTAAACTGGATGGAGTTACACGAGAATGCTACACAAAGTTTTTCCCCATTTTGGAAAAAAATACTTTGTTTGGATGCTGTAGAGCTGTGGCTAAATATGTAACGCTGAGTTTTCTGATGAAGTACAGAAACACATGCTTCAGGTAATAGACATGATGTTCAAGATGAAGAACCTGTATGAGGTCAGACTTCATACAGTAACCAAACATTTATTGTAAAAAAAGAAGTTTACCACTGCTTCCACAATTGGATTAATGAGACAGGTGTTTAGAAAGCACCTATTGACTCTACATAATTGTAATCCTCTTGCAATTTTAAATGTTACTACTCTTACGCATATTTTGGTTAAAAAAAAATTAAATCATCCCTCACTTTTATATGTGATAACTTAAACTTGGAAAATGAGTACATTCCTATTCATAAATAAGACTGACTTTATGCATGCTTATAGCTACAGGCTGTTCAGGACAGGCGAGGAAGGAGGGGCAGAGGAGTTGCCCTCTACATCAAGAAATGGATAGATTGTGAAGAGCTGTCTCTGAAGAATAGCCACAAACAGGTTGAAAGCTTATGTGTAAGAATTAGAGGCTGAGGCAACAAAAGGAACCTTTTAGACCTGGTGTCTACTACAGGCTGCCTGATGAAGGGGAGCCTATAGATGAAGCCTTCTTACTTCAGCTACAGGTGGCATTGCGCTTGCAGGTTCTTATCCTGTTGGAGGACTTCAGCCGCACTGACATTTGCTGGAAAAGTAGCAAGGTGAGGTGTAGGCAACCCAGGAGACTCCTGGAGTGCATTGAGGATAACTTCTTAAGCCAGGTAATAGACAGCCCTACCAGAGGTGTTGTGATACTGGACCTGTTCCTCACCAACACAAGTGAGCTCGTTGATGACACCAAGATTGGAGGCAGCCTGGGCTGCAGTGATCATGCACTGTTGGAGTTCACAGTCCTGACGGATATAAGTCAGGCAAAGAGTAGTCAGGACCCTGAATTTTAGGAAAGCGAACTTCCAGCTCTCCAAGGAGTTAGTCGGTAGGGCCCCCTGGTAAACTGCCCTTAGGGACAAGGGAGCAGAACAGAGATGGCAGATCTTTAAGGATGCTTTCCCTAGAGCACAAGAGCTCTTGATCCCTGGGCAAGAAATCAGAAAAGGAAGGCAGGAGACTGGCATGGCTAAGTCGAGACCTGTTGGCTAAACTAGAGGGTAAGAAGGAAATGCACAGGCAGTGAAAACAGGGACAAGTATCCTGGGAAGAGTATAGTGACACTGCCCGGTTGTGTAGGGATGGGGTCAGGAAGGCCAAGGTGCAGAACCACAGAACCATAGAATCATAGAACCAAAGAATTATAGAATGGTTTGGGTTGGAAGGGACATTAAAGATCATCGAGTTCCAACTCTCCTGCCATGGGCAGGGACACCTCCCACTAAACCAGGTTGCTCAAAGCTCCATCCAACCTGGCCTTAAACACTTCCAGGGATGGGACAGCCACAACTTCCCTGGGTAACCTGTTCCAGTGTCTCACCACCCTCATAGTGAAAAATTTCTTCCTAGTATCTATTCTAAATCTACCTTCTTCCAGTTTAAAACCATTCCCCCTCGATCTGTCACTACATGTCCTTGTAAAGTCCCTCTCCAACTTTCCTGTAGGCCCCCTTCAGATACCGGAAAGCTGTTATAAGGTCTGCCCAGAGCCTTCTCTTCTCCAGGCTGAACAACCCCAACTCTCTCAGCCTGTCTTCATAGGAAAGGTGTTCCATCCCTCTGATCATCTTCGTGGCCTTCTGCTGGACTGTCTTCAACAGGTCCGTGTCCTTCTTGTGTTGGAAGCTCCAGAGTTGGATGCAATATTTCAGGTGGGGTCTCATGAGAGCGTAGTACAGGGGTAGAATCACCTCCCTTGACCTGCTGGCCACACTTCTTTTGATGCAGCCTAGGATACGGTTGGCATTCTGGGATGTGAGTGCATGGGTCAAGGGCACTTAAGGCAGAATGGTGGGCACTTGTCTGAGAGCAAAGGCTGCAGCTGAGCTCGGGGCTCTGCACCATCCACACCAGCAGTGGCCGATGCCTCCACCCAAATGGAACTGCTGAAGGGAGAGGTTGTGGTGCAGACCTCAGACTGCAGGAGGTGCCTGGACCTTTCTCCCGGAGCAGGGATAGACAGCACAACTGCCCGCAAAAGGTGTGCCCAGGTAGAAGACGTCCTGCAGCAGGTGACTGAGCTGCATAACATCAGGGAGGCTGAGAAGGAGTCCAGAGGAGGGCCATGAGGATGATCCGAGGGCTGGAGCACCTCTCCTATGAGGACAGGCTGAGACAGTTGGGGTTGTTCAGCCTGGAGAAGAGAAGGCTCCAAGGAGACCTTATTGCAGCCTTCCAGTACGTAAGGGTGGCTTATAAGAAAGATGGGGACAAACTTTTTAGCAAGGCTTGTTGTGATGGGACAAGGAGTAATGGTTTTAAAATAAAAGAGGGTAGATTTAGAGTAAATATAAGGAAGAAATTGTTTACGGTGTTGGTGGTGAAACACTGGAACAAGTTGTCCAGAGAGACCGTAGATGCCCCATCCCTGGAAATATTCAAGGTCAGATTGGACAGGGCTCTGAGCAACCTGATCTAGTGGAAGATGTCCCTGCTAATTGGATGGGAGTTTGACCAGATGACCTTTAAAGGTCCCTTCCAACTCAAACCATTCTATGATTCTATGATTCTATTTTAACTGCAGTAATGGAAGTCATTAATAATTGTCTTCTGCATGAATAAGATAGAAAATTATTATACTAGCATAACTTGAACTTCTAGTTGTTAGACATTTGTAAATAATTTGCAAAGAAATTTTAAACCCATATAATGTAAGTTTGCCTGACATTAATACAAATTAGTTTTTAATCTCTTTAAAATAATTCTATACTTAATCTTGATGACAAAGAAAGATCTAGTATTTTTTTGGTAGAAAGAGCTAGTATTTACTTCCAGCATGTAGTTTTACTACAAATTCATATTATTTAGAATTATTTGAATTGTATTTTTAATATTACCACTTATCACATATTATCAGTCTCCAATATTTATCAGAAGTAAATCTCTGACATAAAATTACTTTTTCTGTGTTCCATGAAATTAAAAATCAGCTAACCTGAGTTCAGTGCATTCAGAAATGTTCTCTTCTTTCTCTTCAGGGAAAAAGACACTGAAGTTGCCAAAATAATTTGTTCATTCTTAGACTCAGTGGGCTTTTTCTGAAAAGTAAAATAAATTGCTTGAGCAGTTTTTTTTCCTAAGCTGGGACATGAAAATCCCCTTTTCCTTTCTTCATTGACCAAACAGGACAAAATCTTTATGATCATCCCATTTATCTTAAAATCTAGCATGTCTTGATCTAACTCATTGCTTGCTACCGCAAACTCATCCATTGCCTCTGATAACGATTCTTATAGCTAAACAATAGACATTTGTGATCCAGTGGTGAAATGGGTCAAATCTTTTTGTTATTGTGAAAAGTGTTATGCTGAATATGTTACATATTCCTTAATGAAATAATGGAATAGTTAGTGTAGGAAGCCTTCATTCTGTGTTTATAATGAGTCACAAACTGAAGCACTTGAAACTTAGAAAGTGGCAGTCTTGCACTGAGTGAACAATTTTGTCCTTGTGTATGTGCTGATTATCTTTACAGCATAATGTTGAATTATGTGGAAAACTTAGTGCCTATAGGGTTTGATGCAAAAGAGGAGCCAAATTAGATAAAAACTGTGAATCAGCATTTCTTAATTTTCTCATGCATGGCTCGACAAACTAAAGGTATTTTTATGTATTGACTCTGTAGATGAATGCCTTCAGGTAATGATTAATTCTGATTACTTTTGCAAGTACTTAGGCATTGAGCATATTCGAAAAGTGCTATCAGTTAAACTTTATTTTTGTACATTTTCTAGAAACAAGATAACAATATTTGGCATACTTCTTTACAAAATTAATTAGAAGAAAGGAAATAGAAGAAAAATACTGGAACTGATGTTAAACAGTAAGTAGACAAAATTCTTTATAAAAGTCTGTTCTTTATTCTAGGAAGCATATATTTAAAATGAAATTATAAAGTAACATATAATATCTACCATCCGAAAAAAGAAATTGGTAGTCAGTGAAATTCTTGCTTTCAGAATGATTGAAAATAGTGAGTTCCAAAGTACATCATTAGTTTATCTTCAAATGAAAATACCGTGCATGACTATTTATTAATTAATTTTTCTGGGTTTAATGTTAGTGTTTTAGGTTTTTCAAGAAAATTCTACAGACTAAAATATTTCCTTTTTTTTTTGTCAAAGAAATTGTTGTGGAGCTGTGTTCATATTTGCAAGGTAACTGGAAGTTATGCCCCTTTTTCATAGTTCCTCTATGTGGATAAGGCCTTAATTTTTCTCTATTTTATAAGCTCCTTTCCACATTGAAATAGGTTCATTATCGAGCTATAATAGCCATTCCAGTTTTCAAACCATTACAGCCTTCAACAAAGGGTCCAGAAGCAGTGTCCTCAAGTATAAAAATTGGAAACATATATTTTATTGATTAATAAAAGATACTCATACTAAAAGATTTCACAAGATTTTCAATAAAAGTCCTCCATTTGATAACTATAATACAATAATAACCAGAACAATAATGAAATAAGATTTAATGTTTTTTATTGAATTGGAAGAAATCTATGTTACATGCTTCATGAGATGATATCTAATTAGAATCATAGAATCATGGAATGGTTTAAGGTCAAACTGTCCAATTATGAATTACCACCATTACCTGTTGTTAATGGAAACTTTTTAATTAATTTTGCTGCAGATAATTCTGCTAGAGATAATTTTTCTATTTATGTCTTTATTTTTTTCCCGTGAAAATTGCTGACCACATGTGATGGTAACAAAGTCAATGCAAATTAAAATATCCTTTTCATTAAAACTTAAACTTTGTTTAAAATTTAATGTGAGTTCAATTTTAGAAGCTAGGACAACAACAATAATTCTACCCCTGTGTTCAAAATTCAGACTTCAAAGCACATAGTCTTGAAGTGGGGATAAAATTAGCATTTTTCTATAGTCATTACACAATGAAATCTGAGATTATTTTATATATATTATATATTATTATATAATTCTATGATCATATGATTAAAGGCTATATACAAATTTGTTGACAGCTGTTGGAAAATGAAACTCTGATTGGTTTCACTGCATAGAGAGTAATTTCAAAAGACAGTTTATCTCAGTGGTCTCATACAGTGACTGATAACAACACTACCAAGACACCATATGCTCTGGAGGGAATTTCATAATTTATTCTCCCTGACAGCCTCAGTTTTAGAGAAAAAGGAATTTTAAGTAAACTGCCTAAAAATTCGGTCTGCGTATATGTATGCATGCTAGCACGCATAGTGCTTTATATTTTGTGCTACCTGGAACTTCATGAGCATTCTCCATTTTCTTACACTCCTGTTTATATATACAGTAATTGTATTTGTTGTTGCAGTACACACTTTTGCTTTCAAACTCAGTATTTGCATCTTGTAAAGATTTTTGAAAGTCAACCAGCAGAGTCAATTTCTTGAATCAACATAATAGGCAAAAGAAATCCAGTATTCTGGAATTTTGTGAAGGTGAGTTTGCCTTTTTATGTATTGTATTCCCAGTTCATAATGGTGGAAAAATGATTGTGCACGGGTGCTATTTAGTCTACAGATGTTTATCCATTGTGATACATTATTTCCTTCTAATTCCTGCTTGATTGCATTGCAGCATTTCTCTCAACAAACTTGCCCTTTAGGCTATCCAAAAGAATGTTACCCAACATTGTTTAGAAGTACTTCTTGATGTTTAATCTGTATTTATTCTTTTTATGTTTCACATTTCTATGATCTGTTGCGTACCAGATTTCTCGACTGAGTTTAAACCATGCTGTTTAAGATATTTATACATCTTTAATACTGTCTCAATCAACCTACAGTTTTAAGTGGTATGCAGGTTAGACTCTTACACTTACTACTGCTCTACTAGTTAGATTGAAAGTTACCTTGCATGTTCAGAATTTTTTATTCTTGCTTTTAAAATAATTTTTCTGCTTATCTCTTTTAAAATTCTTTCTGCTTATGAGTAGATTAAATAGTAGGGCTAAAGAGTTTGTAGTGAGGATTTTTGCTATTGTCTTCCTTGTGATCAGAAGGCAACTTTAAATGGGAGAGGAAAAGGGAGAAAATAACCAAGAACATTTTGTCCCTTCAGGAAGAAAAGCTGCTTGACATTTTCTAGAAATAAAATCTTTAGTAGCGGCTCAGGAATCATCTTTTGTGCCAAGATGTTTTATGTAATCTATAATCTCTGCTAAGACTCATTCTTCAGAATTATTTGCATCGTAATTGTTTTGTTTTGTTTTTATGAAAAAAAAACTTGCTATAGCAACATTGCAAATTTCACTAAACTGATGTTTACAAGGTAATCTATACTACTTTCCAGTATTTTCAGTTTAGAGCCCTAATGTGAAAGTGTTCAATTCAGTTGCTATTCATAACTTTATCAAAGAAAAATTTGAACTGGCAAAGTAGCCAAGACTTAGATTACCAATATGGAGCACCTCAACAATTCCAAAGCAGAAGAGAAGGTGGCTTAGAATAATGAAAGACATCTGAAAACTTATTTTTTTAAGTTCTCAGAAGTTCTCTAGTTGAGTAATTGTAGACTAAGATGCTCATCATGGCTGAGATTTACAATGACAAAAGGGAGGCTGTCCCATATGATTTCCTTTTTATGGGTAGAAGTTACACTGGAACTGTGTGGTTTAATAAGATCATATGTGAATCGTATTAGCTTTTGAAATAGAAAATATTAAGGAACACCTCTCCAAAAGTGTTCAATAGCTGTATTGGCTGTTGAATCACCACCTCTGACACTTCTGTTGCCTGGCAATATATTAGATGTCCATATATAGTCAGTCTTCTAGAATTCAGAGTCTTTTCCTTTGTGTTACTTCATTTAATACTCTCGGCTTAGTTGTATATTTTAGCATTACCTAGGCTGTGTTGTTCCCTTCCATCCACCTAATCTCATAAAAACAAAAGATGAATGTGCATTCCAGGCATCTGTACATTATTTAGCAAAATGCCTCACCCAAACTGTATTACATGGCCAACTATTAACTCTTTAACTGTTAACAGCTACAAATATCTTGCTATTATCCAAATTATGGTGAAGTGTTTTTTTGTTTTTTTTTTTCTGAAAGCAAGGTGCTCTAGTTCCATTTTTATTTCCTCTCCCTTCTGAACTACTAAAAAAAGACAAATCCTTATCTATTCCTGTAGGTCTTATGTTCATACTTTACTTGTATGGATTTTTCCCAAGTCTTTTCTTAGTTCTTTTTAAATATCTGAATTGGTTTGAAACTCTGAACAGAAAAACTAATACAAAACTGGTCTCCACACAACTCCTCAGTAATAGGACCATTGTGCCACATGGATTCTGCATTTGAAAATCCACTGTGCCTAAGGAAATCGAGGAAATTTGGCAGATCCAACATTTTCGTTTTATTTCATATTTCCTAAGATTTGTAAGAAATGCACAATTTATACAGTGTTTGAAATGCTCTTACCACTTTTTGTTCTTGGTGTGGGTTATTTTTGTTTTCGTTTGGTTTTTGGTTTTGGTTTGGTTTGATGATTGATTGTTTGGTTTTTTTACTGTACAGAGCTATAATCTTTGCACCCCAGTCTGAAAGCGTCATGGTTTCCTACAGTGACTTGAAATCTATTACATCGGCTAAAACATAACCAATCTTTCTGCAACTGCTGTTGCTATTTACAGTTTTCAGAAAACCTGAGCATCAGAAGACAGTATAAACTACCACAGGTCATGGATGAAATAGTTTCTGATGGACTAGAACATGGACTATTTAATACTAGTATACATACATTCTCATAAATTTTTAATATACTAAACATCCAATGGCTGAAATTCATACAGTCTTCAATCTAGGTAAATAATGTTCATATGGTGTTGGCCATTTTGGCTGCCATCACTGTTATCCTTTCCCTGGACTTGTAGTGAAAAGTATGAATGCTTTTGTGCTGCAATATTTTAACTTTGTGTAATTCAGGCAATAATTCACTATATGATAAAATCACATGGCATAAATATTTTTAAGTGACAAAACACATGCACATTCTATAATTTGACAGTCAATTGTCAGTTCCATGTGTGCTTTTGAAGATCCTTCATAAGGAAGAAACATAATATAGATTGTGTGAGTGAATTTCATGTTCAGAAATTACTCTGAAAATTATTGGTTTTGTGTCTCCCTAGGAAGTTACATCAGGGATAGAAATGACAAGTGATTTTCCATGCTATCTGATTGATTTTTCTTTTTGTTCACATAAGGATCACCTTGTGAGGGTAAAACATTAAGAACAAGTAAATTTAGACATTTTGGTAGCTAGTGTAGTATCAATCATTTTATAGTAGATTGATCATGTTAATCAAAGTAACATGGGAATCTTAAAGTAAAAACTATCTGCTGCAGCTAAAAGCCTCCAGCATCAGTATATTTCATTCTGAGCTAATGCCTGTCTTGGAATAGCTGTAGAAATGCCAATTGTGATGATGACTTTTGTTATATAGATACTTGTAACACAGCTACTGGGCACTGAGATTTTCTATCAGCTCCATATCACTCATTAAATAGCCTTTAGATTATTATGAGTTTCAATTTCTACCCACCAGTACTGGACTTTAATGGATGGTTCAGATTATTATGAGTTTCAATTTCTACCTACTAGTACTGGACTTTAATGGATGGTTCAGATATTGATCCAGTAAGACAATGAATACTGTAGCCACTGGGTCCCTTCTGCTGAATCCTTTCTACTCTGATTGGGTCATTGATCAGTACTATTCTGAACATAGGTCATTGGAATCAGTGTTTCATTTTTTAAATCTTCAATTCATTTCAAAACCTTTATGAGACAATGTCAAAGTCATGAATGTATGTAATCTTTGGGTACAATGGGCCTGACTTCCATGTCTTAATCATGTGAAAATAAGTTTGCCTGAATGAGACAGAATTAGATAAATAACATTATTTGAACAACATGTGAAGGTTATAAGCTTTAAATATTGATTAAAATGATAATTCATAGAGAATGAGGTAGATAGATATTCTAAATAAATGGGAACATCCCCCCACCTCACCCTTATTTTGCTTTAATATCTGAAATACATATACCACAGTGCTAAAAATGAGGAAAGTGATAAACACTAGATTTCTGTTCAAGTAATTTTTTTATACACACTTAACATGAAGCTGGGACTTCAATTTGAAATTTAAAGAAGAATATATGTGATTGATGTTAAATATAGATTTTATGGCATTGATACCACAAACAATATATAAACTGGAAATAGTGATTTGATCTCGGAAAACAGGACAAGATAGTAAAAAGTTTGCAGTTATGTATTATTTTCTGTTGCAGCAAGGAAAGGTGTTGTATGTAATTCCTCAGCAATCTTCGCCGGTATATATTTTTTTCTACGGAGAACAAACAGAAATCTTTGATTCCTTAATCAAATGATTTTTGCAAAACATTGTAATTATTCTTTGCTAACGTCTGCCTACCACATGAAGAGTCAAAAAGATGGCAGAGGTCAATCTCCCTCATCCTTACTTCTATTAAGAGAGAGACAGCTGAGGGAAAAATAAACTGACAGTGACCATTGTTGCATCAATAATTGAATAACTCAATTTGGCAATTATAAGTGAGCTTTGGCTATCCTGTCATTTTATTGCCATGTCCCTAAATGCTATCATAGATTTGTCTCTTGACAGCCTGTTATTTTACATGATGTCTGTTTCAAGGCAACCATTTCTGTGCTTGCTTGATAATTTTTAATTTAATGACCTAGTTCTCCTTCAGTTAAGGTTACAGAAATGCTATTTATGGCCCATAGTTGACTATTATTAGGATTTCATATGCTTTTTTTTTTAATTTTTTCAACATGTAAAATAGTATATCATCACTTTTGCATGGTTCCAGAGCACCCATTTAGTTTTAAAAAGTAATTTCACTACTGATTTGCATAACTTGAGATTCTTTCCTGAGGCTTCATTTATCTGCTTTATCTACCAGTATTTTCTACAGCTTCTGCTTCAGAGCAGCTTCAAGAACCTCTTATGTTTCTGTGGCAGCAAATACTTCTGGTATTAAATATGCCTGCTTCTTAATATAAGTGTGACAAAACAGTTAAAGCAGGTCAGTGGCAAAAATTTGTTCTCCGTTTGAGTTTAAAGACCTTTGCAAACAGCACAGAGAACTTCTACCTGTACATTCAGATAAAACCTGCCCTGTGTATGCTTTCATTAAAGATGCATTGTTTATATACCTTTATCTGTACTTTTAGAACCTGCTTCAAAAGTTACCGGAATCCCATTTCTAAAAAGCTAGTTACCATGTTTCAGATCAATACGTGGTTATGGTAATTCAATAACCACCAGGAATACTTTTAAAATAAGCTCAAGCTCTAAGGTCATATGGGAGGAGAAAGGTTTCAGAAACAATTCTCCGTGTGTCTGTAGTTGGTGAACTAATAGTTTCCCAAGACAAGATTGGTGAGAGAGACAGGTTCTTTTATCAGACTCCAACTGGTATGATTGGAAACAGCACAGAACTCCTCAGTCCTGTCTGCTTCTTTTTTCAATTACACCAGTTGGTCTAACAAAAGCTATTACCTCTCCCAATAAACCTTGTCTTGCCTGTGGTGTTAGACCATCATGGCCAAAGCAATGCTACCCTAGTTTACTGCAATTTAATCTGTAACACTGCTAATATCTGTAGCCAACCCTTACGGATATCTTTCTTCACTTCTTTTTGTGTTTGCTACAAATCATACTTCACAGCTGAGCAGTGCTTTGTTCTTGTTTCTGTCAGTAGATATTAGATGGAGAAATCTCTTTCATTCAGTCCTCTAATCTTTTACTGTTAGTTGGAAAAGGTTAAGATGGTGGGGAACATATTTTCAGTTGTCTGGGGTATGTTGTGACCTATTTTTTTATATTTAGGGTGTACTGCTTCAAGTGTATCCAGTTTCATTTTATACATTGTTGTCTTTGTTGTAATAGAAAGGACAAAGGGATTGACTTTCCATTAGCTACCAGTGATCCCACACCTATGCTTTAGCCAGGTTATTTCTCTGACTTGTGCTTTCTGTGTCAGGATTCTGTAATGTGCACTATATGACACCAACCTGCCCCAGAATTCAGAATTCTGATCAACCTCTGAAAATATGGCATTATTAAGAAGTACTCCTCTTATCTTCTGCTTTTTAAATCTTATGCTCAATCCTCGGTACATTACTGTATAGTTGCTACATTTAGCAGCATCAAATACCTTTCTTGACAGAGATACTGGGGATTAAATGGTAATCAAGTCATTAATCCTTCATGCTTTTAGCACTAGAAAGAATTAAAAAATATATTCAGAGTATTTTCAGAATTACCAAACTTTCATTCAGCTGGAATAAAAACACTGAGAAATAATACTTTTAATTAAAAGGGAGAAATAGCCATTTATTGCTTATCTCCTTCCTGATTAAATTTTTATGTGTGAACTTTCATTCAATTTCTTATTGAGAGGAAAAAAGCCTTATACTAAGTATAGTGCTGGAATTATTTAAATCTCTGTAACCTGGGAAAAATATTGTCTAGCAAACATTTCCAGGTGAAAAGATTTTTTTCCCCACTAATGCTAGGTGCCATGTCATAGGAGATAACAAACCATTCCTGCACTTTTTTTTAATCTTTTCGTTGTTGTTGTTCAGGGGGCCTCTAAAACTCCTTATTAAGTGTTAGTTAGAAGAAAAAAAAACAAGTTAGGTGTGATTAGCTTGGTCACATATATGGATGTGCAAGTCAGGGGTCTGAGTGTAGATTAAAATAGGGGAACCAATAACAATCACTTAAAAAGTTCTTGACATACAATCAGTTCTGTGCATTTCTTTGGAGATGGAGGCCTTAAAGTACTATGGTATTTGTGACCAAACCCTTAGCAGTTAGTTCAATGGCAGTTTCTCACCATTCCGTTTTCTGTTCTGCCACAAAGATTTACCAATGTAATGTGGTTTCTACAAAACATAAGGATTTTTCATTCCCTCATGCTTCTGGGATTGTACATGAATACACTGTGCTACAGGTGAGGCTTTGATGCATGGCTTGGTAACAGTGAACATATGGATCTGAATAGAATGGGATGGAATGGGACGGAATGGGACGGAATAGAATAGAATAGAATAGAATAGAATAGAATAGAATAGAATAGAATAGAATAGAATAGAGTTTTTCAGTTCGAAGGGACCTNAATAGAATAGAATAGAATAGAATAGAATAGAATAGAATAGAGTTTTTCAGTTCGAAGGGACCTACGACGACTGTCTAGTACAAATGCCTGACCCCTTCAGGGCTGACCAAAAGTTAAAGCAAATTATTAAGGGTATTGTTCAATGCCTCTTAAACACTGACAGGTTTGGGGCATTGACCATCTCTCTAGGAAGCCTGTTCCAGTATTTGACCACCCTCTCAGTGAAGGAACGCTTCCTAATGTCCAGTCTAAACCTCCCCTGGTACAGCTTTGAACTATTTCCACAGGTCCTATCACTGGATACAAGGGAAAAGAGATCAACACCTCCCTCTCCACTTCCCCTCCTCAGGAAGCTGCAGAGAGCAATGAGGTTGCCCCTCATCCTACTTTTCTCCAAACTAGAGAAACCCAAAGTCCTCAGCTGCTCCTCATGGGACATGCCTTCCAGTACTTTCACCAGCTTTGTTGCCCTTCTCTGCACACATTCAACAGCCTTCACATCCTTCTTAAATTTTGGGGCCCAAAACTGCACACAGTACTTAAGGTGAGGCCACAACGATGCTGAATACAGCAGGATAATCACCTCTTTTGACTGGTTAGTTATACTGTATTTGATGCACCCCAGGATGGGGTTTGCCCTCTCGGCTCTCAGGGCACATGGCTGACTCATATTGACCCTGCTATTGACCAGCAACCCCAGATCCCTTTCTGCAGGGCTGATCTCCAGCCACTCCTCTCCCAATTTATACTTGTATCCTGTGTTACTCCAGCCTAGGTGCAGAATCTGTTATTTGGACTTGTTAAATTTCATCCCATTGATGATTGCCCAATGCTCCAACCTATCTAGATCCCTCTGCAAGGCCTCTTGTCCCTAAAGAGAGTCAATAGCACCTCCCAGTTTTGTATCAGCAGCAAACTTGCTAATGGTGCATATATATATATATATATATATCTATGTGTGCATAGATTTGATAAATAAAAGTAATAGTAATCTGAGCAAGATGCAAATGGTATGGAATAAGGGGTGGAATGTCCTGGTTTAAGGTAAAACAGGACCAATTTTGTTCAATAGTTTTGCTTCTTAGCTGGGCCTCTTTTAACTACTGAAATTAACAGCATATTATGCAGATAATGTTTGCTCTCTCAGAGTGATAAGACCAATTGTTTATAGTTGATGCCCAGGCATGGTATGCAGAGAGGCTCCTGCTTATACTTATTGCTATAACACCCAAGGGCAACCAACTTTATTTGCCCCGTTGGAGGGTTGGAAGTGGAAAAGCACAATGCGGTCCCACCTGCAGGGAGGAGCGGACAGGACAGGTGACCCAAAACTGACCAACGGGGTATTCCATCCCATCTGCCTCATGCTCAGTATAAAAGCTGATGGATCAAAGGGTCAGCCCTCTCTTTCTTCAATGGCCAATGTCTGAGGAGGACTCTGATCATCTGCCTGTGACCCCGATCCTGAATCCAGATCCAGAATCCAGTTCCCGTCTGTCACTGGATCCAGTCTCGGACTTCCCCAGTGCCAGCTGGTGTCGTGATTGTCATCTTGGGAGCTTGATACCATTTTCAATATATTTTGTTACTTCCTTTTATTTTATTGTTAATATTTCATTAAAGTAGTTTAGTTCCTTCTGAACTCATAAGTCTCTTTTTCCCTCCTCTGCCTCTCTCTTTGAAGAGGGGTAGAGGGAAGCATTTGTCGGTCCCATCTGGGGTCCCCCAGGTCCCCAGTAGCTGATTTGGCCTAAACCATGACACTATGTTAGGAAATATATTTGATATAATCCATTATGTTGACTTATTTAAGGAAAAGTAGGCCATATAAGTTTGTTGCTTAAGTCTAACTACCAAATTGACTAAAGTTGTTAAGGAATTACATAGAATCAAGGGTTCTTGAAATGATAAAGCAGTGTGGGGTGACTGCAGGGGTAATTTAAGTTAAGCTACAAAGCTGTGATCTTAAAGAACTGAAATACTGCATAGAATGAAGGAGCAGAAATGGAGGTACCTGGTCAGGCTTGGTGATGATTATTTGGAACAGCTAATTATTTGAGTCCTTCAAGACTATGCATTAGTAGATTTGACATGCATTAGCAGATGAACTGGCAGCACCAAAAAACTTTTCTGTCTTCGGATTAGTGCCTCTGGACAATTTCTTTCAGTGAATTTCCATTCACCTCTGTCGCAAAATGGATTTTTTCTTTGCTAGTATAGTGCAGCACTGGTAAGTTTCCTTGTTTCTTCAGTGATGACTTTTTTTCCTTCTTCCAGTTTTAAATTTTTCATAGCACCATTTGTACTACTCCCTACAGGTTTTGTTTGTACGCTTTTCAATGCATCTATAATACTTTTCCTAACCTCTCCTTGCTTCTCTATGCAGAAAGCTGTGAATGTGTGGTGACAAATTGTTAAAATACTGAAAGACAAGTTTTTAATTGTTTTTCTGTAAGCATACCATTAGAAATCACCTAGTGCTCTAATATTTGTAAAACAATTCAAAATGTTGTTTTCTACACACCATGTAATCCCACGCATGTGGAATATTTTGTTATCTTCTTGGCTTTGCATCACCATGAAAATGTATTAGTCTTATAAAAAATGTATGTTATACCCATAGGTCCTGGCTCACTAGTGCGTTACTTTGCATTTGCTCCGTATCAAAATCATTGCAGGTGTGGCATATAAAATTTAAATATGAAATAAAACCACCTTCTTTTGATGCAGTTATAGGCTGAGCACATTATCGAATATTAACTATCTGTAATAGCTTCATTAATTATGATCTATCTGCTAAGCTTCCATAATGTCTATGTTCATACTTACTTAACCCATGTTCAAAATGTGGAAATTCTAATGATTTCTGTTATGCTTATGTGAGATACTTGTATTATTAAATAAACTTAAATAAATTAATGTTACAATATCATAAAGACTATAATCAGGAGCAGATTTAAGCATTTCTGTTGGACATCTTGCAGTATATATACAATAATATAAATATAAATAAACATTAGACATATGCATCAATATTTGCAAAATTTGGGCTCTATTCAGGTTAATCCATTTATATCCTTAAGTCCAGTTGGAGGACAGTCGGTGTATATACTATCCTTTTGCCATTATGTAGTCTTTTAGCTTTAATCAACTCATTTGTTGGTATAAGACAAGTCCCTGAAAAGAAATACTGGATATTCAGAGAAGGGTCTTCTCCGATTTTCATCATGCTGTTGTCTTAATCAGTTCAGAAAGGAGACCAATAACTTGATTATTTGGTGTTTTCTTGTTATTGCAGCGAACAAATTCTTTTCCAATATAGAAACTTTCATGACAGTATTTGTCCCTATAGACATTGCTGTCGCTTTCACTGTATGGGATGTATTACCGTGACCATTTTGGTCATATTTTTCACCATCTTCTGGTTTGTTATGAAAAGATTCAATTGACTACAGGAGATGCAAGTGGGTAGAGAATTTGCATCATGTGATGATAAAATCTATGCTTTCCAACTATATATTCAGTTCCTTTCAAAGGTTTGATTTAGTAGATTTTCATACTTACATATGTACTTAGAACATAGGTACATGATTAATCTAAATGAAATTTTCACAGAATTAAACAGCGTGTCTGACCATATATTTATATATGTTCATAACAGTGTATATGACTGCAAGAAGACTGTCTAGAAGAGCTTGTAGTAGATTTAGTAAGTGGAGTAAATTCATATTTACTAAATTAATGATGAATTCAGCTAATGTTTGGCTTATACTAAGGTAGTTTGGAAGGAAATGTTTAATTTGAGAAACTTTCGGTAGAAACTTTTCACTTTCTCAATGTTTTCTTAAGGCCATTTGTATTTTGCAGATATACTTATTTCTTTTCTTTCAGTAAAGCTTAGTCACTCTTTAGGTGTTTCCATAATTCATGAAATTATCTGTAATTGTGTTATTAGTGTAAATACATGCAATCACATTTATAAGATATAATTACAAAGTGCAATACAATAATTGTGATGGGTAATGTCATAAAGGAGTATCTATTAAACTTCTTAAATATATAATCTGTGAATATTCAGAAGCTAGTGTTTAAAGCTGAATATCAAACTTGTTTAAATGTCAACAGTGCATAGGGAAATTTTACAAGAATAACTGGAGCTGGTGAAGAATACTGTGATGAAACAATCAAAAGCCGAAATCATTCATAGAAACACATCAGTTTTCCAAAGTGCATGTGAGTTTTCATTGCTTGGCAGAGATTCCAGAGCATCTACAATCTAAAACTGGGTGTACATTGGGACTTTATTACTAAGGTTAGCTTGCAGTCTGGGTATCTTGGGACTAAAGTCTGGCTTCCCACCTGGACATCTAAGAACCCGTATGGCAGCCCCACACTCTCTGAGTTTCTAAAGCAGACATTACAGATTGCATAGGAACCTGGTAGGTATTTTTATCTCAGAGTAAGTGTTGAGGAGCTCATGGCCCTGTGCTGCAGATGGGGCTTCTCTTCTCCCAGGGGTCTTCTCCAGCTCTGGGGATTCCCAGTCTTGTTCTTCAGGCCTCAGGAGTTGGAAGAAGGTATTGACTTCCCTGTCACTGGAACGGCTGTGTTGTTTGATTCTGATAGTTTCAGATCTGCAGGCTCTGGGCAGGTTAGATTTCAGTGTCAGAACTGAGGAGACTCATACACCGGTATATGCTGGTTGTCACCCAGCTAGAAAGCAACTTGGCAGAAAATGACTTGGGGATCCTGGTGGACACTGGGTTGAGCACGAGCCTTAAATGTGCGCTTGCAGAAAATGTGGCAATTGGTATCCTGGGCTGCATTAGGAGGAGTGCTGCCAGCAGATGAAGGAAGGTGATCCTTCCACTCTACACAGCACTGGTGAAGCCACACCTGGTGTGCTGTGTCCATTTCTGGGCTCCCCAGTACAGGAGAGACATGGACACACTGGCAATAGTCCAACCAAGGGCCACTGAGATGATTAAGGGACTGGAGCTCATCTCCTGTAAGAAAAGGCTGAGAGAGCTGGGACTGTTCAACCTGGAGAAGAGAATGCCTGGGGGGGATCCTATCAATGTATATAAATACCTGAAGGGAGGGTGCAAAGAGAACACAGCCAGGCTGTTTTCAGTGGTGCTCCGTGGCAAGAGACAAGGGGCACAAACTGAAGCATGGGAGTTTCCACCTGAACATGAGGAAACAGTTTTTCACTGTGAGGGTGACTGGGCACTGGGACAGGTTGCCCAGGGAGGTTGTGGAGTCTCCCATTTTAGGGGTACTGAAACACTGTCTAGACATGGTCCTGGGCAACTGGCTGTAGGTGTTCCTGCTTCAGCAGGGGGCTTGGACCAGAAGACCTCCAGAGGTCCCTTCCAACCTCAACCATCCTGTGGTTCTGTGAAAATCCCATAACCACAGGTGATAAACCAGTAACTATGTAAGTCAGGTTTCCTCTTCAGGAATAGTTCATATGACTGTGTTGAGATAGAATGAATTTTCACAGTTGAAATCTTACCTCAAAGAAAATAAATGGAAATGTGATTTATATTTTATTGATTTTGATGACTGTACCAACATAAAAACAGATTATGGCAAAGTTTTGACATATAAAGTGGCTATGCCAGCTTTGTATGCCCCTTTAGAAACTTCATATAAAAAAGCTGAAGAAAGTTATCTGAAAATGGCATATTTCCATGTAATTAGATTCTCTTTTATTTGCTTAACAGCACTGTGATATTAATGCAAGTTCTGTACTTGTTCAATACATAAATTACTTTTATTATGCTTGCTTTCTTAAAAGTTATTTATAGTCTGATTTACATTTTCCACATTAGACACTAACTTTGTATTCCATACTGTGTTAGATGACAGAGCTGAAACAAATTGTATATATTTGACTTCTTTGCTTGACAGTAATAAGTAGTGTTCAGTTAGATGCAGCTTAGGCATCAGGGGCATATTACTCTAATAGTATTACTCTGTCAGAAGAGAAGAATGATTTGCTCAGAACCAAAAACATATTTAACATTAGTACATCTCCTTAGTCTTAAAATAAAAACTAGGGTCATTTGACAGTTATTATTGAGTATATAATTTGCTAGGCACTCTTATTTTGCAAAGCATATGCATTCTAAAAAACGTGTATGATCAAAAACGTATATTTCTTCAAGAGTCTTGCTTTCTTTTTTTGCATAAGATACTATTTCTAAGCAGGAAAAATTAATAAGATTTTCAGAATTAATGGTGATTTAAAGAAAGAATGTCATTGCACTATGTTGTTCTTTGTGGCTGTAGAAACCGTAAGTGAATGTCATTCCATGTGGTAATCAGATTCTCTCCAACACCAGTAAAACACACTTGAATATAAACACAGCAAAGGAGGATAATTTTAGTACAGAAGTTATTTACTGAGTTTCCCTGTACTGTGATCCTGCAATTAATGAAAAACTTTTTATCTATGTTTGTTAATCATGCTTGTTTGCATTGTACCTATATTATACCAATTTCATGACTATTTTCATTCCTCCTTGATATATAATATAACTTCAAGAGGAAGGGGGGTGGGAGAGCACTCATCATCCTCTGAAGCACTGAAAATTTGGCACAGCTATAGGATGTAACTCTCCTAGGTGCTCAGCTGGTGAGAACCTGGTAATTCTCATGGGGCATGTAAGAATCACCAGGTAGTGTGGAGAAGGAATGTTCCCTCAGTTCAAACTGTTAGTTGCACTGTCTCATCTTTGGCTTACTTTCACCACCACCCCCACCTTCCTGTAGTTTCTTAGTCTTCTCTGTTAATTTAAGTGAACAATCCAGGCCCCTTTCTGATGCATTCAGAATTGTTGCACTATGTCCCTTACACTAGGTCTGCAGGATATTCATACAGGCTAAAGAAAAGTTCTACAATGTGTGCTAAACGAGGTTCTTTAGTTGTTCCAGGTATCATGCAGACAAAGAATAGAAATTCCTCGCTACTGAGTTAATAAATAATGACAACTGTTACTTCTGTATCAACTCTCTGTTTTGAAAGCATATTGCTTCATTAAAAAATGCTTTAGGGAAAAAAATAAATAAAATACTGAGACTTGATTAAAAAAAAAGTACAGTCAGCTTCTGTATTCCAGAAATATAATTTTTAAAAAAATCTCTGCATGCATCCTTTCTTAATAAAGCTGAAATTATCCCATGTAGTATAAGATTACACACCAAACTTTTCAGCACAAATGAGTCACTGAGGCCTCCTTACTTCCCTTGGAAACACATATCTATATATTAGAAATGTATAGAAATATATATTTTTATTTTCTTGTCTTGAAAAAGCAGTTCAGCTTTTAAAAATAATTCTAGTCCTTAGAACATTCAGATTGACATGTTAATCATGTAGTGATTTCTGTATTAATTATTTTTTCTACATGTAGTTCTATTTGATGATAGATTACTTCAGTGGCAGCTTGACTTTTTTAACCAGAAAGCTTCTGTAAGTTATGAAGCCAAGTAACACCTGAGGCAGAGTGGGATGAAACTTCTATGATTTTCACCTCTGAGTTGCTTGTTTAACTGAAGAATTAGCTCTGGGATTCATTATTGTACACACTTTAGCTCTGACTGAAGCTTCAAAAGTTGTATCTAACTGTAAATAGAGCTTAGAAAATGCATGGTATAAGGTTTGAGAAATAATTAGATCATTCCCAGTTGTTTTGGTAGGGAAAAAAACCAATAATTAATGATTTACATTCCTTGAGGTGTGTTTGTTATTATTATTTGAGGATCTGGTCTTTAGATCTAGTTTTGGCTGATCAGAATTAATGGGCTGGACCTTCCATAGCAGACCTCAAGAAAACAAGCAAACACACACAATAGTTTTCATCAAATGGAAAAATGAGAAGTCAAACCTGTGTAGTTTGAAAACACACATTTTTGATTCAAGAAAGTCATTGTGATGCCATCATTGTTATGTAGTAAATTATAGTTCAGATGTGTCATTTTCTTTTTTGCTCATAGTAAAGGTGCTCTCTTTGAGTAGAATGTTTCTTAAGACATTCTATTATGACCCTATTAGTGAGTAGCGATGGCAAATAATGGACATTCATATTCGACATCTTCAATAATTTCTCTATCATAACACTAAAATATAGCTTAAATATTCTTATTATATATTCAAAATAGGTAATTAGAAGGGCATAGGTCATTGAAAAATTATAGTGTATTATTTCTAAACAAACAGCTTCATTACACCAGCTTCAGCCATCAGCTTAATCCACAGTTTTCAGAAAGGCACACAAACTAAAATAAAATGCAGATCGATGTATTCAGAGAAAATGTACTTCTTAATAATTATATTTTGCAAACTATGGAGCATTGCATTCTAACATATTGTAAATAAGCATGTGATTCCATATAGAGAAGACTATTATTATATTTAATATCTTAAAGAAATACTATCAACTGTAGAGGAAATAATTGCAGCTTGGAACAGTCTTCCTAGTGAGGTGGTCGATGTCCCAAGCCTGCCCGTGTTCAAGAAGCATTTGGACAATGGCCTTAATAACATGCTTTAATTTTTGGTCACCCCTGAAGTGATCAGGCAGTTGGACTAGATGGTCAGTGTAGGTCCCTTTCAACTGAACTATTCTATTCTATTCTGTTCTGTTTGGTTCTAGACTAAACATAGTTGGTGTTTGTGGTCAATTTTCCTACTTGTTATGGTTGAATCTGTATCAAGTAAGTATAATTTTATTTTTAAATAGTTTTCAACAGGTTACTGTTCTTAATAGGAAAAGACATATTTAATCTCTTCCCAAACTGCATAGATGACTAAGACATAGATTCATAAATATATTAAGTAAATGCAGTAAGCAAAGAGAGAAAACACCTGTCACCAGTATGTTATGTTATTCACTATTGGCTGAAATTACGTGATGCTGAACCAGTACTTTTGGACTACAAGATACATATTCTGTAAGATGTCATTGATGATTAATAGTTATTTCCATTTGGTAAGAGTTTAACATCTATTTGCAACATAGACATAAACATGAAAGCAATTTCTAGAATCTTATCATTAAACTTGCATGGTTTAAGTCCATTAACTGTATTTCCATGGAACCTCAGACACTCAAAACAAATTGTTATTAATTGTTATTAAAGTTTTCTCCACCTACTAGGAATACGTCTTTTGTACTGTAAAGGTAAAAATCGCTTTTTCTCTTAATCTGAAATGTACATTAGTTTTATAAGCTTCTAAAACACTACAGCAAACAGATAGTACTTACCTCTACTAGTATAATTTTTCAGTTCAGATTATATGCAATTTTGTCTAAAATATTTACACTTGTCTACGAATGGATAAAGAGGTTCTGGCCAGATGTCTCTGGTGTTATTTATCCTAATTCTGTCTCTCCCAAAAACTTATATCTAGATACATCTCTAGGAGTATATACGAATCTCATGCATTATATACTTATAGGTGTTTCTGCATGTTCATGTATTGCTATTACTGAGATAAGCTAAACTTTCTGAAAAAGAAAATATCATTGTTTCTCAGAAAACAGAAGAGTTTTATGTTTTTAGTAAGACATTTTATTTTTACAAGCAGTTGTTTACTTTTTTTGTCTTTCAGTTACAATGAATTTTCACTTATGTGGCCAATAATATATTCAAAAAATACAGTTTTGCTGCAATGCATTTATACCTCAGTAGATGCAAATACTTGTAGTCTTTAGAGTATGTTTATTACCAGAAGAGTGGCTGTACTCATAGCATATTCTTACACTGTAAACCTTTTCTTCGTGTTCTCTGAGACATACTTACTTGCATTACTTATTTTTTGTCAACATGAAGGCAGAGGAATTATAGAATCATAGAATCGTTTAGGTTGGAAAAGACCTTTAAGATCATCGAGTCCAACCATTAACCTAGTACTGTCAAGCCCACCACTAAACCACGTCCACAAGCACCACATCTACATGTCTTTTAAATACCTCCAGGGATGGCAACTCCACCACTTCCCTGGGCAGCCTGTTCTAGTGCTTGATAACGCTTTTGGTGAAGAACTTCTTCCTAATATCCAATATAAGGTCCCCCCTCCCTCCGGTGCAACTTGAGGCCATTTCCTCTTGTCCTACCACTTGGGAGAAGAGACCGACACCCACCTCACTACAACCTCTGTTCAGGTAATTGTAGAGAGCAATGAGGTCTCCCCTCTGCCTCCTTTTCTCCAGGCTAAATACTCCCAGTTCCCTCAGCTGCTCCTCATAAGACTTGTGCTCCAGACCTTTCACCATCTTCGTTGCTCTTCCTGGACGCTCTCCAGCACCTCAATGTCTTTCTTGTAGTGAGGTGCCCAAAACTGAATACAGTATTCAACGTGCAGCCTTACCAGGGTCTAGTACAGGGGGAACAACCACTTCCCTAGTCCTGCTCATCACGCTATTTCTGATACAAGCCAGGATGCTACTGGCCTTCTTGGACACCTGGGCACACTGCTGACTCATATTCAGTCAGCTGTTGACCAACATCCTGTCCTGATCCAGTATCAGGAAAGTTTCGTTATAGTCTCAAGGACAAGATTAAGACGCTGAAGTCAGTCAAATGTCGTAAAACCTTTTGTTTAATTCTCTTAACAAACTGTGAAGGAATGGTGAAAATGGGAGGTGAAGGTAATGCAAAGGGGGAAGGAAAAGGGGTAAGGAAGAAAACAAAGAAAGAGGGAAAAAGTTCACTACTGCCACCCTGAGTCCAATGGGTTTCTGCTGATTCTGTCCGAAGTCTTCAACCGTTACACATTTCGCACAGTCTGGGGTCCGGGGAGGCGCGCAGCAGGGAGGCGAGGAGAAGGGCAGAACAAAAGGGGGCCCACCAAAGGACACGTGCTCCTTATATAGGGCTCTTGCTCATGAGCAGATCGACTGGAAGCTCTGTTCCCATACAAGCCTCTTCCTGCTCTTTTCGCACCCTTGGTCCCTGCGTAGGCACATGAGGTCATCCACTTCGAAAACTGTGAAGATGGTCCTCCCAGAAGATGGCAGCACAGCAGCAATGTCGAGACAAAATCGCAGCTGGTATTGGTTCTCTACACACCCCCAGGTCCTTTTCCACCAGGCAGCTTTCCAGCCACTCATCCCCAAGCCTGTAACGCTGCATGGGGTTGTTATGACCAAAGTGTAGGATCCAGCACTTAGCCTTGTTGAATCTCATACAACTGGCCTCAGCCCATTGATCCAGCCTGTCCAGATTCCTCTGTAGAGCCTTCCTACCCTCAAGGAGGTCAACACTCCCACCTAACTTGGTGTCGTAAGCAAACTTACTGAGGGTGCACTCGATCCCCTTGTCCAGGTTGTTGATAAAGATATTAAACAGAACCGGCCCCAGTACTGAGCCCTGGGGATCACCACGTGTGACTGGCTGCCAACTGGATTTAACTCCATTCACCACCACTCTTTGGGCCTGGCCATCCAGTGAGGTTTTTTACCCAGCAAAGATACAGCAGTCCAAGCCATGAGCAGCCAGTTTCTCCAAGAGAATGCTGTGGGAAATGGTGTCAAAAGCTGTACTAAAGTCTAGGTAGATGACACCCACAACCTTTCCTTCATTCACTAAGTGGGTCACCTTATCATAGAAGGAGATCAGGTTAGTCAAGCAGGACTCGCCTTTTATAAACCCATGCTGACTGGGCCTGATCACCTCGTTGTCCTGTATGTGTCCCATGATAGCACTTAAAATGATCTGCTTCATAACCTTCCCCATCACCGAGGTCAGGCTTGTAGTTCCCTGGGTCCTCCTTCCAGCCCTTCTTGTAGATAGGCATCACATTTACTAACTTCAAATCAACTTTCAGAATTTCAAATCAACTTTCAAAATTTACTAACTTCAATCAACTAGCCAGGACTGCTGATAAATAATGGGAAGTGGCTTGGTGTATGAAATTCAGTTCTAGCCAAGTACAAGGTAATCCACACTGCAAGACAATTTCAACAACTCATACAACATATTAAATTGTAAATTAACAGTAAGTGCTCTGGAAAAAGTACTCAGTGACATAATAGGCTGTTCAATAAAAACAGGATCTTTCTTAATTCAGTAGGCTGTTCATGATCAAAGAGCTAAGTTGCTAGTTTCTGTTCAGAGATGAATAAGAAGGAAATATTGTTACACTGTTACAGAAAAAAACAAACCCTCCTTGTATTATGTAATGTTATCTGATTTCTCAATGACCCTTTTCAAAACACAGGGAACTGCAATTAATGCTGGCAATTAACATTGGGGGAAGAAGCATGGAAAGTACACTGATGACGGTGTTTAGCCTTTTTTAAGAAATATAATGCCATGAAAGAATGAAATGGCAAATGGCTGGTGATCAGAATAGTATGATGAATTTCATTTGCCTACCCCCAGTAGCTCTTTCTCACCTGTAGAACAAAAAGAACCAAGAAAATCCTTAGTAAAACGAAAAATCAAGACATTCAAAATTGATAACAGACAATTATTACAGTAAGCACTATTAAACTGCTAAATTCTTGACCAAAAATTATTGTTAAAATCATAATTGTGTAGAATTAAAAACACTTACATGAATACTAAGAAAGTGATCTATTATTATTCTGGATAAGATAAATGAATTTAGCTTCTGTACAAAACATAAGTCAAGTGAAAACATGGAACTGGATGAAACAAATTCATACTAATGTCTGTTATGATTTGGTTTGCTACGGAGTAGTAACTTCCTTCAGACAATGTTATTTCTTCAGACATGATAAAGCAAATTAGAAGCCTATTTCATTGATTCTAGCTTTTGTGTCTCGTTTGCTTCTTTAATACATTGTTTCTATCCTTTTCCTAATTTGATTGACAAATCATTCAAGTTAAATCACCTACATGGGTTTGTTTTTCATTTGTCTATCTTTTTTCTTCCTTTGGGGGCATAATGTTATTTATGCTAGACTCTTCACCTTGAAAAAATAGCACATTTCTGTTAGATCTGCCTTTCCTTCCTTTCTCCCTTCTTCTCCTTTTCCTCTCATCAGGGTCTTATGGTTCTAGACCTATTCAATTTCTCTTTCTTATTTTCCATTTACTAGAAAACTGTATGTTGCAGGGTTATATGTTTGTATTCCTATCTCCAAGAAAATTGTGAATACTCTAACATTAGAAGCTTTAGAAAATGTTGCAAAAAATTCCAGTAGTGTAAAAAATGAAGTGCATTACAGACTTGTTTCTATATCATTTTTCTGTGAGGAGGCAATACAGTTCTTGGAGCTATCTGTCCCCCTCTCTTATTTCAGGAAGTTTTCTGTCAAATAGAATTAGAAGAATTTCTTTTATCACCATTTACCATTTATAGCCACAGTCTGTTGTCAGATTTTATTGTGATATAAAGCACTGATAAAAGAATTGACAAAGTTTGAGTATAATCTAATTTATAAATGTAGAAGCTTAATTTAGTTCTGATTGACAGTTTGATGAAATAGAGGAAAATAAAGTGATCCTTCATGTGAATCACAACACTCAAGATAGAAGTACTAAACTATGGCATTGATTCTTATAATTTCTGCTATGAATGGACATATTTTTGCAGAAGAATGTGTGTGTGAATTAAACTATGTTTTTGTCATGTACATATAATAGAATCTGCATATGCATGGCAATATACTCTTGTGGTCATTTGCAAATTCAGGCATTAATGTTTCAATGACAACATTTTTGCTTTGTTGGATTTTTTTTTTATTTTTAAATCTTTTCTCAGACATATTAGTTCTCTTTAGTATCTTATTTTGACAGAAAATGTTGAATTTTACAAAGAGATAACATCAAGCTATATGAAATTGGAAAGCTTTCCCAATTTTGCTTTCTTTAACCACTGTCTAATTTTTAAAATAGCTACTGAGACTTTCTTCCAGAAGGGAGGGATAAACCTCCCTCCATTTATCTTTAATAAAACCAATGTCAGTCTAACTAGAAACACCACAGACGGGTAAGAGAGGGAAAGACTGAAAAGACACTAATAATTCAGAAAACTAGAATGTTAGAGAGAGAGAGGAATCCAAGACAAGACAAGAACCCAAGATAAACTTTTAAAATAAAAAAATAATAAAAATAATAGATGTATTTGTATACACTCATTAAGCACTTTTGTTTGTAAGATTCAAGGTGAAAGCATTTTTGTCAAATGATGCAGGGAATAAACCAAAATAAGAAATCTCCTTGAAATGTATCTCTATTTCATGAATTTGCCATGGGCTTTGATCCTGTTGAGACCTGCATGTCTGTAACAGTATGTATAAGAAATGTAGTGTTCGGATTAGAAGAACAGCTCAGAGATATAGTTAGTAATCTACACAAATTAAACAGGATTAGGACTGCATCGGTAAGGAATAAGTGAGTAGTTGAAAATGCTGTTTTTAAACCATCCAACTTTCCTTTAGCACTAGGCTGGCACAGTAAAGTAAGCACATGGGAAATTCACTAATACATCATACTGTCAGGGCCCTGAGGGCACTAACAGGCCTTAATGGCCCCAGCACATACATCATACCATTTATCATGCAGTGCCGCAGCATACACTGACTGTCTTTTCCAAAGGTCATCTTTTCTTGTCCAGGACATGGAGTGAAACCGTTTCTTCAAAAGTCAATTCCGACATTCATGCAGAGAGTGAATTGGAAACTCTGTTAATCCTGACTCAAATCAATTCCTTCTTTAACTAGTTGAATACATTTACTTTGGTATTCATGTCTTTCTGAATAAAGCATTACTGAATATATTAAGCTATATGAATTTATGTATGTGTGATTTTCCATCTCCAGGCAGCATTTGCAGATAAAGACACCACAGCAAACTGGTCTTTCCCTAGTAATTGTCTCATTTAAGTGTAAAGACTACTTCCCATGCACTGTAGCTGCAGTACATACATGCGTATAAGCTTTAAACTAGCTTGTGTAGAGATAACTATGTAGTCATACAACACAGGTTTGTTGTAGGCTGCAAAAACAGTCAGAGCAAGCTGGCTTCCTGGACTGAGCTCTGAGCTGCTGCTGCTACGTCATCATCAGCTCTTCAGTTCTCTCATTTACGTCCTGGCTTACAGTGGGGAAACTAAAGCTACATTGCTCACCTTGTACTTTTCTATGCCACAGAAACCTTCTGCCAAAGAAAAGTGTTAGGATGAAATGTCCCTCTCCTCATAACAGCTGTGAGACGGAATAACTAAATGTGACAGCTTTCCTTTGGTCAGACAACAATTTTGATGAGGTTAGCATGTGTAACAAAAAAAATCAGGACCTTTCAGTTGCTCTCCTGCCCATATTTTAGTTGCTTTTTTCACATATACTAATAAAAAATAAGACTTCTTTCATTTTCGGTGAGAAATTCTGATCTTGATGTTATGAATAGTGTAGGATCCTCAGTGGTCCTATTTATTATGCTCTTTAAGAAATATTTTAAGGTTTGGGCAAATAAAAGTCCCCCTGCTTATGAATTTTATTTTTCAGCTGAATAGCATTTCAATACTACATACTGAAATTGTTCTCTTTCTACAAGCTGTTACTCATATCAAGTAAGTAAAGCTATAGACAGCATTTAAGTGAGTATTGCTATTAGATTGCAACACCTTAATGCTGTTTTCTGTTTTTCCTGCACTTTATTTATAATATTTTTTTCTTTTTTGACACCATAAATGCTTTATATACTCACCCCATTGGAAGACCTTCACTACCCTTAACTTTTTAGAATATTTTAAGTTCTTTTCTCTATACGTTGAATTGGTCAGAGATGGGACAGACACAAAAGATTCAGACATAATGTCACTAAGGGAAAGTATGGCATATGCTCAGACTTTTCTTAGTCTTCCCTTTATAATTGTTTACGGTTACCTTTAAAGAAAGGATACACTGTGAGATTATGGCCATACTTATATTCATCTCTTGAGTTGCCCTTGATCAAACTTAAGTCATTAAGGTCAGTATATATAAAGAAAAAGCCCAAAAAATGAGAAAGTGATCTGCTTTAACAGACTAACTGATAGTTCTTAGATCATCATAGCTACAACAATGAAACCACAAATAATATACAGTCATCTATCTCTCTATTTGCATTTATAAAACTATATCTCTACATTGCCTAAAGCCTTGTTTACTTGCATAGAGTTACTGATTTGAGGAAAATTATCAGAAGTTGAAACAATGTACTTTTAAACCTTTTTTTTTACCTCTAAGTCTTACAGTAAAAACCAAGTACTTCATGTGAACCAATTCCCCCATCAAAACTTAAAACACAGAACACCCAGCCAAGTAAACAAAGTAGAACCTGTGGAAGACACAAACACTGACACACAGCTAATTAACATACATCTGTACAATTACTCAGCTAGGCAGGAGGGAATGATGAACCCTTTAATCCTATTAAGAGTACATAAGACAGTACTTTGCATTTCAATTAAAAAGAAAAGAAAAAAAATTTCTAAATGCTACCACACTCCTGAAACAGCAAATTAATGGAATAAAAACCTGAAAGCACAGTAGAGATCAGTTTCTTTTGTCCTCCCATGCAGCAAAGTTTAAGTCTTTCTTCTTGGATTTGTGATAACCAAAGAAAGAGTTGTTTTGTGTGGTAGGTTTTTTTACCCTAAAAACAATTTAAGAAAAATATTGTAATGCTATCTGTTTACTAAATAGCAGTTAGTGCACTTATTTGGCAAATCAAATCTTTATAGCAAGTAAGTTTCTTCTAACTGTTCCTTGTGTCTTAATAGAATGTCATGGTGGCTTTGCATATTAAGGATTCATGACTGATTTACTTGCATCATGTACTTTGTTGCTACTCCTAACGTACCTAAATCAGAGTTAGTTATTCTGGTAAAAATCAGCTATGTCTTCATATCAATTGATATCAAAACTTCAAAACCTAATTCAAAGAAAAGTTATTACAGAAATCCACAGCATTTTTCCAAGTGTCACAGATGGAGTGACGCACTTCACTCATAGAGATAAGCAGCAATACATTTATTGATATAAAACAGAGATTTAACAAAGTTTGATATTAAACATGACTGTTTTAACAGGATTTGATGGCAAGGCAAACTTGGTTATTTACTGCATAGAGGACAAGGTCAGACAAAACAGTCAGGGAAACCGTCTCCTTGAGTTGATGTTCAGAAAGGACCCCCTTGCTTTCTAAACTCCTTGTCAGAGAGGAGTCTAGGTGCGGCTGGATCCAGTCCTAGTCCCAGACGTGGTCAATGGTTTATGTCTAAAGGATTATTTATGCACAATCAATCCTTTATATCCCTTAGATAACATTTCAAAGTTTAGCATGCTATTAGTCACTTACCAAGGATCTGTTGTAACAAGGTATCTCTGATTCTCGAGAAGTAACCTTGAGAGGTGTCCCTACTCAAGGGGAGTTCCTGACGTGCAGCTTGCTGCCGTGTAGGAGAACTCAAAGGGCTCTTGGGCTGTTCACTATTTATGGGGGTAACATGATTCACTTATATTTGCATATTGACCACAGTACCAGTATTGTGGTTAGGTGGGCACATTGCTCCAGTTAGCCCTTGGCTATTGTATTGGTATCTGTCCCCCTGAAACCACAATGAGCCAGATGCAGCCATCACGACTAGATGCATCCATTGTGACCACCACGGGTGGTTATTGCTTGGGCAGGGTTATGGGAGATAAAGGTAAGTTTGGGGGTGGAGGGGAGGCACACCATCACACCAAGGCTAGTCAGAAATTACAACTGATATCTGCTGATTCACATTTTAAGAAAAATAAGTGTTAAATCCATTTCTGTGTCTGATCTTCTGTCATCTTTATATAAGCAATGATGTTTAGTCCAATTTGTAAGAGAAGCAAGACCTACCTTCCTTAACATGTAAACTAGAATTATTCAACTTTTTTTTTTTTTTTTTAAAGGTCAAAGTAGTATCTAAACATATTTAAATTTTCCAAAGAAAGATTTCAATATTGTTCAAAATGGTTTATTTTCTGTTTGGCAAATATTAATTTGAGAGAGAGAGTTTTTTCCTCCTTAGAACTGCTATACAGACTACTGATGTGTGGCTGGTTCTGATTTCCCAGGTGACTGGGACAAAAATATTTTTTGTAAATAGAATAAATAATTTGTGCTGACACAAAAACAAACCTACTAACTTTCATTCTTGTTTTGATAAATATTCTTTTTATATTTATCAGCGCATAACATGTAATTGCTTCAGCGCTAAATAAATATAAATATCATTTACTTGTCATGAAAAATGCGTAAATATGTCAAAAGAAAAAATGGCCCAGATTGCAATCAGATAAATGCAAGCTCAAAATCTAAGCAGCTTTGGAAGCAAGAATTCTGCTGAATTTTAAGGACTAATACCTGAAATGAGGAAAAGCTTAACAGTTCTTTCCTCTGAGGAAAGACAATATTTTTCTGTTTAAGAATTAAGGGTTCTAGTGCTGCCTTGTCTTTTTCTGCTCCTTCCTGTATGCTATCCTCTCTCTCTGACATTGCCTTTTAGATGTTTCTGACTTCGGTTTAACCTTAATGAAATTAAAATTCTTGTTTCCTCTAAGCAAGAAAGTGAATAAAATACCACCAACCTATATAGCCAATTCTCATTGCACTGCTTAAAATCTCACCTTCTTTCCATCACTCAGGATCACGCTACACAGCTCATCTTGTTTCTTGACAATAACATTCAGACTATGCAAAGTTATTAGTTTACTTTCCTTTATAATTTTCCCAGATTTCACAGACATGAACATCCTTATTCTGTAGTCAAAACAAGAGGGAAGTGTAGTTTTGCTATACCGTAAGACAAGAGAACAAGAGAATGAGAAAGGTGGACTGTAACTTCAGTAAGACACTATAGTAGACTTTTTTGAAACAAATATTTCTTGCTGAAATATTTCCTATATTCAGATATTTCCTATATTGAATATAAACAAATATATTTTCGCAAGAAAAACTTTCAAAACAACCTAATTTTTAGACAAATCACTCTATGTATGATCCTTGTTAACTATCAGTGATTGTCACTCTTCTTTAATGACTTTATTGATATAATTTTCATTTCCCCCTGCATTT
>VUYV01000127.1:0-39941 GCA_008711295.1 Anarhynchus alexandrinus
TCTCCAGCCAGACCTGCCATACACTGGGAACCTGACAGAAGTTTAAGCACCAGACCGCTGCTCTCAAGCCTATCTGAAAAGCACTTGTACTGTCCATTGTCTCCTCTTTTCTGATAGGGTTAGCTGTTTAATTCATCCCAGCTGACTGATAGTTAAATAGGTGTTCTTCAGCCTCTTAATTAGATAGGTTTCCCCTCACATTTTCTCATAGCCAGCCTCCTAGGAAGTGCTACGTGCTGATAATGAGCTAAATCAGAATCCTTACTCCACATTAACTGTCTTACCTCTGCCACCGTCACTTTCAGCATCCTATATATTAGGTATGTGAATGTATGGTGGCTAAAGATATTGAAGCATCTAGTTAGTACACACTGTAAATCCATAAAACCCCCATGCTTCTGAGCTGTTAATGCTTTCTGGCTTTACCTTCCCTGAAGAAATCTGTCAGAGCACTATATAATAGCTTTCACCATAGAGAATTCACAGATACTTCACAGCATTTATATGCAAAAAAAAATTTATGGAAAAGCTTTTTACCTTTTCTTTGGAGGGAGACGAGGAAAGGGCAGGAAGTGTCTCAGTCGAATGATGAACAACATTATTAGTTTCAGAAGGGGAAATTTATAGGTAAACCTTCATGTCCTTGTGTCTAGGCTATATGGTGAAAGGTATGTATCTGATTGATTCTCTTTCTGGAAATCCAGGGTAGCTTCCTTTAAGAGAAGTTGGAGTGAATGTGACTCTTCTCTTATTATCAAGATTTAGAGCACTATTGCCATGCTCTGCATAGGTACAGGTTAAGGCAGGTGTGCCCATAATGATGTGCAAGACTGATAGATTTCGATATCACATATGCAGCTGTAGATGATGTAACTCTTAAAAGACATTGAATTTATTCAGCTTGATGCCTGTGAAAACTGAGATCAAGGTTTGATCCTAGTTGTACTACAAAGAAGTCTGGCATTCTGGATGTTTTCTCTTTCTTCTTCGTCATATCAGCATCTGTAGAAATGAGTATCCACGCTGCTCGACAGTCAGACAATTCTGCCTTGTAGTGTATTGAACAAGATCCTTGTGCAGTTGGTCAAACTTCAACATAAAATTTGAAAGATTTAAAAACACAACATAATATTTTCATAATTTCTTTTAAAAAGCTCTGACTGAGTCAGCCTTCTGCTGTGTTATGTTTAGTGAGGTCAAGATTTTCTACGAGAAAATGTATTCCAATATCTTTTCAACCACCTTGGCTTTTGTCTGTTGCTCCGACAGTCCTGCTGAGCTTTGACGAGCCTTAAGTTGTGGACCTCTTAAAAAAAATAACAGTTTCTAAAATGGGGTTGTGATTCTGTGGTAATATCTCTTATTAGATACCCTGATTGTTGAAAAGATACAGATGAGTATCTCTTCAGATGAGATGCAATGGACTTGAAAGTAAGTGAACAGGAAGCTTATTTGTCCAACGGCACTCTTATTAAGAGACACAATGACCTCGGAGCTAACCCTGCAGCTCCGCTGCCTGCAACAGTGCAAGTCACCAGGCAGGCTTGTAATCAGAAAAATATCCTTTTACTTTTGAAGCAAATATGTTTTTCCTTTTTGGGAGGCAATGAGAGTGTCACCCTACATTTTAGAGGCACTTTTTAATTGAGAGTCGCAAAAGGCTTGATTTCTTTGCGTCTGAGCATTTGGACTTTAACTTAGGGATTTTCCACAATACTTTCTCCACTCTGTAAAATGCGGTCACTGTGCTGAGTTTCTTCAAACCAGTTGAAAAGTTTTAAGGGGACAGTTTAATAATAAATTTTATTTGTAAACCAGAATTGGCTTTAACTGCTGGTTTTCATCCCGCTAATGTATGCATCAACTATTTTCCAGATCAGATAGCATTTTTCAGACAAGAAGCTGAAAATGATAAAGCAACTTCTTACTATTCAAAAGCACCATTTAAATTTCTAGAGTTAGAATTTTAGATTTGCAGCCAAGATAATACAGATTAGCTACAACTTCATTTTGAAGCCTTCAGAGATGAGTGAAGTTACAAATTATGAGCAAATCGTACTGTAAATGTAGATTGTTGAAATGTTGCCAGACAATTTAGAGCAGCTTTTCATACTTCAGATATTTTTACATGACTGTGGTCTAGTTGTGTCATTCCTTTCTTTTTCTTTTTCTTTCTTTCGTGTTTTTAAGCATCTTGCCTTCTGTAATGGAACCTCTTGCTCTCTCCTCAACAGTAGCACTTATTTCCTCTTGTAGCCTCAGCTGCTGGAAGTAGATGTAGAGAACTGTGGGGCTCTCCTGCTTTTGAACTTGGACAATAAACTGATTGTGACTACGCAGATGTTTGTTTTGCACACTGAAGGCAGCATTGCACACAATTTCCTCTCTTCATCCTACAGATGTCTGCATATTTGAATTGTAGAAATGGGCTTCTTGACACCTAGAACAAAATGTTTTCCTTAGGAAGCAGGAGGAAGTTATTAGTATGCAAACCTGCAGCAGAGCTTTCAAATGATCTATTTCAAAAGTACCACTATGCGGGTAAATGTGTCTCGTATTCTCTCTGTACACAAATTGTTCGCTCCTCCTGGATTTCTTTTACCATCAATGCCAGGCATTGTGTCTGTCAGTGTGCTATGGGGTCAAGCCTATAGCTGGCAGGAGGAGATGGTTTTGGTGGCAGAAATCTGCTCTCACTCACAGCTCCTTGTCCTGCTACTCAACTGTTTCTTCAATGCTGCGCTTGTTTCCTCTGGTGGGACCTGAGACAAGTCCTCCTGCCCATGCCTGTCTTAGTTCCCCAGGCACCACACCAGCATACCAATAGTTGCCTCACTTTATACAGTGCTTTGATAAAGACAGCGGAGTAGTTCACTGCAGTGTTAACTGTATGTTGTTTTATTAAGGGCTGCCTCTGTGAGTCATGGCAGATGAGCACCTGTGGCTTGTAGGCTCGTGTTAACCGCAGGAGACTAGAATAGAGTCATGATGGGGGGGAGCAGCTGAGGAAGGAGAATGGATTGCGAACCCTGACAATGAGATGTATGATAATCTCTGTAGCTCTTAGGTCCCTTGTGCCTGACTTCATTAAGGTCAGGAGAAGGAAAGAAGATACTCTGATCATCTCAACACCTTTCCTCCCCTACTGCAGTGTGTATGCGGTGGCACCAACACTTTCTTCCTTAGCATATGATAGCAGCAAGAGGAGAGAGACCCTTTCATCTCGTTTTGACTCCCTGGCAGCAGGCAGGCAGGAAGAGATGAGCTGTATAAGCCTTCTGCCTCACTCTCTCCATCCTCAGTAGCCTGAGAAAGCTGAATAGGAAAAAATGAGGGGGAAGGAGGCATAAGGGACTGAAAATGAGCTTCCAAGAAAGATAGACAACCGCATCTTTGGAGCACACAGGATGGAGAGGACATGAGGGATAGGAAGAATAACACTGAGATGGGAACTTGTGCTTCCTTGGCACTTGGCTATGTGGAATAGGGCTGCTCTGAGCTGAGGTCCATCACACGCTCTGCTTTGAGCACCAGCAGCTGGTGCAAGGTCACGGCAGACACCTGGGAACAGCAACAGTGAATCCTTGAGGGAAACACTTAGCTCAAAAGGTTAGAGGGGGAAATGCTTTTCATTCTCTTGGGTTTTGATTCTGGTGGATTTTGCACCTAGTTAGTTTTTCTCCTTTCTCCTATAGCATTGATTCCCTGGAGGTTTTTCATTTTTTGTTGGGGAGGATTTTTTTAGCATGTCAGCCAAAAAAAACCCAAACCCATAAAGTCACAGGTCTTAGCCTGGGTGACTCCTTTTGATGGCTTGGAGATTGGCTGAGCTGAAGTTAGCGGTATGCCTTTAAGTTGGAAATGATAAGGGAAATCAAGCCAGGCCAGCTGAGCTCTGCAGAGAGGCAATTCTGGGAAGATTATTGCCCCATTAGAGCTTCTCATTCTGCCATAGTTATGGGCTTGTCATTACTGTGGTTTTCTAGCTATCATCTTACACCTGGAAAGCATTAACAAAGGATTCAGTTCCTTGTGGAATTCCCTCAAATGCATTTGTTTGTGGAAGTAAGTTATCTTTTGCATTTGATGTGACATTTATAATAATTATAATTCCTTCCTCCTGAGACAAATCCTTGTTTTGTTCTTGTGAATGTTTTTTTTCATACCATTTCCTTTCTGATATATTTGCTTTATAGTTTTAAGTCTGTTTGAACAGAGATATTTGTTTTTGTTCCTTATTTAATTGCCCTAACTATACTCTTTCCTGACTAGTATGTTTGTAGGCATTCATAACTTCTTTTGTGTTAGCTTTCCAACATCTGGACTTAGAGGTCCTCTGATCCATAATATGTGCTGGATGTCATCTTCTGTGGAGCTCTTACGTCAGCAGTTGCCTTGAGACATCAAATATATTGCATCCTATCTTCCTAACATAAAAAAAAAATGCACTGGAAAGATCTGTAGCAATAAGGGAAGTGTTGCTGTAGTTACAAAAGGCATCCCACTGGTGCCAGAGAGGTTGACTCAAGTCAGTCTGCTGTGGCGCACAGCAAGGAGGCATGTTTCTGCTCCTTCAGAAAAGAGCAGTATGTGTCCCTGTCTAGCATATGTGTGTTGGCCAGCTGGTGACCTGGCCAAGCTCCTGCTTAGCAAATCTGTCCCTTTCAGTAACTGATGCACAGGCTAATGTTGTATCCAGCCCTCCACAAAAGGGTGAAGTCCTGAGCAATGCCATAGATCTATGTCCTGCCTCTCTGGGACTGGCTGTTTGAGAGA
This sequence comes from Anarhynchus alexandrinus, assembly GCA_008711295.1. Lineage (NCBI taxonomy): Eukaryota > Metazoa > Chordata > Aves > Charadriiformes > Charadriidae > Anarhynchus > Anarhynchus alexandrinus. Next base: position 4,777 of record VUYV01000127.1, read on the forward strand.
GCCAACTCCTGTCATGGGAGTCTTTTCTTCCCCCCCCCAATGAAAATAACCAGACCTACAGGATAAGGTATTTCCTTTTCCTCACAAGTGAATAACATCCTGACACCTTCATGCCTCAGGCTTAATGCACACATGAAGAAGCAATTATATGACAGACCGTTTCCTCCCCAGCTTCCTCCAAGATTCAATCGCTTCACATTCCCATGTACTCTCAGCACTGGTTGACCTGTCCCCATCACAGGTGTCCAGGACCCTCAGGAGCAGCAACCTGCACAAAGGTGGTGGAGGAGGTATTCACTCTGGGTGTTGTATCTGCTCTGGATTCCCTGCAGGAGGACTCCTTTTGTGGTTGACTAAATGAGGTATAATTAGGTTCTTGAACACAGGTACTGCTATATCTTAGATGTAACTCGGGTGCTTGCCCTCCTGAGGCACGGCATCCTGTGGATTGCTGCTCTGTACCACTGCAAATCCAGTAGTGAAGTGGACATGTTAAATCATGGTCTGATCCGCAAAACCAAAAGGAAATTCTTGCACAGGAAACGAGGTGAAATATGTGGTTGTGTCTGCTGCAGGCTTTAGGCAAGAGAGTCATTTATCAAGGGGAAAGCTATATCATCCTTCTTGTTAATGCTTTACACATGCATTTTTACTCAAGTGCTTGACAATATCCATTGTACTTTATGGCTGACAGTAATAGAAATCGCCCCCGTGCTGTAGGATTTGGACTGGAAGACAGTGAGCCCTTTGCATTAGTGCCATTACTCTTGCCAAGGCAGCGGAGTGTCATTTTTAAGGAAATGTATCCTTGCAAGTACTTCACCGGGGTGCCCTAATGCACAGCTGACGGATAAGACAGCGCCTGTGCCAGGCACTGCGGGAAATGGTAGAGCACGCGATCAGATGACAGTGTATCATGCAGGGCAAAGAGGGCTTTTCTCGAACCTTTTTTTCTGACATGTGTGACCGCACATCTGAATAATTTAAGTGAATTTTTGTCTGCGTGCAGTTGTTCTTTCAGTCCCTCCCTGACTCACTGGCACGGGGGGCTGCTGCTTGCCACTTCAGGTGCTACAGGTCTGTTCACCAATGTAAAAATGGATCATACGGAGTCTGCTGGTTTATAGTCATCTTGTTGGAGAGGGGCTGGTTTTGCTGGGTTTCCTCCGTCAGCAATAGGGAGAGGAGCAGCTCTGCCAGGAGCAGACCAGAGCACGTGGCACTTGGCTGCTGCTCTGAATCGGTGGCTGAAAGGGTGGAATCATAGAATCATAGAATGGTTTAGGTGGGAAAGGACCTTGAAGAGCATCGAGTTCCAACCCCCCTGCCATAGGCAGGGACACCTCCCACTAGACCAGGCTGCCCAAGGCCACGTCCAGCCTGGCCTTGAACACCTCCAGGGATGGGGCCTCAACAACCTCTCTGGGCAACCTGTTCGAGTGCCTTACCACCCTCAAAGTGAAAAACTTCTTCCTAATGTTCAATCTAAACCTGCCCTCTTCCAGTTTGAAGCCATTCCCCCTTGTCCTATCTCTACATGCCCTAGTAAAAAGTCCTTCCCCAGTTCGCCTGTAGGCCCCCTTTAGGTACTGGAAGGCCGCAATAAGATCTTCCCGGAGCCTTCTCTTCTCCAGGCTGAACAGCCCCGACTCTTTCAGCCTCTCCTCATAGGAGAGCTGCTCCAGCCCTCGGATTATCCTCATGGCTCTCCTCTGGACACGCTCCAGCAGGTCCATGTCCTTCTTATGTTGGTGAAGACGAGCTCTTCTAGGCCAGAGTGATAATGCAACCCTATTATAAGGGCACTGGCATGGATTCAATTCCCTCACCCGTTTTTTTTTTTTTTTTTTTTTTTTTCTGGNTCTGGTTGGGTTCAGGCCTTGGTTTGACAGATCATGCGGCCACATGCGTTTTATCTCTGGGGGGACCAGAAAGAAAGAGGGGGTTGAGTGACCAGGGAGAGGAGGGAAGGTGGGACTATAGATTTCCTCAGCAGCCCACAGCTAATGAGCTAACAGAGACCAGCCGAAGCTGCAGTCCATCTCCACTTTAGGTCCCGTGACCGGTTTGCCATAGCCTTCTTAGCCCCCATCATACGTTCTCACCTTCTCCTTCGTCTCACACTGGCAGCGGTGTGGTTTGAATGAGAGCTGATATGAAGGATAATCTTTTTTACCTCGTTAATTTTTAGTGAGATCAACACCCTGAGCAGGCATAACACATGTTAGCGCAGATGCGCTGCTCTAGATCCAGCTTAGGTCAGCTTCAGTTGCAGCTCTGCAGTGTGCAAAGGGAAGAGTCAGATGGAGATTATCGCTTAACAGCAAGTGCAAAGGTAGGCAATAAGGTTTCCCCTGTCTCATAACACCGAATTTGATATAATGTTACTAACAATTCTGCTTTTGATAGTATCTGCAGTAGATAGATAGGATGGCTGCTGGGCTTTTGTAGTGCTGGACTTCCTTTTTCCTCAAAGAATCGCTTAGGTCTTGCTTTCAGAACACAAAGGTGGACTCATCCTCCCCCTCCGTTGCTTTGTCTGAATGTCAGAGCTTGGGTTTGCTTCCCTGCTGTTGTCTGAGATCAGCTGGATTTTAGGCAGTGATAAGTGGCCCACAGTAGAGAATGCATGGCCAAATACAGTCCTGTCAGACTGAAGTTTTTTGCTTTTATTTACAATAACCACTTCTAAACAGCTTCATGTTGAGATAATGCTCCTTCATTTAGAAATGCTTTAAAAAAAAAACCCAAAAAACTCAGCATGAAAGTAGGTGATTGCCTGCTTTAGGTTCTTTGTAACAATCCAACTTTGTACTGAAATGCCCTTCCCCTTACTAAAAAGCACCAAACACCGTTTCGTTTCTTTTTTTTTTTTCTAAGAACTTTAAAAATTGAGGGTACAAAAAATTCTTGAAAAGGATGAATAAGTTGCAGGACCACTGCGAATTCAGTTGCAGAAGAAGGTGAAACACCTTCTCCTTATATCCACAAGAATTTAGTGAAAGCTGAGAATAAAATCCCAGTTTCCCAGGTGTTGTGTTTGTATCATCTTCACCTCCACCAGGCAGCTCCTGTCTTGCCTGCATGGGTTCTGGCATGGGGTACTTAATGCCGCACGAAAAACACATTGTTCCTGTGTGTGCAGCATTTGTCAAACGGTGGTTTGAGATTTAGATGGACATGGTTGATAGAAAGGTCACCATTATGTGACGCACAAGAAAAGCACAACTGCGCATCTGTTCATTTGATCAATACAGCTGCTGTTGTGAGTGGTAAATGGCTGCCTTGACCAGACCTTAACAAAAGATGTTTCGTATTGAAGAGGGTGCTATATTCTGTCATTTTGTGCAGGAAGGGTACAGCTTTCTGAGCTGACCTGACTTTTACTGTATTCTTTCTTAAGTAGCACATCCGTATTCAGATGTTTATGTCCACAGGCTTTAATAAGGAATGTCCTTAACAGTGCCAGACCGTGTTCTGTGTTTTTGCAGAAGAGTTTTTGAACTGAGAGATTAAAAATCTTCTCATGAACTCATCAAATAGATTCTTTTATCCTCTTCTGCTCTTCCAAATGTTTCTCATATATAAGCTGCCTGCAATGGAGCAAATGATTCCACTCCTCCAAATTTATGTTTTTAAAACCCCAAAACATATGGGGAATACAGAGGGAGCATATGCCTGCTAAGCAAAACATCCTGGTAAATAGAGAGGAGCATCCTACAAATCAGTGTGTTTTACATGTCTGTCTGGTGCCTGTGTAAAAAGATAATGACTTCCTCTTGCCCCAGGCACTTAAGGTTCTTGCTATCCCTCCCTTCCTGCATTCAGAGAGCATCAAAGGAGCAATGGCAGAAGGTGTTGGGATATCTTTCTAGGGCAGGGGGAATACAGGGAAGGCATCCAAAACCCCATTTCCAAAAGGAGACCTGAAACTGATACCGAGGTACTTTGGATTCATTTGCTTGGGAGCACCGTACTGAAGTCACCCATGCACAGAGGAGTTCAGGGGAAGGATGTAGGTGGTGGTGAATCCAGCCCACGGCAGAGGCAGATACATTTGGCATTATACGAGCAGCGGCCAGCCAGACAGTGCGTTCTCTTGCATAGCTAAGATGTGAACGAGTGCAGGTTTCTAATAAGACCGAGTGTCTGAGATGTACCGCAGCGCTGAGCTGACGGAGTATGTGCTGAGTGACAGCACAAGGAACAAGGACAGCACTTTTTGTTATTATATGTCAGTGAACAAATGCATAGATCTGAAGGTGCAAATTGGAAAAAGTCCGGGACTCCTGAGAATGCTGTCAGGTTTGTCAGGTATTCCCCTGCCAGATGCAGCTTCTGCAAGGTTGCTGCTTCTCCTGGATCCACTGTTGTTATGTCACTGAAAGCTTTTATTTCTTCCCTTAAATTTCCTTTGGCAGCAGTTGTTTAGTTCTTTTTACTTGGAGATTTAAATTATAAAATTTCTATCTAAATCATACTGATTAATGACATATTAAAAAAAAATAATCAGAATTTCCCTCCTGCTGGAAACGGGAATGTTTTAAACTTTTGTTTAAATCTTAATTACAACCTTTTAATAAATCAAAGACTGCAACTTTGCAGAGGAGTGAAATTTTAATTAAAATCTTTAGGTGCTTTAGAACTGGAATATGTTTGTTCTCCTTTGCTAAATTGGAATGCTTAAGTGCTTTACTGATTTGCTTAGATATTTTATTTTTTTTTTAAAATCACCTCTGCCTACACCATCCATACAGCCTCATGGGTTGAGATATGCTTTGAAAGCATCTTTCTTTTTCTTCCACAAACCTGGCAGGTCTGCAGCTCAGGCAATGGTATTGTCGGCAGGAGTGAGCCCAGTGCAGGCAGCGCCTGGGAGGAGGCAGGCTGTCCGGCTCGGCGTTCCCAGCAAGACATCTGAGGGACAGAGGCAGGTCGGGGTGAGCAGCACCCTCGGTAGGATGGCAACGAGGGGGTTTTTTTTGAGAGGAAGGATCCTTTTTCAAAGTTGTAAGTGTCTTACCCTGAAATTGAAATCTTGTACATTTCTGTCAAAATGCAGTTTTTACATCTAGCCTTAATGATGATTCAAGAAACAAATAATTATTCAAAGGAGTTAAGCTGTTGCAGATGTGCTTCTCACTCAAAGGACATGAGATAGGTCTCCAGTCGTTGTCTCCTCACATTGCTTCATTCGGAGACTACCCTAATTCTGGGTGGCTTTTCCGTCCACTCTGAGGAGCTTGAGCAGCTTGTTTGGCTTGAGTGTGAACTGCTTGTAGGTCTGCTGGAAAACTTTTTCCTAGCGAGCTGGCTTACAACCAGCTTCTTCTATTTGAGCTACTGGCTTTTCTGATGCGAATCTCTCTGTCAAGAGTGCCATATACCTGTGTGGTTAGAGGACTCTCTCTATGGTAAGTGGGAAAAGCTCTCTCAGCTCCGCGGTGCAGAGGAGGAGGCTGAGCTCAGCAGCCTGGCTGGGTGCCACGCGCAGCGATCTCCCAGACCAAGGGAGGCTTTTGCCAGCTCCTGCCTCTCAAACAATTTTGTAAATCCAGCTTTAGGGACGGGGAGCAGGGGTAAATGGCTAGTTGTAACTTCTCAGTACATTTCAGTTATATTTGGAAATAGTTTCAGGGTGATTAACACAGTTTTAGGGGTGGTGGTTTGTTCTCCAAGCAAATTTACTGTTGTTTGGAGATAGGGAGAGGACGTTCCTGGTGAGGTTAGCTGGGCTCATCTGCAGCATGATGTAGGTGTTACAGTTCTGTTGAGTTTTCTCACTAGCATTTCTTCATGCATGAAGTTCATTTGTTTTCTCATGGGTCAAAACCAATGCTAATTTGGATGAAACTGGGTTTTACAGACAAGAAAAGAACCGTTACCTGGAACAGCATGTCAGAAAGACTTGACTTGCAGGACACTTAAATACTATCTGAGCACTTACTGTCTTTGCTTCCCATTCTAGATAAAGAGTTGGGTTTTTTTCTTCCTATCAGAAGTTTGTTCCTTTAAAGTAGGTCAAAGCAAATTATATTCAGAACCCCCTCAGCATCTCCTGGCTATCTTACTCTTGTTCCTCATAACCTGAAAGTCTGTGTAAACAGGTAAAAAAATATATCTCCCAACTTTTTGATGAGACTACTTGGTTTAGAATTTGTGACTTGACTTTGGACTTCAGACATTTGGACCTTGCTATTTGTAGTATGGTAGTGTTAAGAAACACAGTGTGGAACACCAGGATCATACAGTTTCCAGCCCTGTGCAAAGGTGGAACAAAATTTATGGTAATAGCCTTATACCTTTCTGAACAGTATTTGTGCACATGCTCACAAACAGGTTGTGCCACCTATATAGTGGTGAGTCAACTAAAGACTGCCATGGTTTCACCATTAGGGTTTGATGTGTGTTGTGTTACTGCCTGCAGTTACATCTGTGCTTGGCACTTTGTTCAGCACTGCATGGGTGTACAGTAAATTGGAAGCAGAAGCTGGATTATAGATGACTGTCCTGAAGACGGTGCAGCTAGTTGTGACACGGTGGTTATTGGATAGAGAAGCTGCCAAGGAGGTCTTTCAGATATCTCCAGTTTGGACATAACTAATCTACATTTTTAGACTTGTTGGATGTCTGTGATGCATGTATGGAGTCAACTAGGATGACCTGAACTTCATTCAAATGTAATATTCATTTCTTCATGATTTTTACATGGCTGGATTATGACAGATTACCACCAAAGTGGTAAAACAGTAGATTGACACTAAGGTGAAAATGTATATCCAGGTAGAGAGGATAGGACTGATCCTTCAGTAAACACTCTCTCTGTACATTGACAGACTAGGTGCAGGAAAGAAGCTGTGGCCAAAAATGCAGGTTTTGCAGAAACTGGAAAGGTTAAATTCTTTTTAACCAGGTTATCTATATATTTTGTGCCCTTTAAGGTTTGTTGATAGATTTTAAATGGAACGGGAATAGAATAATTTGAAGCTAAGGACTGCAGGTAACTTGAAACTGAAGGTCAATGGGGTTTCAGTTATCCACTATCTGTTGATAAGCTTGAGTAACTCTAATAGCTTGCCACCACACAGTTTTCTTCTCCAGGAACTGCCCTGGTTTCTGCTTATCTCTCAATCTACTTTTGTAAGTATTTCTGAGGAGAGCTTCAAGAACTTGTTTGATGGAGAAGTAATGATTCTCTTGCCTAGAATGTGCTGACATCTCTCTGCTCCCCCTGCCCCTTTCCACGAGATGCGCTCCAGACCGTTGGTCACAGCAGCCACTTTCAGGGAGGGGGGACACATTCTTGTCAGCAGTCTTGTTTGCACCCCTGCGTTTGTCCAGGCTGAGTGGGTGTATACTGCCCACACCTCATTACTTTTTCCTCCATAGTTTATCCTTTTGTTTCAGCTCTTTTCCCAGTATTCCCAGCTGACTCTAGCTCGTCTTTGTTTCAGGAAAAAAGAGCAGGCCTAAGGTAAAGATTTGGAAATTTAGCACTGTTGTAAAACCAGTATCAGGAGTATTTAGAGTATTCCTGTCATCCTTAACTGAGGATAAAGCCTCCTTTGGCAAATTGTCAGAAGCCTATGAGACTCATGTTGCTTGCTGGCATGTCTGGTTTGTCCTTTCGAGTACCCTTGGTTTTTTCCCCAGTTGATATCTGTGTTTACTACATTTGTTCTTTCCAAAAGCTCCCCTATTTTTTTGCTCATGTCTGGAGGATGGGCTTCTTACAGGATGGAGATTTCTCCATCATAGGTGTCACATCTTTTGATTTCTTCACTAAGTTGCACACCGCTTTCTGTGAATTACCAAACTACATTTTTTTTCCCAGAATAATGCATAACTACTTCTGCAGGTTACCACTTTGCCATCCATCTGCAGTGGTTGCTGATGTGGTTCTTGGAGCTAGCACTTTATACATATGGAAATTAAGTGGCTCAGGTTCTATTGAAGCTTAGCCCCAGAAAGGGCCTGGGAGCTACTGCTCCTGCCCTGCCCATTGCAACCCTTCTCCTTTACTCACTCCAGCACAGCTTTTGCTACCAGAATGTCTACTTCTACTTCCAGGTGGAGCTAGACTAAAAACGTAGGCAATAATAGGGGTTTTTACAGCCTTTTTTTTTTTTAGAAAGGGATCCTGAACTAAGTAGCACATGAAGGAGTCATCCCTTGGACTTACACTGGAAGTGCCCTAAGTGGCACATCTGTTTCCTACAACTGTTCTTGGTGTCTTTGCTTCCATAGAGCAGTCATCAGAGCCTTGCTGGAAACCCTAACCACTCGTGTGTCTCTTGGAGAGAGTCATTTGCAGAATAGACAAACCAGTGAATTAATGTAGGAAGACGATGCAAATAGTGGGTTCTACAAATCATCAACTTTAACTTTTGCTGGTTCTGATATTTCATCTCATTTAAAAAAAAGAGTGATTTTTTTTTTTTTTTTAAATTTCTAACAGATTGAAGATTGTTTCCAGGGCAGCTGGAATTTTAGCCCAAAGTTCATTTACTAGCAGATACTATTCTTCATTTAGTGAGAAATGTTAACCTACAAACAGTCTCATGGTGGATTTTTTTTTCTATTCCCATTAGCAGGAACTTGGGGGGAAAGGGAGGCTTTCTTCTCCTCCTACTGTAACAACTGAAGGTACGTTTAATTAAATGCAGTCCACAATCCAATTAATACTTCCCTGTAGCAGGAAAATGGAACAAAGAATCTGCTCTGTGACACTGAAGGATTTGTTTTTTCCCAGCTGCTGTTAGTGGAATTTGGGGCTCTGAGTAATTGGGTTCAAACTTGTCAGAAAACCTTCCTTTGAGATAGACATTTTATTTTCTCACTTAGAAATTGCATCTTTTACCAAATCAGAGTAGTACATAGACAAATCTATTTGAAGCTTGGCAGAATTTTTATCGTCTTATTTATTCGGTGACATAAAAATACCTGGCTGTTCTACTACTATTTGTTTGATAGTTAGAATCAACCAACAAGGTAATTATCATTTTACATTTTTTAGGCTTCCCCACAGACAGAAGTTCTTCCATCATGATAGGGGTTATTGTTTTGTTTAATTAGTAAAAATATTAACTTTTTCTACTCAAAGTTTTGCATATGAAACTTTTTTCTTCATTCCCAGAATATGACATTGTCGTGTTTCTCAAATCATCTGTGAATCAACTTCAGTATTATTTGCTATGTGAAATTTAGACAAGACACTGAAATATATTTTTGGATAATATCATAGTCATGCTCAGAGGACCGCTAATCACACACTGGGACTTTCCGTTCGCGGACTTAAGCCATGTGGCCAAGTCTCTACTAAAAAATTATACAGATCAAGGTCCGTCTGGTCTGACAGACATATTCCCCAGCAAGGCTTTCATTGGTACAGATAAATCTTTGCAAGGAATATGAAGCATGGTGATATGCTTTAGTTCACAGAATTATTGGGTGGTAGACACCATCCTTCACTCAGCACTGAATGAGTGAAGGAGGACCTCCAGTCCCCCGCTGCCACAGGGACACCTCACCGATGCAGGGTGATGGGGACAGTCCCCGGTCCATGCTGTCCCCTGAGCCCTGCACAGCCGGTGCTGGCAAGGAGGATGTTCATGGGCAGAAGTGTGCCCAGAAGAGTGCCAGCAGCTGAACCAGACTGCGCAGCTCTGGTGTGTTGCCCAAGACAGTGTCTTTGCCCCACTTGGTTGACTACAGTAGACAAGACCTTATGCAACTACAAGGATGTACTCAGGTGAGTAATTAGCATGGGTTGTGGACATTTAAAACTGGTGTTGAAGGCATCACAGCGGCATAGCTGTTTTTCTCAGTGAAGAAGAGGAACATCATGGATCTGTCAAAGCAAAAAAAATGCAAAGTTGTTTTAGAAGAAAAACACAAAACTGCTCAATATATGAGATTTGCATTTTTTAGGAGTTAAATGTGTTAAAGATAAATGAGCAATAGTGAAAGTATCTTGCTGCGTGTTAGGCAGGTTGGGCTGAAAAGGGATGTGGTAAAATCCTGGCACACAGAGCACAAATTGTTGTTTCCTTTTTGTCCTGAACTGGACTGTGCCTTCACCTTGGGACTTAAAAACCAGTCACTGAAAGTCATGGCTGGGTCAAATGCGTGCTCTTATTTATGGCATGTGTCAGCGTGTGTGTCGTACTAAAAATGTTTTACTGACCTCTTAAAGATGTGCCATGCATGGAGAATCATTTTCACAGTATGTAGGGAGCGCATCTTCTCTAGTTATTAATTCCCGAGTCTTATTGCAGTGATAGTCATCAATGTACAGGAGAGGCGGTACCTGATTGATGCACAGATTTCATGGCTTTCCCGCTTGTCCTGGTGCTCAGGAGTTCCTACCCTGCTCTGCTACCAGCATAACTCTCATCTTAACAGCTATGTCACCTACCAGACGTACAGAATAATTTGTTTTTTGTCAAGAAAATACACATCTTTCAACATTTCATTTATAGAAAAAGCCTTCAGACATTTTCACTTGTCAGCTGTCCACCTGAGATATTAAGAAGGAAGGGTTTTATTATGGCAGAACTTAACAAAATGAAATGGTGCTCACGTCTGTATGGTAGAGAGGTTTCTTCTTCTCCAGAGGTAAAAGATGTGTGTCTGCACCAAGCCTGGGGTCATTTTAGGGAGGCATTGGCAGATGGGTGATGCAGTGTCTGTCGGAGAGCAGACACTGCTGCATTGCCCAGAGTGAGCTCCATCGTCAGCCTTGTGGCAGCCGGGGCAGGAATTTAACCCGGCTTCACCCAGCTTACAAGTAAGGAAGCTGATTAAGATCATTAGGTTTTCATTACTGTTCTGATCATGACAAACTTTTTTTTTTCCTGCGGCATACTTGCCTTTGTACTGTGTTCTGCACTTTGAAGAAACTTTAGAAGAGCCTTCTGAAAGCAGATGCAGCAGCTACCAAATATTTTGTGGTTAGTGCACAGACTCTACAGCAAGGACATACATCCGCCGCTTGTTGAACTACTGGTGCGGTACCTAGCAGTTGACTACTTGTTTCTGTGTAATCTCGGCTAGGGCAGAATGATGTGAAATGTTCTTTGAATGCTCATGTTACGTCTTTCAAGAAAATACTCTTGGAGTTTGAGGAAACAGGGAGCAGAAACGGCATCTAAAATTGGGGTGCTGAAGGAGTGGAGTTGCCTTGAATTGTTTCCAGGGTAACTAGGAACTTGCTGTCACTACAGATCTTATTTTCTAACTGGCACTTGGATATTATACTGAAAAATCATAGCACTTATGGAAGTCTGAAATCAGTTTTAGATATTTTTTACCATCTAAATTTAATTAGAAGAGTTGTAAGTTAATTAGAGGAGTCATGAAATACACTACAATAATTTCTGAGTGCTAGAGAGGGGTGAAAAAAGTGGACCTAAATCTGGCACATTGAGATAATTAAGCAGTGTCAGGCAGGGCTCAACGTTCCCCAGTGCTTCAGCAGCTCCTGCATGCTCAGAACACCATCTCCAAAGTGCAAATTAAAATGGGAAAGGAGAGGACTACCGCGTCTTCTGTCTGCCTCACAATTTCCTCCTTTTTGCTGCTGCTGCTTCCAGGGGAAATTGCTAAAAGCAGTATAGCAGTGACCAAATGTGGTTGTATGTGGGAAACAAAAGGTTATCCAGAAGTCCCCCGTGGCAAGAATGGCTTTGTTTAACAAGCTTTCCTGTGTTGTAGTAGAGAGTGGACAATGGTGATCCCAGGATCTGTAAAACTGCATACACCCAGCATTTGTTTTTACATCGAACCATCAACTTTAAGGCTACCAGCTGCTGCTCCTTTTCTTCTCCATTTCTTGCCCTTTGTCGCTGTAGTCTGACGGGTACATCACTCATCCCAGAGGAGCTCTTCGGAGGGCAGCAGCCTGCACACCACTGTAAGGAGACTCCATGGCCAGTTGGCCACCGCATCTAGTAGCTGAGGAGCTTAGGGCTGTGGGCTCAAAAGTACCCCGGGAGGTGGGGCACTGGGCCTGGAAGTTGAATTGAAATCAAGCTGTTTTGGGGAATGCTTGTTAAGATACATTTCTTGACTTCTTTGCACTCCTGTGGCCATTTTACATCAGCAGAGGTTCGGTGATGGTTCACGTTACAGTGCTTATTTCATTGTACAGGTAATTAGCTCTATAAACAGTGCCCTGAGTGCTGGGAAACTTTCTAACTATGTCCTCAAGTCTGTTCAGGCTTTAAAAGAAAGTAACAAAGCACAAACCAAGGGCTAGTTATTGTACTAATTTTTAAAAATCAAATACTGTGAATTCTTCATTAAAACAGTGAATTCACAGGTAGAGAATTTCTACAAAATTATGGAGGTGTTTTTTTTTTAAGTCCCAGGTGACCTGAGATAAAAGCACAACAGGTGCATGTTATACATATGGAAAGATAAAACCTGCCAGCAGTTTGTCTGTGGAGATGTGCTGGTTTTGGCTGGGGTAGAGTTAATTTTCTTCATCATATCTAGTATGGGGCTGTGTTTTGGATTTGTACTGGAAACAGCGTTGGTAACACAGGGATGTTTTTGTTACTGCTGAGCAGCGCTTATGCAGAATCAAGGCCTTTTCTGCTCCTCACACTGCCCTACCAGTGGGCAGGCTCAGGGGGGCACAGGCAGCTGGAAGTGGACACAGCTGGGACAGCTGTCCCCAAATGACCGAAAGGATATCCCATACCATGTGGCATCATGCTTAGTATATAAAGCTGGGGGAAGAAGAAGGAAAGGGGGGATGTTCGGAGTGATGGCGTTTGTCTCCCCTAGTAACCATTACGCGTGATGGAGCCCTGCTTTCCTGGAGATGGCTGAACACCTGCCTGCCCATGGGAAGCAGTGAATGAATCCCTTGTTTTGCTTTGCTTGCGTGCGTGACTTTTGCTTTACTTGTTAAAGTGTTTTTATCCAAACCCATGAGTTTTCTCATTTTTACTGTTCTGATTCTCTCCCCCATCTCACCGGGGCAGGGGAGTGAGCGAGCGGCTGCGTGGTGCTTAGTTGCTGGCTGGAGTTAAACCATGACAGAGGAGCAAAAGAAGTGACTGTCACCCAGAAAAATGATACCTTGTAGTTTGGTTTAATGTGTAAAACAGACACAGCATATCAGGAGCAGTAAAACCACCCCACCTGTACAGCAGTGGTGCGTTCACTTCAGAACAGCCTCTGCTGATCCCCAAAGATCATCCAGTTTGTAACGCTGGGTTTCTCTTGCAGTCCCAGTCTTGGGGCAATGGCACGTGTGTGCCAAGCTCTGCTGCTCCCTGGCCTGGCCTCCTCCACCCTGCCCGCCTGCACGCTGCCACCAATGCAGCCTCTCCAAAGAGTTCGTGCATGCTCCTGCTGAGCCTGGTGGGAACGTAGTATTTCACTCACCAGGGTACACCACTGCTGGGAAATGATCTTTGTTATAGCTACTAACTTGTGGGAAGGTTTTGAAAGAGATTGAGGCTGATCTGTAATGGCACTGACATGAGTGATCTGAGCTACGCCTGCCTTTCTCTTCCCTGTTCTGACAATACTCGTGGAGCATAACCAGCAGGAAACACTTCTTTTCCCTCTATGGGTTAGTCCCTCTGTCTGTCTGCAGAAGTTCTGGTACTGAGACGTGGTGACCTGGGAGGGTTGTGTAGCCTAGACGTAAGAGGGAAAAAGACTGCCCTGCTTTGATAGCAGTATGTCCGTTGGATGGGCATAAGCTTCTTGTAAGTTTAAGTAAAAACACTAATCCCAGCATGACTAAAGTTAGTGACAAATCTCTATTGATTTCAGGGGGGTCATAATTTAACTTACAAGCCTTGATCTTTTGCTGACATGAATTTTCTGGGAGACGCAAACTTGACCATCGGTTGATGCTGAAAGTGCATTTAATGCTGTAGAAATGAAAGGGTTCTTTTGTTCCACTTTACGAAATGGTGTAGCTGAAATAACATTTCCTTAGGTGCTAGTTAAAACATAGAATTTACGATCTAAACACAGAAGAGCAAGCATGTAACAAGGATATAGCATAGAGCATGTACGGGGTGAATTCTGTTGAATGGTTAAGAGGCAGTCTGTGTTCTGGAAAGGAAGGATTTCCTATACAGAGAAAATAACCAGAAGGAAGGATACATTTCATCTACCGATTAGAGCAATCACAGCGGTCTATAATCACCAAATTAAATAATAGACTTATAGAAATCTGTGGCCAGGAAGGGGCATGGTTTTTCCTTGTACAGTGCTCTTGTCAATCCAGCATTCCAGACATTGCTGCAAATAATTATTCAGAGGAGATCCATGAGTCATTTTTCTTTTCTACTGGCAGATACCTCATTGGTAAGAATGGGAGAAAGATTTGGGCATACTGAGTTTCCTTTTAATTTTCTCGTGTGCCCAAAATTTAAGTCTGCAAGGAAAGGCAGCTTTTCGTGGTAGCTTTAACAAGCGTAAAAAATCCCGGATGGTATAAATCCTTCAGAAGCATCAGAATAAGTTGTCACGTAGATCTTGACAGTTTAGATAGCCTAAATGGGTTTTTAGACACCTACGGCATGATCGCCTGTCTGCTTGGCAGACAAAGATGCCCACTGACTCCTCTCTCTCTCTCTTTTCCCTTTTCTTTCCTCTCTAAGGCTACAGGCCTTTGCCATGAATGCCACGGCTGGGGTAGTTTCTGGTGTGTTTTGTTCTTCTTAAATGTGTTTGGGGGCTTGTTTGATGTGGATTCTTCGCTCTTCTTTTGTGTGCTGGTGGTTTGCAGAGCTGATTTGTTCTGCTGGAGGTGGGGCAGTTGGATTGCAGGAGAGCATCTGCTCCCACAGCAGGAGGTGAGGGCTGAGTCAGGCTGGTGAAAGACCTTGCATCAGACCATTGAGGCAGAGGAGGCATCTTGCGCTTTGCTCTCTTCTCTTCTTGTTGGCAGTGGTTTTGGGATGAGCTGGGATTTTACTGTCGTCTTCTCTTCTGGTTGGCAGTGGTTTTGGGATGAGCTGGGATTTTACTGTCGAACAAAACAAAAGTTCCCTCTCCTCTAAGAGGTAGAAGTTTTTGTCCTCAGAGTCCCAGCTCCTGTGACCAGAAGGACAAAGTATGCCGTGCTCAAGTAGGACGTAGCGCCAGTGCTTAGTTATGGGTGCAAAGAAGCGGTGGCCGCAGAAGCAGTGGCACTCAAAATGTGGTGCAGGCAGTCTGCCTGCTTAAACCCACAGTCGCTTGGCACTAGCGCTGTGGCAAGAAGTGTCCTGCCAAGTCATGAGCTGGCGCGCTGCCCTCCATTCAGGCTCGGACTGTAGGCAGCCAAGTGACCAGCAGCTGTGGCTGTGAATAGCAGGAGGGCGTTAGTCCAAGAACAACAAGAAGAAGAGCTTCTTCAGCTACGTATAGAGGTTTTCTTGGCTCTTCTAGACACGTCTTCCTATTTAAAGGGGAACTGGAAGGTGGAACGTGCCCTAATGCAGCCACCCCTTTTGGATCCCGTCCACTGGGATCCCCCACTTACACGGTTCTAGTTGGGGGCATGTTGTTGCTCAGGCTGTGGCTGCAGTAGGTAGGAATGTGTTTGCTTGAATGTGTAGAACAAGGTTTGCAGCTGCAAGGACAGAATTCAATCTTTCTCTGCTCTCTCTGTTTCAGCATGACAACTGAAGCGACCTGTAAACAGTTGTCTTCATCCTGCAAATGGCTTCTACACCAGCTTTCCTGCTAATGGCTGCACAAGGACTGTTTTTATCTTTAAGCATGCCGAGGTGCTTTAATGAACAAGATTTACAGTTTTTAAAGGGGCTGACAGATGTCAACAGGGGCTTCAGATTCCTAACCCTTTGTACAGCCCTTCAGATAGATACCAGGCATGATTCTCACTCTCCATTTCCACAGGCTACTACAGCCTGGAGATGTGTTCTGTCAAACGCAACCTCAACCACATCCCCAAAAAACCCCAAACAAACAAAAAGTCTGAAATGAATTCTCTGGGAAATGGCACGAAGCCAAACAGTAAATTTAGAGCTGGGGTGTGCATTGCAGAGGTTTCACTTTAAGTGGGAAAGCTGTATGCTCAATGTCCTAAGTGAAATCCGCTGGGGGGTAGAAGAAAGTCCACAAAAGTCCTGCCTTCAGAAGCTTAAGGGCATCACTGTCTATGCAGCCACACTTCTTACTTGCATGTTGAACACAGGGAAGTTATTTCCACTAGTCTGTCATAGAAAGTTAATGTTGTGGGACAGGCTTATGATCTATTTAAAGGCATTTCTGCAGCAGCCTGCGAGATCCTCACCCTAGCATCTCTCATCAGCTGTCAGGCTGGTGGAATTTCCTGGCTTTTGAAGTGCTTGTGGTCTGGGAAAATGGCAGCAAGGACCTGGAAGAGAGCGTGAGCCAGACTCCCTGCCGACCACAGAGCTTCCCTTACCATTTGTCATAGAAACACTTAAATAGCTTTCTAGCCATGGCTCTGAGAAATAAAAGCTTGCCCAGCACTAGTACCTGTAGGCTCTGTGTGTCAGAGAGGAGTATCAGCGGCTGGGCCAGAGCACCCACCATAGGGCTGATACCTCTCATCACCTTTATCTTCTTGTCTGCTGAGAGGCAGTTTAACGTCCCCGGCAGGTGGGAGCGCTGACCCTAGGGGTGACATGGTGTTAAAGACTACTAACTGCAGAGGCCCCCCCTCAGTGTTTCCTGCTGCGGTTTCTCTGCTGGCAGCATCCTCGGTGGGCTGGAGCTAAGCACTTTCCTGAAACAAAACCTAAACTGCAGATGTTCGCCAGCTGCATTCAGCTGGACCAAAGCTCTGCCCATCTCGACAGAGAAGCCAAAAACAGGTTCCTTACAAAGGCAGAAGGCTGGGATGAAACTGGAAAGATCAGTCCCCCGACGCAGCACCCCAGCTTCTAGCAGCAGCCTCAGGCGTGAGCCATTCTTATGCTAAGTAACTGGGGTGCAGTGAGAGTCACATAAGACACAAGTGTCTTCAAGGAGGAACTGCAAGACGATTAATGCTCCAGTATCTGCTTAATTACAAGTGCATGTCAGTAACCAGATGATTTTAAGGTCCAAATCTTTTTCCTATGGAGTATGATCTGGATATCATAAATATGAGCATGAGAGATTTGTGTGTTGATAGCTCACTGGGGTAAAATAACAACTCAGTTGTAATGGTTTGGAAACACAAAGTCTAAGACACCTCGTATTGTCCTTAGTGCATTTGATGAGACATTTCTGAGTGTTTTAAAACTCATCTAAAATTTTAATTTATTTGTGAAGGAGATATTTAAAGAAAGATGGAAGGTGATATGGCTTTGTCTGAAGTTACCCGAGCAGATAAAACCTGCAAACATAACAATGCCTTGTGAGAGCCTATTTGTACTCTCAAATAGGTCTGACGAGCTGCTTGCTTTTATAATCATTTGCAGGATGGGGCCCTGAGGCTGTTTGTATTACTATCCAGTAATACTAGTGGATTAATGTGTCTGTGTAGTTTTTATATTGTAATCATGACTTAAATATATCTCCTTGCTGGGCAGGGTGAGGCAGGAGGTGGGAGGGTTGCAGTGCAACCGAGAGGGTGACCAAGGAGAGCTGTCTGGCTCTGTAGCACTTTCCAGACCTTTGAGCAAATGCCAAAAAACCACGTGAGCTCAAAAGTTAATTCCACTTAAGGGGGAGCTAAGGGTGGCAGGCTGCAACACCTCTTGGGGAGGCTCAGGTGGGAAGCAGCTCATGGCAGACGTGTAACAGCACCATGAAGCATTAATTAGTATTGCCTTGGTCGAGAGTTGGTAATGAGGGTTCATGGTGGTCTGGAAGTTCTCTGAAGGGTGGCAAGACTGGGCACAGCCTGGTGTGGTGCAGCAGGAGTGCTGCAGCATCGCAGAATAGGGGTGCGGGCGTTGCAGTGGGGAGTGCTGCGGCGGGGCAGCGGTCTGCATGCAAAGTGTTGGTCTGGCAGCGAGTTAATTTGGTTAATACTGCGTATTGACAAAGTGTACAGCTTCTGAGGCCAGGAGGGGGTTTGTTGTGGCCTTCTGGGATGTTTGATGGAGCTTAGTGCTTTGGTGTGTGTGGAAGCAAAGGTGATGAGTGTTGTTCCTTGCTAGTGTGTGGCCAGCATCATCGTTGTGTGTCACATTGCAGTATATCTCACCACAAGTGCCTTCAGGTGGAGCACTGACCTATATTGGTTACACATATCTTCTCCAGGGTGACATGGTGTATTACTGCAGTGCTAAGTCATTATTTGTAATACTGTACTGTGTGCAAAGAGGTAACCTTGACGAGTTTATTTCTGATCATGATTTGGGTGATGTCAGTAATTCAGCTTCATCCACTCTGTACTTGACTCTCAAAACAGCTATAATCTTATCTCCTTTTGTTTTTCATAGTGCACTGATTTAACCTCTTGTCAGAAGAAAATAAAGATTTATTGAAAGGTTAGAGCTATATCTTGAAGGCTGCCACAAACAAAACCTAATTTTACACTTAATGCAGTAATGGTGTCAATGAGGGCATAAATTTGAAATATTTTTTAATGTGAGAATCTTTAGAAATAAAACTTTATTCAGAGTTTATTGATTCAATTATGGTCACGTTAGCTGCTTCCTTGCTTTGGTCATGTGTGGAAATGTTGGACAAGGCCCGGGGGGGATTCCACTTGATGTGAATTCAGTCTGTTTAAGCTGCAGTGTAAATGCATGAGATTCCCTTTGAACCAGCCCTTGGCCAGAAAACCAGTGAGTAAGACACAAAGCTGCTGTACAGAGAAGGAGAAGGTGTTAATTCATCCACGGTTTAAACATTCCTGTTCCTGGCACAAAATAGCGTGGCAATCATTTGACATCAGCCACCCCACAGAGCAGAATAGGACAATGTCATTGTCCATTACAGCTGGTATCAGTTTGACTTTGAATTTAAATGTGCCAGCAAAACAGGGTAAGGACAGGCACCCTTCTGTTGCCTGCTGCACCTGTCTCTGTATCTATGGTGTTTGGGATCTACTAGTTTTTTAACTTGGCACCTTCTCGCTGTATTGGGCATTTATTTCCTTGAATACAGTGCAACAATTTTCCATGCTGCTCTTTGTAGCCCTAGGGAAATCACACATGTGGATTGGTCAAAGATACTGTTGCCTTGGTGTATTTTTCCATAGCAGTAGGTAATGGGTAGTCTGTGCTAGTTAATAGTACTTCAACAGTCATGATTTTGTGGTGCGCAGCCACTCAGACTGGCTGGATGTTATGCTAATGTTTGTTGGGGTTTTTTTGTTAGGTTGTTAGGTGTTGGGGTTTTTTTAAATCCATGGCTTTCTCTTATCAGAAAGTGAAAATTACAGCATTTGCTGATCTGATTTCTTATTCATTGCCATCTCCTCAGCCTGCCAATATGGCATTACACACATTATTAGTAAAAGAAGAATTAAAAAGTTCAGGGGCAGAAGGATGTGAAAGACTGGAAGGACAACTGCTATGCTGAAGTCTCTTCTGGACAGACTCTGGTCAGCTGCTATGAGGGGGACGTGCATCTCCCCTTTTTCTCTTCCAAACGGGAGACCAGAGGCTCCGCCTTTTGCAGCCAGCATGTTCTTTCTCCTTGCTGAGATTCAAATAGCCAGAAATTGTGGAACTTCCTTCCTCAGGCTGCAGTCCCCCTGTACCCCTAACTTACCACCTTACTCAGAGTTTGGACACCTCCAGCCACCATCAGCTTTCAGAGGCCATGCTCCAATTTTGTTTTCTAATATACAAGTTTGAAGGAAGCCACTACTGTCCACTGGAAATCCAGACAGCATCAGAAAGCTAATGCAATTTCTCATATTGGATCTGTCGTCCCTTGTTCATTGTTTCCTGTATCTCTATTCATATATTCCTGTTTCTAAAATCTTTCTCTTTCCTGTTGCTATGGTAAAAGCTGGCCTAAAAAGGAAGAATTATAGCAGCAAGATCCACTGACCTACAAAATACTCAGAACATAGTTGCTCTGTACAGAGCTCTGCTTTTAAAGTAACTGGTCGAAAATCTGTAGTGGGAAAGGGAGATGGCCAAAGTACAGGGACCATGTACACGGATTTGGATTTAGTCATAACTCCAGCTTATGGGCCAAATTTCTGCTTCTGATCAGTGAATCTGTATAACTGGTTTCATATATGCAGGAATTTTTCATGATTGCAATAGTAAAAGTAGCGGACACCCAAAAAAGCAGTCTTGGGGTTTTGTTTCTGTTAATAACCTTCCAGCTTCAATGTGTTTTTCTTCTCTGTGTACATGGATGTCATTGATACAGTGTTGTATTACACTGGCTCATCCTTGCTGGAGGCATGGTCCTTTTCCAACAAACTGATTTGAAATGAAATGAAAACCAGACCATGAATTTTTTGGTTCACCTCCCAGACTATAAAAATGGATGGTCTCATTAATGATTAACCCAGCAGCTGGTAGCTCAGAGGAGATCTGGAAGAAAACACTGCAGTGTCTCCCTTCTCCAGTAAATAAACTGGCTTAACATTTTTCTGCGCTCATCCTGCCTTATTTCAGCATCCACATTACTTGAATCCCAGCAGAGTGGATCTCTGCCTTCGTACCTGGTTTAAGATCAGTAAGAATGCATTAGTTCCTAGCTGCATCAGATAATTTTTTGTAACGTTATTGCTACTTACTGGTTTGCAGTTCCCCGTGATGTTAGCAGTGGTTTTTAGAATGGTTTTCTATTTCGAACCAGTGGGGCATCTAAGATTTCCAACATCTTCTTACCCACAGCATGGTACATCATTAGGAATCACGTAAAAATTCGCAACAATTTTGCATTTACGTGGACATCTCTTCTGGAATATTATTTTGCTATTGATAAGTCCTTGTTACAGCATTTAAGCTGTTTAAAAAAATATATACATATATTATGGTTGCAAAATGTTTACTCTTGTGTTTACTCTACAATGTTGGATTACAGCGTGCCTGGGCAGCTTACAAAACTCTAATGAACCAATCTCTCAAAAGAACCAGAGGGATGTTTTTAGACTAAGTGTTCCCAGAATGTGATTAACTGCTTAGCACTCAAGAAATAAAAGTGCTAAAAAAAACCTAAAAGAAAAACCCGACCACATTGTAATTGTACATATGGTGAACAGCGTACAATACAGTGGTAAGAAATCTGGAGGCTTTTGGTGGTTACTCTAGATGATCACTGTGAGCGTATATTCTCTTCTAGATTGACTGATTTTGTTTTATGTTAATAAATAGACCTCAGTCTCTAGAACTTTGTGTGAATTTTGAAATAGCTATCCCTGAATGTAGGTACACTTTTTCCTCTATATTTGCTGCAAAATATTGGTGGATGCTTGTATAGTACACCAGTTCCCTCCCTGGCAGAGATGGGGCAGATGTGGAAGCTCATTTGTGCACGGTTATGGTGGATAATGCCTCCAGAGTTTATCACAAGGTTCTTCCTATGGTGTACATGATGATACCAACCATTACGGTCCACCTGGTAGTCAGCAGGCTGATCCTGGCCCAAAGGGTACTTGTTTAGCCTGCCATTTTTCAGGGCAGCAGAAGGAGCTGGTGCTCAAATGGTTGCACATTACCTCCTGCAAGGAGATCACTCCAAGCCAGATGTTGTGCTAATGCCAGGAAGAGGATGGGAGAGGAAGGGGGAGGCAGGTCTTCTGCTCATGTGAGCCCAGCAGAGTCCTAAGCCCTTGCCATAGCTGTTTGTGAGACAGACAGCGGGTGGAATGATGTTGTGGGCTGGGGCATAAGCGTGTGGTGGCAAAAACGGAGAGCTGCCATTGCTGTGTCCCACCACGGGACCTGAAATCCACATCCAGCTGGTGTAGCTGCAGAGGCTGACGTAATTTTGTGTTGTAATTTTGGTTGGTAACACTCAGTTCTCATTTGCTTTCACTGGTCTGAGTGTGTATGTGCTTCTTTCATTAGAGATCCGAGCTCAACTCATCGAGCAGCAAAAATGCCTGGAGCAGCAGACTGAAATGAGAGTGCAGCTTCTTCAGGATCTGCAGGATTTCTTCCGCAAGAAGTCAGAAATAGAGATGGAGTATTCCCGAAACTTGGAAAAATTGGCGGAGAGGTTCATGGCAAAAACCAGAAGTACAAAGGACCATCAGCAATACAAGTAAGAGACATTTCCTTCCTCCTCGCCCAGATGTTAGCCATTGCTGGAGTACTATGCCGCTCTTTGCTTCTGCTGGTTTTGAGTACTGCTAGGTTGAGCCCAGGTTCAAAGACACATTTAAAATTCCCACCCCTGTTTAGCAGTGTAGCAGTTCTCATTGCAGTTGGAGGTAGCCGGGTGCCTAAATACTGTTTTGTTGATTTGGCCCTCTGTAATTATTCATGTAAGCTTCTGACAAGTGATTTCAGTTTCTTAAAAGGTAGGTTCCACACGTATTATCCCTAGCCTAACGTACAGAATTTAAACCACCTGAAATACAGCCAGTATCTGGAAGAGATGCAGAGCCCCTAAAGGGCTTGAAAGCTGTGTGCTATCTGTTGCAGTGGAGTTGATAGTATTTGACAGTGTATAAATAAAGGTCAATCACCATTAGAATTTTGGAAAAAAAAGGCATTAAGAAAGAAAACTATTTTGATTTGTTGTTGCATGTTAACTTGTGCTGCCTCTTTACAATTCTTATTCCTGAAAATTAAGATGATGTGAATGCTATGCCTTGCTTACAATTTAATGTATCCCTTTCATGGCATAGTAACTTGTGTGCAAAACAAAAGTGGTCAGGTAGTATCTGGCAAAACATGTGCACAGCATGTTTTCTAAAGTGTTTCAAATGCATTACTTGTTGGCAGAGTCTCGTCTGGTTATTTTCCTGACTTGAGCTGATTAATGATTGCATTTGCCTGGCTCTTTTATGCTTAGGGGTATAAACCAATATTTTGTGCCAGGTCCTGCACTTGGGTCACAACAACCCCATGCAACACTACAGGCCTGCGGAAGAGTGGCTGGAAAGCTGCCCAGTGGAAAAGGACCTGGGGGTGGTGGTTGACAGCCGGCTGAATATCAGCCGGCAGTGTGCCCAGGTGGCCAAGAAGGCCAATAACATCCTGGCTTGTATCAGAAATAGTGTGGCCAGCAGGACTCGGGAAGTGATTGTTTCCTTTCCCTTGTACTCAGCACTGGTGAGGCCGCACCTCAAATACTGTGTTCAGTTTTGGGCCCCTCACTACAAAAAAGACATTGAGGTGTTGGAGTGTGTCCAGAGAAGGGCAACGAAACTGGTGAGGGGTCTAGAGCACAAGTCTTATGAGGAGCGGCTGAGGGAACTGGGGTTGTTTAGCCTGGAGAAAAGGAGGCTGAGAGGAGACCCTATCACTCTCTACAACTACCTGCAAGGAGGCTGTAGGGAGGTGGGGGTCGGTCTCTTCTCCCAAGTAACAAGTGATAGGACAAGAGGAAATGGCCTCAACTTGTGCCAGGTGAGGTTTAGATTGGATATTAGGAAAAAATTCTTCACAGAAAGGGTTGTCAAGCATTGGAACAGGCTGCCCAAGGAAGTGGAGGATTCCCCATCCCTGGAGGTATTTTAAGAGGTGTAGATGTGGTGCTTAGGGACACAGTTTAGTGGTGGATTTGGCAACGCTAGGTTAACAGTTGGACTTGATGATCTTAAAGGTCCTTTCCAACCTAAATGTTTCTGTGACAACATTTATGATGTTATGATTCTATGATTTGTGTTTGTAAAACTGAAAAATAAGTACCTTTTTCCACTGTGCAGTCAGTGCTGTGCTAGAGATACTCAGACAGAGCTTTTGTTTCTCGAGAAAAGTCTTTTCCAAACACATCTGGCAAAGGAAAGGTTAATCCAAATACAGCTTGCACAGTTCAAAGAGCAATAACATATATTTCTTAAAATTCAGTTAAGTGACTCAGTGATTCCCTGAAATAACCAAAGTGTGCATATGTCACC
This sequence comes from Anarhynchus alexandrinus, assembly GCA_008711295.1. NCBI lineage: Eukaryota > Metazoa > Chordata > Aves > Charadriiformes > Charadriidae > Anarhynchus > Anarhynchus alexandrinus. The sequence continues at coordinate 28,700 of VUYV01000127.1, forward strand.
ACTTCAGAGAGAACCCTGGCTTCTGTTCAGCTTGTGGCAAAATCTTTTTGCCTTGTGCCTGCAAACATCTTTCCTTATTCTTAAACATGTGTGAAATCCAGACTGGCAGATGTGCACAGGGGTCATAACTGGAGTCCTGCCTTTGGATTTGTTCTGCAATTCTCGGATTGCTTTGAGAAGAGGTTGCAGTGAAAGTCCCTTTAACTGGTGGTCCCCCATGCTGTTCCTACCGTTCTCCCCAGAACAGGCAGGAAGGTCTGTAGCATTGCCTTTGGGACATGCAGAAGCAGTGAGGACCTTCAGGGGTGCTCGTGTTGGCTGACCTGGCTGATAAAACCCTGAAGCTCCTTGCTGTGAGTAACACTGTTAAGATGTGCATCTCAAGCAAAATGGGGAAGTTTCCTTAACTCACTTCTGATTCATAGCAAAGCAAAGCACTGATGATTAAGAAAAGGCTTTTGTCTGTTAATCATTCGTTCTTGCTTTGATTCTGGGAGTGAAAGCTAAAGGTAGACAATTAGATGAGGAATTAAAGAGCATATTTCTAACAGTGAGAATAGTTAATTATTACAACAATTTACCAAGAGTTCAAGGAGTTTCTCAATTCTCAATTCATCACCACCTCTGGCTGTTTTATCTTTACATGCTTGATCCTTTTGACTGTAGGAAAATCCCTACGCAAGAGAAAAAAAGAAAGAGCAGCAAGTTTCTAGAGCACTTAGTTGCAAGGCAAACTTGAAATTAAAATTTCAACAAAATCATAAGGCAAATTTTGTAAATAGGTTTTTGTTGCCTGTGAAACAATTGTTGAATTACATGTATTTTTATTTTGATCTCTGTAAAAGAAATGAGAAGTCATCTGGGATTTCATTTTTTGCAATGTGAAAAACTTGGAGTGGGCCTACAATGCAGAAAGTCTGTCAATGAAATTCAGAACTGGGCCTCTGCAGAAGTCCGGTCCTGCTGTTTGTCTTGTAATTGAACCATCTGGGATTGGCAGTAGCAGTGTATTTATGAGTGCTGTGAATTTATGAATGCTGATCACAGAATATGTATGCTTGTGATATTTCCTTCTACTTTTATAGCAGTTATACAAATCCATTGCAGTGAAACAGCTACACCTGCAATCATGAAGGATTTGGGATGCTCTTGCAGTGCTTGCTTATTTCTAATGTCAAAAATTAATTACTGTTACTCTTTCAGCAGTGACCTTTATTGATTTTGAATATTTACATATACTCCATCTGTAAGCAACCAAAAGCTTTGTGGCAAGATTTTTTTTATACTCTCAGGTGGCTTGCAGTGTTCTGAATTCTTACACTTTTTTGATATTTTTGTATCCATGCCTCATGGGATTTGTAGAATATGTCTTAAAAGAGTGATCTGAAGCTTGCCTAACTCAAGTTATTCCAAGAACAGATTGACAGACTGTTCAGAAGCAGCCATTTTTATGTAAAAAGTTACGACTGTAAATGTCAGGAAGATGTTTGTGTTAATAATGTAACTTTTTCATTTCTATACATAATACATGTGTGTATCTCCTCCTTAGGAAAGACCAGAACCTCTTGTCGCCAGTGAATTGCTGGTACTTACTCCTGAATCAAGTGAGAAGAGAAAGCAAAGACCATGCAACGTTGAGCGATATCTACCTGAACAACGTGATCATGAGGTTCATGCAGATAAGTGAAGACTCCACCAGAATGTTCAAGAAGGTAATGCCTCTTCTGCAGTCCTGCAGCTGCCTTGTAAGATGCATGAGGGAGGCAAAAGTGTCCTAATAGGTAGCATTTGAGGAGAAGATTCAGCACACGTAGCATAAAATCTGTTTTAGCACACCTATAAATTCTTCATGACTGTTCTCGCAGAGCAAATCCTTAGTACTGAAATGCCTGGGAACGTGCTGTATATGCTGGTGACCTTAAGAGCTGAGTCACAAATATCCAAAAGGCAGGGGAAAAAGCCTGTTCTTCTCTCAGAAGCACGCTTGTCTACCCATGCAGAAAGGAAACAGTCTTCACTTAGGACTCCCAAAATAGTAATGTTGTATTAATGAATTATTTGTAAAAACAGTACTTCATTGAAACTCTGTCATGAGAGAAACGGATTCAGCCCAAAGTAAGGGTGTGCCTTGTAGTGCCTTGGCATAAAGATGGTAGCGTATGCTGCGATTCTCCTAAAAGTGTTTCCTTTCCTTCCCACTTTTGATAACATAACTATTTCTATTAGACCATTTAAGCGTTGTCTCTGTATGTTTGTCCTTGTACGTGCCCGTTATGTGTTTTCATAACTCACACAATGTGTAAATCCCTCTTGTGCTAAGCAAGCACTCTAGGCAGCCTTAGTTTGAGATCTATGTAATGTGTTTGCAGTCATTGTTGTTATAATGTTCCAAAGTAAAAATAGATTATAAATACACATCCGTCAGTCACAGTGGGATGCTGGTAGGCAAGCGTCATACAAAAAAGAGTTCAAAAAGAATAAAGGTTAAAGAATGTAAAGTGTGTAACTAAATGATAGCAAGGGTACCAGATTAATGTTTTCAAAATAGGGAACTGATTTCACATACACCTGACCACAACCCTAGATTGATAGCAAAGGGGTGGGGAGGAGAATCATTTAGGGAGTGCGTAGGTTGGAGGAAAAAAAATTAAAAACATGAATCAAATTTATTGGTGTGCATTAAAACCTGTAACAGTAATAGAGTTGAAATTTATAGTTCCTCAATCAGTAATGTTCAGTTCACATAATATGTCTGATGCATAGAACTGTAGTTCACAAACCACTACACTTACTAATATGGAAGACTTTTATAGAAGTTGAAAAGATAATGAGGAAGGCAATGCTGCAGTACTGTCTACATGGAGATATCTGAGATTTGCTTGGACCAGTAGAAATTTTTCTCTATTGAACCTGGAATAGTTTTTCAGTTATTTATGTCATATCTCAGAAATATCTTCTTTACTAGGTGTGCGTTATTAGACTAGCCTGTTTGCTTTCAGCATAGTTGAGTTCTTTAGCACTGGAGATCTTGCTTTTCCTTCCCTTTTCTCCAGATGCACTGTACAAAAATATCTAGATAAAGTTTTCCGTGGAGAAGTCTGTGCTCTTCTTTATTCACTCGTAACTTATTAATGGAGATTGCTGCAGCTTACCTGTCAGAAAGAGGAAAGTACGTGGATGTTTTCAGTGCATTAACAGGAGGCATGTTGTCCCACCTTCCTGACAGACTCATCTCTTTCCTCAATATTGTGCCCAGGAACATGCAACATTTCAAACTTTCTTTTTCTAGCATAGCTTCCTGAGGAAAAGCAAGCAGCTGCTCTTGCTTTTTTATTCCTAAAAGGAAAGAGGAAAGAAGAGAAAGGAAATTGAGGGAGTCCTGCTGTGCATAACCTGGAGCTCACATTAGTGGAGCCCAGATCCTCAACAGCCCTGTCCTACCTTTCAGCAGGCTTTGCCAGCTGACACTCAGCATGAGAGTGTCACAATAAATAGCTGTTAGCTGAGGTGGAGCACGGGCAGAGCGAGTTCACCAAAGGCTGTGTGAAGGGATCTGAGCCAGGCCCGGTAATGTGAGGGGAAGGGTGGCAGGAAGACACATGGCACCTCGGCATGGCGTAAGTGAGTTTCATGGGCCGAATGTGGCATTGGTTGTTCACCAGTATCAATTCTGAGCATGCATTTTAGGACAGTCTGTCAGGAATTAAAGCTTGTTGGAGAAAGTTAGTACTTCCACTGAGTCCCAGTCTGCGCAGTTCTTGCTGTGGTGCTTGCTGCAGAGTACTGGTGATTTATTTGCTGTTAGTTCCCAGCTGCAGAACTGATTATAAATTGAATGATGGTGAAGCTCCAGTTTCTCTTCTGCAAAAAGGGAAGGGAGTTATAAAATGAGGTGAACAGCATTGGACAGAGGGAAAACCAAGACCTGCGCAGGAAGTGAATCTGTTAGGAAATTGTCTTGCTCTATTGATGAAGAACGTAAGCTGTCTACATCTATGTTTAGCCCAAATGAGCAGCTTCAACTGTAATGGTCTTTAAAGGTCCCTTCCAACCCAAACCATTCTATGAGCCTCTGATAATTTCTGTCAGATGTGAATGAGCAGTCTAACTTAAGGTACGCCACAGACTGTCTCAGAAATGCTTAATGGATGTCTGCCAGGCAGCAGAAAGAGATTAGGTACAAAACTCATGTCTTCTGTACTACAGTCCCCCTTGTGGGAGAGAGGTCAGAAGATAAAAGAGAAGGTGCACTTAGAATGAGAAAGGTGACATCCAAAACACTCTTCCATCAAAATTGTATTCTCTCTAAAGAAAATGGTGTGAAATTTGTTGGAGAACTGTAAACATGAAATAGAATATTTAACCAATTTCTGTCACTTTCTGTAGGTTCTGTGAAATATGTACTCTCTCTAAGTAGTAAATCTAAATAATAAAACAGTAGTAATATGAAGATTTTAAAAATAAAGACTAACAAGTGCATGCTTAATATTTTACTGCAGTCCATGGTCAAGAGCAGAAAATACACCCATGTAACATATCTGTACTCTATTGGCTTCACAGCATTGCACATAAGAGCGCTTTCTAAGTAGTTCCCAAATGCCAGCTAATCAAACTTCTCTATATTCAATAACAAGATCATTTAATTGTATATCTTCCAGTTTATTCACCTGAGAGAGTTATGCATCACTGTTATCATCTTGTTTTAGTTCTCTCTCGGTCTTGCAGCTTCTGCATCTTTGGAGGTGCTTTAGCTCCACTTCCAAGTCTGGAGAGTAACTACACCAAGTCCATGGTCAGAGCAGATCTCCGTTGTTCTGCTCTGAAACCCCAATCTGCCTCCTGCAGAAAGGGAAAGTGTCTCAGAGTGGATTGCCCCATTGCTCACAAGCAAGATACGGGGATACAACAGCAAAGTCACTCTGAGCTTCTTGACTCTTTCTGCTCCCTCTTTTTTCTCCCCCTCCATCTTCCTGAGAGGATGAGGCTGCCCATTCTGCTTCTCAGTGGTAGCCCTTACTGGCTTTTTCCACCTCGCTGCTGGGCACGTAGGTCCTCAAATGAAACTTTTCCATGAAGTGAACCCAACATTTTCCAGAGGGATTCTGTTTGTGTGCTATCCTAAGATTGGTTCCAGCTTGAATTGTAGTAATGAAAAGATCAAACAATTTCCTGGCCATGCTTACCAGCAGAGTATTGTTTTGTTCCCTCTCCTGCTGATGTCTCCTGTGTGGGATACAGCACAAAGTCATGAGTCTACAGCAACCCCTTTCTCTAGTCTTTCTGTCAAAGGTGTGTGCAATAGCCAGTGTTGGTCTATACGAAATGTAGTGCTGAGGGGTGTCTGTGCCCCTTGCCCTTGTCTCACTGTCTGTTCTTCCTCATTCTGATTCTTCCTTTTGTGTGCACTTATACATCTGTCTCAACATTTGGATTGCTTTGGTGAAGTGATCCCTATTGGTTCTACCTTACATGTTCTGATGGGCCAGGATATACTGTATTCAGGTACCTGACTGTACATGGCTTTCCTGTCTAGGCTGGCCCACTTTACATATAGATATTCATTATTTTTGTTCTTCCGGGAGCTCTTTGTCATTCTTTTTTTCAAGGGGTCAAGAAACCAGCATCCGTTTTAATGTACTAAATGCAGGACAAAGATAGGATCTAGTTCAGAGATTTTGTGGCATTTATCTGATGATATTATGTCAGGCCTCATACTTCCAGATAGGCACTTAAGCTCTTCTTCTTTTTAGTTGCTGGCATATAAAAGCAGTACAGATTGCTGTTCATGCCTGGCCTTCATGCTGCACATAAAATTACAAACATAAAGTAGCAGAGTTCAAACCTTGCATACTTGCGTATTTCTTCAGGCAGATGGGGTAGATGGCCTCATGGGGACAATTAAAGAATAAAGTAATAAGGAAAAATGTCAAGCAGAAGGGAAAAGTATTATGCAGAACATTTCATGCAGTGATTCTGGTTACCCCAGCATTAATAATCAACTGTATAAACACATACCCACAAAATCCTTAAGCAGATTTGTATATTTATAATTTATAAACATGTATTTTCTTTGGACAGAAACCATAATGAGCCAAGATGAACATATCTTCCAGTGTTTACAGTAAAAGATGCTGGAGAAGCCAAGCACAATAAATATTTTAGTTCCATAATCTGGCTATTAACAAGGAATATGACTACCTGCCAAATCTATTTGACGTTATAAAGATTGTGGCATATATAGAGATCTTTTGCATCATTTTCTTAAACATTTAAAGATTTAAAAGGAATAGCAAAGCTATTTGTTGCTATAGACTGGCAAATCTGGGACAAATTTTACTATGAGTTAGTTATGTCAGTGTCACCGCAGCTCATGAAAGCTCATTAAAAGAAGGGTTTGCACATCACTTCCCCTGGGGACCAGCAGCAGACTCATTTAAAAGCAATAGTCACAGAATATTTTCCCTAAATGATGTAACTGAGAGTAGCATTGTGTGTACTACAGACACTAAAGAGTTCCAGGAAGAACTGAACCGACTATTAAATTTCAGTTAAAAAAAACCCCAAAAAATAAAGTTTGGTTGCCCAATTATGCTCTAACTGAAATAGATGGCAAAATTCTTACAGACTTCAATGAAAGGGTATTAATGCGGAATAAAATTTGAAGTTTCTCAGACATTAATCCATAAATATAAATCTTGATAACATCAGTAGGACCACTGATGTGTTGAATGTTGAGCACATACTGAAAGGCTGGTTTAGGTACACTTACTTGTCTGTTGCACGGGCGTGATCCTGCCGTCAGGTGAAAAAAATATGCCACCGTCTCTTAATGCTTTGAACTAGATTAGTAACATATATAACGTTTTCAGCAAGACTTTGCGTGTGCTCTAACATTTTTATTATGTTCTTTGTTCTTTTGGTTAATAGATGCTAATACATTTCTCTAGGACATAGTGAATAAAGAAGCAGCTCGGTGATTGTGTTTGTCAGGTTTTAATGGCCTGATTAGAGCTATCGACTCAGCCCAGGAAAATGCGTGCTGCATCTTACATTCTGTTGTTTGGCTACCCTGAGGATAGGCTCCTAGAGGAGCACACCGTTCAAACATGCTGAACTATTGCAGAGAATAGGTAGCATAAAAGAGAAATAGGAGAGCCATTAACCGCTGAAAATAAATGCACTTATCTGGTGCTCTAACGCGCTATATATTACACACTAAAAGCCATATCGCTTGCCACTCGAGTCAGTATTTCTTGATCTTAAATGCTAATGTAAAATGCGTTGGTTCTTGAAAATAAATCCCTTTTATACTGCTAAGGTTAACCAAATTTCCTGATTTTTATTGGACAATTTCTACAAAATCTTTCATCGGAAAGAAGCAGCAACTGACATGTTATCCATCAACACAGGCACCCTCTGGAGGTTGGATTCCCCAGATGAACTGATGGAAGGATGATTCATCTGTGATCATGTGGCATTGCTAGGCTGTCTCTTCCTAATTTTTACTCTTTTTGCTGATCACCTCCCTCTCCTTTTGCTTCCCATTTTAAAGCCTATTGTCCTGTCCTAAAAACATCTCCCTCTTCCCTCTATTTTGATCTCTTCCATTCACCTTCAAATTTACCATTGATAAATGTGTTGCCTGGAAAAGATCATGTATGCATGGTGGCCAGTAAACCTTGAGGGCTAGACAAAGCTCTGCAGGAGCAAAGAGAAGAAATGGGTCCTAGTAAATAATGATCATTCCCCGAATCCTCAACTCATCTGGTGTCTATTTGCATTAAGTGTAACTGAAGAGCAGAAAAGGAGGGTGTGTCTTTCAATGAACTGCTGTGTGCTTTGCTTACAACAAAATCTGCAAAGTATAAAGAGAAAATTGGGTTGGGGTTTTCTGTCTCACCTTCTCAAACAAACTTTTGCACTGCCAGGTTAAGGCATGCTGCCTTAGAATCAGTGTTGCTATGTTTAGGGCTTGAGTTGTCATCAACTTGGAGATGGTAGTGACCAACAGTTGAAAGGAATAAATTGCTTGAAACTGGAGTTCACCTACACACAGTTTTTTCCCCCTACATGTATGCTTTCATCTTCCAGTCTTAATGTCAACCATCTTATTTGTATGTTTTGTCCTTCTTTCTGCTAAAGTAATTTAAAAAACAGACCGCTCATATTCAGCACTATAGGAGCAGCTATCCAAGAGAAAACAGGTGGCCTCCACTTCTTGGAGCTTTGAGATGTGTAAGCTGTGTCAGAGCTGCGCTGCTGACTTTTACAGGCAGGCTGCCAATGTAAAGCAATGAAAAGCAATTCAGAATTTTTGCTAAAGCTTTTACTGTGTTTCCCTACAGCAGCTTGCAAATCTGCAATCCTTTTCCAATTCTTTACAAGCACTCTGTGCACTGTTATGCATATGTATTTTTGTCCTTCATATTAGATGAAAATAATCTGATATTTGCAAAGAAATTGAATTAGTAAGCTTTATGTTCTAGTTACTTCAGTAGTAGAGCATAACTCGGGAAAAATACCAGACTTTTTGAAAAGTGTAAGCAATGAGAAAAGTTTCATAGTAGTTCTGTGTAACTTGGCTTCAGAGCATGTCTCACTGTGCCTTAGCTACTACAGCTAATGCCCTTGGGAACACAAGAACTTCACTGAAGTATTTTTTAATTTCTGTTTCTAGCTTCTTGTTGATTAAAAATCATCTTGCATATAAGGATTGGAGTGAATACTGATAAGTGATATGGCAGGTTCCTTTAAAATACTGCCCAGAGTTAGGAGTATGACAGTAGGAATAGAAGAAAAAATTCAAAATTTTCTGTTCCAGCTACTGTATGTCGCTGTTTCATCCTCCTGGAAGACACAGTGGGTGGGATGTGTGGCGTGGTTCCTCCTCATACGTGGGCGTTGCACTGGAAATTCTCATTCAAAAACCATTATTCCTGCAGGTGTTTTAGCGATGGCCAAGTATGTGTTAGCGGCTTTGGAGATGAGTTGTCCCTGAGGGTTTTCCTTTGGCTTCTATACAAATACAAAGTACTTCTCATAGCTAAGGCCAGTATCTATCATGAAGTTGGAGTTTTTTAGAAGCTGGGCTAGTTATCAATTTATTCACAGGAAAAAAAAAAGCTGACATTTCCAGCATGGATGTTACAATGCTGAGCATTGCAAAAGAAATGTAGCCAGGCTGTTTGCCAAGTCCCGTAGCTCTATTCTATAGCTGTTTTCCAAAGGCTGTGGTACAAATCCCTTCAACTCTTGCACAGTTGCCACAATTTTCATCTGATTTGAACTGCTCTGGTCAACTAACAAAGGAATATATTTGAATGAGACTCCAATTAAATACTCTTATTTTGACATACTTGCTTTCTTTAATAACTACTGCTAAGCATTTCTTTTTTTCTGGGTCAGAATGAAAGTAAAGACACAGTCCAGAAAAGCTAAACAAAGCTGTTTCAGCAGCCCACTCTGTGGAATATTTTGCAGTTGGGTATCTGTTTCAAAGAGGAGCCACAATTATTTCTTGCATAAATATTTGGATAGTTGCATGTGCTGAGAAACAAAGACTATTCTAGATGTAAAATTGGGCTGGATGTCCCTCTAGAATATCACATTCCACGTGGTTTAGATTTTTGTATATATCATAGCAGTTGTAAAACAGTATACAGTTTGTTCCATTAAAAAGGCTTATAACATTAATCCCAAACTTCACCCTTTCTGTTGGCACCTAATTTCCTGATTCTTCATGGGAAAATCTCTCAAATTACTTCTGGGTTTCCTTTTAGAAGTCTTCTATCCAGATACTGTGTGTTACCTCTGCTTCCCTGAATTGTTATTTTTAGTGCACTGTAATTCTCTCAGCACAGTGTCTTTGCGAGCAATATTGCATTCACTATCTAGGATGAACAATGAGTACGTGTATCAAGAAGCAAATGTGTGTTGCAATTTTTGCATGCCTTTAACTAATGACTTCTTTTTAATTACAGAGCAAAGAGATTGCGTTTCAGCTTCATGAAGACTTAATGAAAGTTCTTAACGAGCTTTACACAGTAAGTACAGTTACTTACTTATTTTATCTTACACAAATTCCATATCGGACTTCTTCTATAAGCTTTAAGTGTCCTTTTATCTAGCAAGTTACCCCCCAGTGGAGATGCTTATTTTTGTCTTTTCACACAAGTCTGAACTATCTCTTTCAGAAAGACTACTCACTTGTTTACAATACATATGCTAATACTTTCAGGATTACTCTTTATTTTCAACCCTTTTTCCCCCCAGACTATGCTAAGCCAGTTTATCATAAGTTTTGTTGATTATTAATGAGGCATTTCTACTCAGAGCTTACCAGAGCAAAGCTTCTTCCTTTTCTGCCTTGTTTTTGTCCATGCTGCCATCTGCTTGGTTTGACTCATGGACTACACCAAGTAAAAGTCAGAAAATGTTACTTATGTGCCCTCCCCTCTCCCTGGCTGGGATAAGTAAATAATGACAAGCAAAATAGAAGATAGAGGGTTGTGTAGGCTTTCCATACCATTCAGAGAGGTTAAGATGAAAGCACTCTAAGCGTTCTAGAAAGCTGCTGCTAACCCCTTGGAAAATCTGAGAGAAGGTAGGTCTGAACTCCTTTTCCCGTTTGAAACTCATCTACACAACTAGAGGATGAGGTCTTGTCCACTTAAAAAATGTTTCCCAAAATATTTTTGGGAGGACATGTTCTGACAAAAAACAAAACATGAATTACTCTTTGTTTTAGACATAGCTATGCAATGAAGAGGAACTGGTGACATCCACCTCTTACAAAAGTCTGTTGATTCCTGGTGGTTGAAGAAGTTGTACATCTAAATTCTCCCTTCTGTCCAGAAGAACTGAAATATCTATGCTTTAGTACACTGCATAAGTCTCTAGACTGCTCCATTCCCTATCCTCAAGATTTGGGGGACTAGGAAAAAACCCCCACAATATCTGTATCAAGAAACGGTTTCTGATTTTGAGGAAGTTTAGGAAGAGCTCAGAGACCAGCTCTTCTCAGGGGGACATCAGTCAAGTATTACTTTTGTGCAGCTCATCTGTTTTCCTTATGACCTAGGGAAAGTAGTGCACCCATCAGAGGATGGGTTGAAGAACATTTGAACTCAAGAACAACTTAGGTGGCAAAAAAAAAAGATCTGAAGAAATTTAGACCTGTCTCACTGTCCTGGGTTCTTCTGGATTGTAGTTAATGGACACAGATTCCTAAAACCTACCTAAA
>VUYV01000127.1:48142-159921 GCA_008711295.1 Anarhynchus alexandrinus
AGAGGATGAGGCTGCCCATTCTGCTTCTCAGTGGTAGCCCTTACTGGCTTTTTCCACCTCGCTGCTGGGCACGTAGGTCCTCAAATGAAACTTTTCCATGAAGTGAACCCAACATTTTCCAGAGGGATTCTGTTTGTGTGCTATCCTAAGATTGGTTCCAGCTTGAATTGTAGTAATGAAAAGATCAAACAATTTCCTGGCCATGCTTACCAGCAGAGTATTGTTTTGTTCCCTCTCCTGCTGATGTCTCCTGTGTGGGATACAGCACAAAGTCATGAGTCTACAGCAACCCCTTTCTCTAGTCTTTCTGTCAAAGGTGTGTGCAATAGCCAGTGTTGGTCTATACGAAATGTAGTGCTGAGGGGTGTCTGTGCCCCTTGCCCTTGTCTCACTGTCTGTTCTTCCTCATTCTGATTCTTCCTTTTGTGTGCACTTATACATCTGTCTCAACATTTGGATTGCTTTGGTGAAGTGATCCCTATTGGTTCTACCTTACATGTTCTGATGGGCCAGGATATACTGTATTCAGGTACCTGACTGTACATGGCTTTCCTGTCTAGGCTGGCCCACTTTACATATAGATATTCATTATTTTTGTTCTTCCGGGAGCTCTTTGTCATTCTTTTTTTCAAGGGGTCAAGAAACCAGCATCCGTTTTAATGTACTAAATGCAGGACAAAGATAGGATCTAGTTCAGAGATTTTGTGGCATTTATCTGATGATATTATGTCAGGCCTCATACTTCCAGATAGGCACTTAAGCTCTTCTTCTTTTTAGTTGCTGGCATATAAAAGCAGTACAGATTGCTGTTCATGCCTGGCCTTCATGCTGCACATAAAATTACAAACATAAAGTAGCAGAGTTCAAACCTTGCATACTTGCGTATTTCTTCAGGCAGATGGGGTAGATGGCCTCATGGGGACAATTAAAGAATAAAGTAATAAGGAAAAATGTCAAGCAGAAGGGAAAAGTATTATGCAGAACATTTCATGCAGTGATTCTGGTTACCCCAGCATTAATAATCAACTGTATAAACACATACCCACAAAATCCTTAAGCAGATTTGTATATTTATAATTTATAAACATGTATTTTCTTTGGACAGAAACCATAATGAGCCAAGATGAACATATCTTCCAGTGTTTACAGTAAAAGATGCTGGAGAAGCCAAGCACAATAAATATTTTAGTTCCATAATCTGGCTATTAACAAGGAATATGACTACCTGCCAAATCTATTTGACGTTATAAAGATTGTGGCATATATAGAGATCTTTTGCATCATTTTCTTAAACATTTAAAGATTTAAAAGGAATAGCAAAGCTATTTGTTGCTATAGACTGGCAAATCTGGGACAAATTTTACTATGAGTTAGTTATGTCAGTGTCACCGCAGCTCATGAAAGCTCATTAAAAGAAGGGTTTGCACATCACTTCCCCTGGGGACCAGCAGCAGACTCATTTAAAAGCAATAGTCACAGAATATTTTCCCTAAATGATGTAACTGAGAGTAGCATTGTGTGTACTACAGACACTAAAGAGTTCCAGGAAGAACTGAACCGACTATTAAATTTCAGTTAAAAAAAACCCCAAAAAATAAAGTTTGGTTGCCCAATTATGCTCTAACTGAAATAGATGGCAAAATTCTTACAGACTTCAATGAAAGGGTATTAATGCGGAATAAAATTTGAAGTTTCTCAGACATTAATCCATAAATATAAATCTTGATAACATCAGTAGGACCACTGATGTGTTGAATGTTGAGCACATACTGAAAGGCTGGTTTAGGTACACTTACTTGTCTGTTGCACGGGCGTGATCCTGCCGTCAGGTGAAAAAAATATGCCACCGTCTCTTAATGCTTTGAACTAGATTAGTAACATATATAACGTTTTCAGCAAGACTTTGCGTGTGCTCTAACATTTTTATTATGTTCTTTGTTCTTTTGGTTAATAGATGCTAATACATTTCTCTAGGACATAGTGAATAAAGAAGCAGCTCGGTGATTGTGTTTGTCAGGTTTTAATGGCCTGATTAGAGCTATCGACTCAGCCCAGGAAAATGCGTGCTGCATCTTACATTCTGTTGTTTGGCTACCCTGAGGATAGGCTCCTAGAGGAGCACACCGTTCAAACATGCTGAACTATTGCAGAGAATAGGTAGCATAAAAGAGAAATAGGAGAGCCATTAACCGCTGAAAATAAATGCACTTATCTGGTGCTCTAACGCGCTATATATTACACACTAAAAGCCATATCGCTTGCCACTCGAGTCAGTATTTCTTGATCTTAAATGCTAATGTAAAATGCGTTGGTTCTTGAAAATAAATCCCTTTTATACTGCTAAGGTTAACCAAATTTCCTGATTTTTATTGGACAATTTCTACAAAATCTTTCATCGGAAAGAAGCAGCAACTGACATGTTATCCATCAACACAGGCACCCTCTGGAGGTTGGATTCCCCAGATGAACTGATGGAAGGATGATTCATCTGTGATCATGTGGCATTGCTAGGCTGTCTCTTCCTAATTTTTACTCTTTTTGCTGATCACCTCCCTCTCCTTTTGCTTCCCATTTTAAAGCCTATTGTCCTGTCCTAAAAACATCTCCCTCTTCCCTCTATTTTGATCTCTTCCATTCACCTTCAAATTTACCATTGATAAATGTGTTGCCTGGAAAAGATCATGTATGCATGGTGGCCAGTAAACCTTGAGGGCTAGACAAAGCTCTGCAGGAGCAAAGAGAAGAAATGGGTCCTAGTAAATAATGATCATTCCCCGAATCCTCAACTCATCTGGTGTCTATTTGCATTAAGTGTAACTGAAGAGCAGAAAAGGAGGGTGTGTCTTTCAATGAACTGCTGTGTGCTTTGCTTACAACAAAATCTGCAAAGTATAAAGAGAAAATTGGGTTGGGGTTTTCTGTCTCACCTTCTCAAACAAACTTTTGCACTGCCAGGTTAAGGCATGCTGCCTTAGAATCAGTGTTGCTATGTTTAGGGCTTGAGTTGTCATCAACTTGGAGATGGTAGTGACCAACAGTTGAAAGGAATAAATTGCTTGAAACTGGAGTTCACCTACACACAGTTTTTTCCCCCTACATGTATGCTTTCATCTTCCAGTCTTAATGTCAACCATCTTATTTGTATGTTTTGTCCTTCTTTCTGCTAAAGTAATTTAAAAAACAGACCGCTCATATTCAGCACTATAGGAGCAGCTATCCAAGAGAAAACAGGTGGCCTCCACTTCTTGGAGCTTTGAGATGTGTAAGCTGTGTCAGAGCTGCGCTGCTGACTTTTACAGGCAGGCTGCCAATGTAAAGCAATGAAAAGCAATTCAGAATTTTTGCTAAAGCTTTTACTGTGTTTCCCTACAGCAGCTTGCAAATCTGCAATCCTTTTCCAATTCTTTACAAGCACTCTGTGCACTGTTATGCATATGTATTTTTGTCCTTCATATTAGATGAAAATAATCTGATATTTGCAAAGAAATGGAATTAGTAAGCTTTATGTTCTAGTTACTTCAGTAGTAGAGCATAACTCGGGAAAAATACCAGACTTTTTGAAAAGTGTAAGCAATGAGAAAAGTTTCGTAGTAGTTCTGTGTAACTTGGCTTCAGAGCATGTCTCACTGTGCCTTAGCTACTACAGCTAATGCCCTTGGGAACACAAGAACTTCACTGAAGTATTTTTTGATTTCTGTTTCTAGCTTCTTGTCGATTAAAAATCATCTTGCATATAAGGATTGGAGTGAATACTGATAAGTGATATGGCAGGTTCCTTTAAAATACTGCCCAGAGTTAGGAGTATGACAGTAGGAATAGAAGAAAAAATTCAAAATTTTCTGTTCCAGCTACTGTATGTCGCTGTTTCATCCTCCTGGAAGACACAGTGGGTGGGATGTGTGGCGTGGTTCCTCCTCATACGTGGGCGTTGCACTGGAAATTCTCATTCAAAAACCATTATTCCTGCAGGTGTTTTAGCGATGGCCAAGTATGTGTTAGCGGCTTTGGAGATGAGTTGTCCCTGAGGGTTTTCCTTTGGCTTCTATACAAATACAAAGTACTTCTCATAGCTAAGGCCAGTATCTATCATGAAGTTGGAGTTTTTTAGAAGCTGGGCTAGTTATCAATTTATTCACAGGAAAAAAAAAAGCTGACATTTCCAGCATGGATGTTACAATGCTGAGCATTGCAAAAGAAATGTAGCCAGGCTGTTTGCCAAGTCCCGTAGCTCTATTCTATAGCTGTTTTCCAAAGGCTGTGGTACAAATCCCTTCAACTCTTGCACAGTTGCCACAATTTTCATCTGATTTGAACTGCTCTGGTCAACTAACAAAGGAATATATTTGAATGAGACTCCAATTAAATACTCTTATTTTGACATACTTGCTTTCTTTAATAACTGCTGCTAAGCATTTCTTTTTTTCTGGGTCAGAATGAAAGTAAAGACACAGTCCAGAAAAGCCAAACAAAGCTGTTTCAGCAGTCCACTCTGTGGAATATTTTGCAGTTGGGTATCTGTTTCAAAGAGGAGCCACAATTATTTCTTGCATAAATATTTGGATAGTTGCATGTGCTGAGAAACAAAGACTATTCTAGATGTAAAATTAGGCTGGATGTCCCTCTAGAATATCACATTCCACGTGGTTTAGTTTTTTGTATATATCATAGCAGTTGTAAAACAGTATACAGTTTGTTCCATTAAAAAGGCTTATAACATTAATCCCAAACTTCACCCTTTCTGTTGGCACCTAATTTCCTGATTCTTCATGGGAAAATCTCTCAAATTACTTCTGGGTTTCCTTTTAGAAGTCATCTATCCAGATACTGTGTGTTACCTCTGCTTCCCTGAATTGTTATTTTTAGTGCACTGTAATTCTCTCAGCACAGTGTCTTTGCGAGCAATATTGCATTCACTATCTAGGATGAACAATGAGTACGTGTATCAAGAAGCAAATGTGTGTTGCAATTTTTGCATGCCTTTAACTAATGACTTCTTTTTAATTACAGAGCAAAGAGATTGCGTTTCAGCTTCATGAAGACTTAATGAAAGTTCTTAACGAGCTTTACACAGTAAGTACAGTTACTTACTTATTTTATCTTACACAAATTCCATATCGGACTTCTTCTATAAGCTTTAAGTGTCCTTTTATCTAGCAAGTTACCCCCCAGTGGAGATGCTTATTTTTGTCTTTTCACACAAGTCTGAACTATCTCTTTCAGAAAGACTACTCACTTGTTTACAATACATATGCTAATACTTTCAGGATTACTCTTTATTTTCAACCCTTTTTCCCCCCAGACTATGCTAAGCCAGTTTATCATAAGTTTTGTTGATTATTAATGAGGCATTTCTACTCAGAGCTTACCAGAGCAAAGCTTCTTCCTTTTCTGCCTTGTTTTTGTCCATGCTGCCATCTGCTTGGTTTGACTCATGGACTACACCAAGTAAAAGTCAGAAAATGTTACTTATGTGCCCTCCCCTCTCCCTGGCTGGGATAAGTAAATAATGACAAGCAAAATAGAAGATAGAGGGTTGTGTAGGCTTTCCATACCATTCAGAGAGGTTAAGATGAAAGCACTCTAAGCGTTCTAGAAAGCTGCTGCTAACCCCTTGGAAAATCTGAGAGAAGGTAGGTCTGAACTCCTTTTCCCGTTTGAAACTCATCTACACAACTAGAGGATGAGGTCTTGTCCACTTAAAAAATGTTTCCCAAAATATTTTTGGGAGGACATGTTCTGACAAAAAACAAAACATGAATTACTCTTTGTTTTAGACATAGCTATGCAATGAAGAGGAACTGGTGACATCCACCTCTTACAAAAGTCTGTTGATTCCTGGTGGTTGAAGAAGTTGTACATCTAAATTCTCCCTTCTGTCCAGAAGAACTGAAATATCTATGCTTTAGTACACTGCATAAGTCTCTAGACTGCTCCATTCCCTATCCTCAAGATTTGGGGGACTAGGAAAAAACCCCCACAATATCTGTATCAAGAAACGGTTTCTGATTTTGAGGAAGTTTAGGAAGAGCTCAGAGACCAGCTCTTCTCAGGGGGACATCAGTCAAGTATTACTTTTGTGCAGCTCATCTGTTTTCCTTATGACCTAGGGAAAGTAGTGCACCCATCAGAGGATGGGTTGAAGAACATTTGAACTCAAGAACAACTTAGGTGGCAAAAAAAAAAGATCTGAAGAAATTTAGACCTGTCTCACTGTCCTGGGTTCTTCTGGATTGTAGTTAATGGACACAGATTCCTAAAACATACCAAAATCTTTTTCTTTTTTTTTTTTTTGTGAGGGCTTTTCTTTGGGGCTTTTTTTTCTAAAATCACCACTGATTTTTTAGGGTGCGATACTGCAAAACCTTGTTGGCTCAGGCCTGTAGTCAGTGAAGTATGCAGGGATCAGCTTCTGCAAAGTAGCGATAGCTGCAGACAATTCCCACAGCTGCAGGGGATCAGCGACTGTAGGAGCCATTGCACAAGTGGGGCTTCAGTGGTGAGTAAGCCCTGAAGATACAGTCTTGTTTCAATTAAACAGTTGCGTGGTAGGAAAACAGTAAAGCATGTGCTCAAATACTTTGCTGAATCACCAGTGAAAATCTGCAAGACTGGACTTTGCTTGTTTTCACTTTTTCTTCACACTAGTGCTATATCTTCCCACTGATGGCTACAGATTTATTCAGATATTAACTTCTGTGTTATGGCTTCCAGTGAATGCTGATTCCTTTCTCAGAATTTGAGATTTTTGTAAAAGAGGAAGTTGTTTTAATTTAATAAAATACAGAGCATGTGCACTATTTGAATTAGGCTACTGCTGCAAGATGGCTTCTTGGGATGGAATTTACTTCACCTAATTTTCAGGCATCTGCAGTGTGGGTACAAATACCTTAGTTTGCCATCTGTGTTCCAGTTATAGTCACTGGAAATCTAATATGGGGAGATCAGACCCCTTTGTATGATCAGATGCAAGCATCTGCTTCAGATGAAACAATCTGCAAGGTTAACTCCGTTGTCCAGCTTTTCATTGATCGCAAGGACTTGGTGAGCTGTAGATGCCCACATTGAGCCAGATACAACCCACTCTTAGTAAAGTGACAATATGGTGCAGAGTAGCATCTGTTCTGCTGCTTCCATGTTTAGAATGGTCATCAGCATATCTGTGTATTATATTTTTTATATTTTAAATTTATATTATTGTGTACATAAAGGTAGAACAATATCTAGACAGATGGAAATCTCACACACAGGTTTTTAGTTCTTTGTGACATTTACTGTTTACAGAATAAAATCACAGTGGACTTACCAAAATAAGTATCTACAATTTTAGTCGCCAGAGGTTGTGTTTCTCAGTTACTTACAGAAAAGGAGAAGTCATCTTCCTGTTTGCCCCATGATTGGGGGGGCGAAGAAAAAATTTCAGTCTTACTATTATGAGATAAATCTTTGTGGCCAAAAGAAAGCAAATTAATGTCAAGTCCATGGATAACATACTAATATTGAAGTCTCCCCCTACTACTTGGTTCTGGTTTTTTTTCAAAGGAATGATACCTTCATGAAGTATAACTATTAAAATGTGAAGCCTTATTGGAGTTCAAATACCTCTAAAGTCTTTGAGTGAGGGGAAAGTATCAGAGCTTTTAATGTGTATGAAAACGGGTTTAATAATCTGTTTACTTCTTATCATCATTCCTTATCTTACAAGAAAGGTCTATAAATTAAGGTCACCTTCCAAAATTAAAAAACAAGCAAACAGTTTTGTGTAAAAGTGTGTTGAAGAGAATGAGAGAACTAAAATCACTAAAAGCTAAAGTAGTAACAGGTGCTTGTTCTGAGGCACAGCTGTATAGTCAATGTAAAGAAATTGCATGGTTTTTTTGTCTCCTATTGAACTTTGCACATAAAGAGTGGGTCCCTTAGGCACACGTATTAAGATGTTACATGCCTGGATTTCTTTAATGCTATGGGATCAAGGGCCGAATGAAATGCTTGTTTCAAACCCAAATGATAAGAAACTCTACCACCCATGTCTAGCATGCCAGACAGACCTGAGGCCTCACTGCACCAACTTTCAGACTTCTCAAGCACCAGGTATCTTGAAACCACTTTATCTAGAATGATCCATAATAAACAGGATGTTTGAAGGAATTGCTATTGATTTGGTCCAGATATTTTTAATGGATGAGTTCAAACACAAGCTACGAAGTATCAGAGTAGTAACTGACTTTTCCTCTGGTGCTACAGCTGTATCAAGTGTCCTAGTCTTGTGTGTCATGGAAGGTGCCAGAAAAAGAAGGTGACTTTGGGACCTGTCTCTGAATATCTAGTCTTCTGCCTCAGAAAATCCTTTTTAACCCGTTCCTAGGGCCAGATCTAAAACCTGCTGTAGTTAGGGAGTTGTGTCCATTGGTTTTGACAGAGTTTAGATCAAACAAGTCTATAAGCAGTGCTGTAGATTCTGCAGAGAAGAAACTGCTCTAAGAGAAAAAAATAAGAAATCACTGAGAAATTGAAGAGACGTGCGACCTTCCACTAAGGGTGCATTATGAAGATTTTCAATTAAAAAAACTTTCTGCTCAAAGATTCTTTTTAAGTTGTGAAAGTTTGAACCTTTGCCTTTTGAGAGAGAGAGACAAGAAAGCGTTTTGGCTGCTTATTTAATGTGGAAAAGCTCAGAACTGCAATGAACTGTCAAAAAAAAATTAAAATAATATCAGACAATTTGGATTATTAAATACCTACTGTTCTTTAAAAGTGCACGCTAATAAGAGACCTTTCTCCTTGCTCAAGCGTTATGTAATTAATTCCTTTTCCCATTTTCATTACTAGGAATTATCATGGAAGTAGGAGATTTGTACCATAGGTCTTCATTTACTCACTGTGAGTAGCTTAGCTTGTGTTGACTTTGGCTTGTGCCATCCTCAGTAAAATTACACATCATGTCCAGGATTGTTGAAAAAATAAGAACAGAAGAAGGCAAACCATAGCTTCAGAAGATGATCTAAGGACCTGTGAGCAAAGCAGGCTTATTTTGCTGAAATAATCAGATTTTGTAAGGAAAACTTTACTTTTTCATTTTCCGTCTCTTTTATATAGGGAAGGTTTTCTTAAATGTTATGTTACGTATTTGTATGTTTTCTACGTTACTCACATGACTAGTGAAAATGCATTTTAAGACTATATTTTCAATTCTCAGTATTTTATCAAAACACCACGCTAAAAACAATTGAGTAGCTAAGCTTCATTCTGTATCTTTTCAAGTTCAGTAAATTATGAGTGGCTAGTACTTTTAATTATGCATAGCTTCTCCCTGGCTATGCCAGCCAGTCAGTATTTTCAGGTCTGCAGCATCCCAGCTGCTGCATTCCTCTCTTACTCCTCTCCCCTACTACACTTTCAGCCAATGTAGACTTGTAATTAGTCCCATGTTTTAAGTAAGGATATAAGGTATTGAAACTAGAGTAAGGAATATCTTTTGAGTGAGTGGGGATGGGGAAAGAGGAGCCCGGTTAGTTGTGTGGGGTCACAGAGCATACTTTATTTCCTCGCGATTACAGGAAAAAAAGTTGGTCAGACTGAAAACTGTAGGAGGTTTGGGTTGGTATTTTTTGTGAACTGAGAGATTTAGAAATCTTTTTACATGTTGACTTAAAAAAGCAACAGACTATTGATTGATCATCTTTGCAACAGAGAGAGCTCCTCAATCAAACTCTTCTTCCATTTCTCTGGAAAGCTAAAATATCTTGTATTACCAGATTACCTGGAATATGAGAGAGTGTGACAGGAATATCTGAGTGACTGGGGATGGAAGGAAGCAGAAGGTGGGCAGACACTTTTCTTGCAATGAAGGGAGGTCTCCACTGGATTTATTTAGGGGTCAGGGCATATTCATAACTGACCTCTAAAGGAGTCAGGGAGGGATCAATGAGGTGACAAGTTTGCTAAAAATACAGAACTGTTCCAGTAATAAGGATAAGGGTGAATGGTGGAGAAAAGTGATGCACATCATAAAAATACCTCTTCATGTCTTCCACTTGGCATTCCAAAATACTCTTACTGGCATCACACTTTTCACAAGCAGTACAAATGAAAGGCTTTCAGAAAAATGAAAAAGTAGGAGCAGTCCAAAGCAAACAATTTAATATTAAATAAGACAGGGCTGCTGTGCCGCTTGCATTTTCCATTGCTTTATCTTACTCTTTAAAAATCTTGGCTGTTTAATTTCTCAAGGTAGTTGCTGCCAGATTTTCTTTTTTCTTTGCTGAAATAACACAGAATCTGGATTCTCTATAGAAAAATTAAGTCCAATTTACTGTAGCACAGCAGAGATCTGAGAAGGTGAAATCAGTAATTCTGTATTGGTAGTAATATATCAGTGACAATTCCTGGAACTACATCAGAGGTTGGTTTGGAAGTGAATAGGATGCTGAAAACAGCTAACACTGAGCCTACTTAACTGCTAGAGGCCACTGATGTAGTAAAATTGGCCTAAGATTTTACTTATTTCTTGGATAAAGTACTAGCTAACCTGATTTAATGAATCCCTTGCAACTCCACCTTCTGATAAGAACTCATGACTTAGCAGAGACAATTCTGAAACAATTCAAACACTGTAATTGTAACAGGGATGAACTACTGTTCCGTTAAATGCCTGTTTCCTGAGAAACGCTGTGAAAAAGCTCTTAATTGTGCAGTTTTATTATAAAAATAAAGTACATGGTAAAAATAAAGTACATGGTAACACATGGTAATTCCACTATATTTTAACTTTGTAGTATTCAGTCTTAGTATGTTGGGTTAAGAAGTTTTCAAGAAAATAAGTATACATGTAGAAAAGGAAAGCCAGCGCCTTGCTACGGGAATGTTCCTATCTTGTAGCCCACAGAAGTACAGCACTAATTACTGTCTTGTTGATGGATTTGCCCAGATAACAATTGTGGGTTTCAATAAAATAATTATCTAAGGGTTTACTCTAATGTGCCCTTCCCTGTGATAAGTGCTATCTTCTGCCCTAAGCCTACTTGCTGAGCTCTTATAAATGATGCTAAAAATTTGGCACACAAAATGGGACATTTATATCACTAAGTGAACAGCCTGTCAACTACAAGTGATACAAGTACATAGTTTGGGTAGCATAATCTTTTTCATCTGCTTGTAGTCTGACTTAGTTATCTGACAGAAATCTATATTTTACATCACTGGATCTGCAGAATAAATGTGCTAAATTAATAGGATAAATTAAAGTTAAACTCACTGTTTAACTTTAGAATAGAATCATAGAATGGTTTAGGTTGGAAGGGACCTTAAAGATCATCTGGTTCCAACCCCCCTGCTGTAGGCAGGGACACCTCCCACTAGACTAGGTTGCTCAAAGCCCCGTCGAGCCTGGCCTTGAACACCTCCAGGGATGGAGCATATACAGCTTCTCTGAGCAACCTGTTCCAGTGCTTTATCACCCTCATAGTGAATTTTTTTTTTCCTAATATCTGTTCTAAATCTACCCTCTTCCAGTTTGAAGACTTTCTCCCTTGTCCTATCACTATATGCCCTAGTAAAAAGTCCCTCTTCAGTCTTCTTATAGGCCCCCTTCTGATACTGGAAGGCTTCTATAAGGTCTCCCTGGAGTCTTCGCTTCTCCAGGCTGAAAAGCCCCAACTCTCTTAGCCTGTCCTCATAGGAGAGGTGCTCCAGTCCTCTGGTCATCTTCATGGCCCTCCTCTGGACCCGCTCCAACAGGTCCATGTCCTTCTTATGCTGGGGGCTCCAGAGGTGGACGCAGTGTTCCAGGTGGGATCTCACAAGAGTGGAGTAGAGGAGCAGAATCACCTCCCTTGACCTGCTGGCCACACTTCTTTTGATGCAGCCCAGGATGTGGTTGGCCTTCTGGGCTGCAAGCGCCCATTGCCGGCTCATGTTCAGTTTCTCATCAACCAACACCCCCAAGTCCTTCTCCTCAGGGCTGCTCTGAGTCCGTTCTCCACCCAGCCTGTATTTGTGCATGGGATTGCCCCAGCCCATGTGCAGGACATTGCGCTTAGCCTTGTTGAACTTCATGAGGTTTGCACAGGCCCATCTCTCAAGCCTGTCCAGGTCCCTCTGGATAGCATTCCTCCTCTCCAGCGTGTTGACCACTCCACACAGCGTGGTGTCATTGGCAAACTTGCTGAGGGTGTACTCCATCCCAACATCCATGCCCCCAACAAAGATGTTAAACAGCACGGGTCCCAGTACCGACCCCTGAGAAACGCCACTTGTCACTGCTTGCCACTTAGACATGGAGCCGTTGACCACAACTCTTTGAATGTGACCATCCAGCCAGTTCCTTGTCCACTGAGTGGTCCATCCGTCAAATCCATGTCGCTCCAATTTAGAGACCAGGTGTCAAATGCTTTGCAGAAGTCCAGGTAGATGACATCTGTTGCTCTCCCCTTATCTGCCAACGCAGTAACGCCGTCGTAGAAGGTCACCAAATTTGTCAGGCACAATTAGCCCTTAGTGAAGCCATGTTGGCTGTCACCAATCACCTTCTCTTTTTTAATGTGCCTTAGCAGAGTTTCCAGGAGGATCTGCTCCATGATTTGCTGGGCACAGAGGTGAGACTGACTGGCCTGTAGTTCCTCAGGTCTTCTTTTTTACCCTTTTTAAAAATGGGGGTTATGTTTCCCCTTTTCCAGTCAGTCGAAACTTCACCAGACTGCCATGACTTCTCAAATGTGATGGATAGTGGCTCAGCAACTTCATCTGCCAGTTCCCTCAGGACCCGCAGATGAATCTCATCATGTCCCATGGACTTGTGCACCTTCAGGTTCCTCAGCTGTTCTGGAACCTGGTCTTCTCCTACAGTGGGCAGTACCTCATTCTTCCAGTCCCTGCCTTTGCTTTTTGCAACTTGGGTGGTGTGGGTAGAGCCCTTCCCAGTGAAGACTGAGGTAAAGAAGTCGTCGAGTATCTCAGCCTTCTCCATGTCCCGGATGACCAGGTGTCTCATTTCCTTCCTGAGTGGGCCCACATTTTCCTTAGTCTTTCTTTTGTCACTGATATACTTATAGAAGGCTTTCTTGTTGCCCCGATGCCAAGATCCAGCATAGCACCTCTCCTCGTTGGTTTGTCTATCACTTGGAGAAGGAAGTTATCGTTGACACATTCCAGGAACCTCCGGGATTGCCTATGCCCTGCTGTGTTGTCCTTCCAACAGATATCGGGGTGGTTGAAGTCCCCCATGAGGATGAAGGCTTGCGAATGTGAGGCTGCTCCTATCTGTCTACAGAGAGCCTCATCCAATCGGTCTTCCTGGTCAGGTGGCCTGCAGCAGACCCCCACTGTAATATCACCTGTCTGTGCCCTCCATTTAATCTTGACCCATAAGCTCTCGGTTGGCTCCTCATCTATCCCCAGGCAGACCTCCATGACTCCTTGTTTCCCCTGCCTGTCCTTCCTGAAGAGCCTGCATCCGTCCATTTCAATGCTCCAATCAAAGGGACTAGTATGCATTTAACAATGCTTGTTCACTACCACAGAGAAGTGCAGCATATGTCATAGTGACAGTTCAGCATCTGCAAAATTATGACCTTGCTCTCTCTTTTCAGCACATACTTGATGGCTGATCAATAAGCACTTTGGGGACTAATTAAAGTCAGTTTGGTGATAGATACTCTCACAGGATAGTCTATCAGTTCAACAGTTTGGTGGACATTTGAGAAGTGGTACTGCTTTCTTCATCAGATTATTTTTCATTTTAATAACAGATCTATGGAGTTATTACATAATCACAAATTGGAGATCTGTGGATCTCAGAACACTTCATATAGTAAGTCTATTTACAAGAATTAGGCAAGACTGTTGCTGTCTTTTACATTACCTAATAGTCTCTTAAAAACTCCAGGGAGAAAAGATGGTATAATGTTAAGGGAAAGAGTCATATATGCAACTTAGCATGCAAATTCTAAGCTAATATTTTGAGGAAGCATGCACTGAAATACTTGGAACCCAACTCTCTAGCTTGTTCCCATTTATTTTCCATATGTGTCTGTCTAAGGCTTTCTCAGGTTAAGTTTAGCTGCTGCAATATCAGCTCTTAAAAAACATTGACAAATCATGAAAAAGGATGGAGCTGTCAGCTTTCCCGAGAGGCTTGCAAAGTAATGATGTCACTAGTGCATGAGATAAGCAGTGCTATCAACATAACAAACTGGACAGGGGTCAAACGCGTAGGCTGATCACTGCTCTGTACATAGTCTGTATTGATTTCTAAGCCAGTGTGGCTCAGGTAGGACAGACTCTGATTGTTGTCTATCCCTAAGCATACTGCCAAAAGCAGGGCTTCTCTTTCAATTTTAATTATCTTAGGAATCATTTGTACCAAGAACTTGTGCAGAGTTTGTTGCGAGAACATGGATTTCAAGCAGAGATCTTGGTTCCCCATAGAGACTATGAGCTCCGTGTCGTTCTCACACAAAACTTGCCTTTCAGTCAGTGTAGAGTGAGATTTGGTGGCATGTGGTGTAAGCAGGCAGTCAGAGGAAGAAGTACTCCTCAGTGATGTGAGGTTAGCGGAGTCAGCGTGGAGGCATCTGAGCCTCTTGGTGAGAGCTGGTAGTGATGCACTTGGACTCTTTCACTCAACAAGGAGGCAAAATGAAATGTCACAGCCGCTGCAGAAGGACATTTATGCCTAGTCCACTGGGCTACATGGCACTCAGAAAAAATGCTTCAAACACTTCAGTGCTTACTGCTTTTGTCAAGCAGAACAAATCCTTGCTTCACCACTTAAGTCAGATGCTTTGAGATGTGCTGGTAGGAAACTTTGAGATAGTATTATTATTATTCTTCCCTCTGCAGGCAGAAAAACTGAGAGAGTACAAAAGAAAATAACTTCCCTAGGTGATAAGACGCGTAAGTTAGCCTTGTCCCACCAACTAAAAAGTCTCTGACAGAACTGACAGAGAACAAAAGATGAAAAATAAAAGCAAACACCTGTAGACTTCTGTCAAGAAGCACTCAAAAAATTGAGTAAACAGGCCAACAGAGAAGGGCACAATCTTGTTTTTAATTTCCTTTTCCCATCATTTTTAATAAAGCCATATCACTTTCTGTGCTTCTCAGGCTTGTTTTGTAAATAATTTTTTCAAGAAGTGCATTTTTTCTCTTTGCAGTAATTTTTTTCTTTCTGTGTGGCTCTGTGAGTTAGACTCCCTGGGCACAGATTATCGACAACTTTAGGAATGCCTTTGGTAGCAGTGCAGGATGTAGGGAGCTGAACACACCATTTGGTTAAACTGGGAACTGTGCAGATCTCGGCTCTGCCAGCTTGCCTTCTCTTCCCAGCCCAGATTTGTTCGTATTCGGGTTTTTGCCTCATCGATGTAGACAGTGAGCTGCTGGGGCAGCGGCGGTTCCGGGTGGGTGCATGCAGTGCTGGGACAGGGAGCTCTGCACTCTGGTCGGGCCTTGCAGCGCGACTGTGCTATAAAACAGCAGCAGCAGCAGTAACACTAAGTCCTGCTCCCGGCAGTTTGGGTTTTTTCAGCAGAGAGCTGTAAACATATGTTTTTAAAAATAAAAACAAGGCCACTCTTTTTGATGCTCATCTCCAACTGCTTTACCTTACCACGGGAAGCTGGTGAAGAGTTGCCTGTTTCATTTTTAATATCAATAGTATTTCAGTTGTATCAACAGCATGGCATCAGTATTAAATAGTGGCATTCACAGTTGTGGTGTATAACATAGGCGGAGCATACATGGTTATACAAGATGGCAGCTCTCTGAAAGCTTCTTTCTTTCTGTTGCACAAGACTTTAAACATGCATCTGTTCAGCCATCACCTGAGATGGCGTGCAGTTGGTTTGTGTCGATCCACGCTAAGCCATGCTGCAGCGAATTTGCACCATCTAGCTTTAGTGTCCCCAGTGTTGCCACTCTATGGATGCTCCTCAGGCTGGCCTAACTACTCAGGTACAAAAAGTACTCCTCTCCCTAGGGGACATTTCAAGGCTGCTCCCCAAACTAGTCTGTCTCCTCCATGGGTCACACAAAGCTCTGCTGAGGGAGGAACGGCCTGTCTGATTCCTCCCTGGCTGTGTCCTTTGGAGATGTGAATAGCTTGCATGGCCTCGACCCAAAGATAACATCTGCTGGAGAGAGCACTCTGGCACCCTGTGAAGAAGAGAGAAGGCTCCTGGCTGCCCGAGGATGCCTTCATGCTTCGTTCCTTGCTTGAAACTTAAGACAAAAATAACAAAAAACCAAACAACGACAAAACCAACAAAAAAACAAACAACAACAACAACAACAACAAAAAGGCTGGGGAAGGTGGAAAGATGCTTTCTGTGCTGGAGGAGGGCAGGCACAGCCCTCCCCAGCAGAGGTGGGTGGTTTGCGGTTGCTTGCTGCCCACTACACAGCATTCAGGCTGAGGCTTTTCTTGCTGGAAGAAGGGAGGATTGGGCTGACCCAGTCCCTCTCCTTCTTTGTGGTCTGTGCAAGCCTGTATTTGCAAGCTGGCAGCCCAAGGTCTCTCGACTGCAGGGCCAGCGTGCGTGTAGAAGGAAGATAATGGTATTGACCGGGGGACTATGGGGAAAGCATCTTCACAGTTTATTTATCAGGCGGCTCCTTCTCCAGCTGTCGTCTGATTTTAGGTCACCCCCAGTCTGCTGGCTGCACAGTTGGGAGCCACTTCTTTCCAGGCCGTGGACAGCCATCCAGCTGGTTGGGGATGTGCTCCCAGACCGAAGCTTCCCGTTGCCTCTGCTTCCTTCCACTTTCCTCAGTGCTGAACAGGTCCTTCTGCTTTCAAACATTCGATGTCCACAGCCGAGCTGCTAACAGCCCTGAAGAAGTCAGATAGATATGGCACTGGCGTAGATTTAGTTTTATTTTTCATTATTTCATGTTTTCATTCAAAAACAGGAATCCTGAAGTTTGAGAAGGATTTTGCTCTTTCCTATCAGATCAATGAAAAAAAGAAATCCCAAAAATTTTTCTACACAACTTTTGATGGAAACATTTGATAGCTCACTGCCCTATTGCCTGCAAAAACGTTTCTGCGATGCAAGGCCCGTCTGAGCAGAAATGAGGAAGGATGAGAGATGGTCTCACACGCTTACATTAAGACTAGTTCTCCATCACCTTTCTCTTTATTCATAGTGCTCGGTGAAGCACTCTGAACATTTAGAATTTTAGATACATAAATACCAGTTTCTTTAGAGGGAATAGTGGCAGTTCGGGCATCATCCAAAGGCCTCATTGAAAGTCAGACATATTGACAAGGCCAATAGGCTCACAGTATCCCTATTGGGATACTATTAAATACATCAGAAAAGAAAAATTCCACCAGAAATCCTCAATCTCTGTTGGCAAAGAAACTTATCCAAGGCCCATGTTTATAAGAGAACATTTTACTCAAGGAACCTGTGATTTTTCTGTCGATACCTTTGTATTTTCATTTTCTCCTGACTCTCTTTTCACTCTTGTCTTTTGTAGGTCATGAAAACATACCACATGTATCATGCAGAGAGCATCAGTGCAGAAAGCAAACTGAAGGAGGCAGAGAAGCAAGAAGAAAAACAGATTGGGAGGTCAGGAGACCCTGTGTTTCATATTCGACTGGAAGAAAGGCACCAGAGACGGAGCTCAGTGAAAAAGATTGAAAAAATGAAGGAAAAAGTAAATAGTCCTTTTATTTAGCTTCATTTGAAGTAAATTCAGTGCATTTCTGACATTCTGTTGCATGATATTAAACAGAGAAGTCCAGCTGGGAAATAAAATTAAACAAGGTACATGTAATAAACTAGCAGTGGGTTATAGATAACTTGACTTAATTGCAGTTCAAAGAGGGGAATACTTTATTCCCAGTGTAATGCTTACTATATTGTTTGTCACATTTGAAACAAAATACTACGTTACCACTTTGTATTACATTTGTTATATGCATACAGGCTGGGAACTAAGATTCTTTCTTGTTAACAGGAACGTGTGCTTGAATTGTTACCATTTTTGCTACATACCAAAAATGAAGTAATTCAAATACATTAATATACAATCTCTTTCCTAGCGTCAAGCAAAGTATTCTGAGAACAAGCTGAAATCTATTAAGGCCCGTAATGAATACCTGCTCACCCTAGAAGCCACCAATGCTTCTGTTTTCAAGTATTATATTCATGACCTTTCGGATTTAATTGACGTAAGTATTGGCACATCTGGTTTTGTGTTTCTTCTGTTCAGGAATAATACTTTTTTTTTTTCTTTTTCAAAGGGAATACATTAGTCATATGGGTTGCCTACAATACGTTTATCATTTATAATATTGTACGGTATAATCAGCAGATTTTCCTTCAGCTTTATATTTCACAAAATGAAGTGCCTTTAAAGTTAGAACATTATGTTTGCTCCCCATGTGGCAAGAGAAAATATGACAGGAGTAACACAAAACAGGTAGACATTTCCATTTTGTACTCTGAAAGGATTTCTGGGGTACAAATATTTTCTACAAGATAATCTTCTTAAGTGGGCATCTAATAATGGTATTTGACTCAAAAGAAAGCATTTCCTCCATGTCTTCAAAATCAGTTAGTTTCCTTCATTTAGTCATTGAATCAAATAAACACTGCTTTTTATTCTTATTTCACGTAGTTTACAGAACAGACACAATCAATTCTGTACTCTCTACTGCCAATAGAATTGTTAATGATTTTCATTAAGTTATTCCTGTGAGAATGTCCTAGGAAAATGAGGTTGTACACTGTACACCACGAGGATGATCCAAGGGCTGGAGCTGAAGGGGTTGGGGCTGTTCCGCCTGGAGAAGAGAAGGCTCCGGGGAGATCTTATTGCGGCCTTCCAGTACCTAAAGGGGGCCTACAGGAGAGCTGGGGAAGGACTTTTTACTTGGGCATGTAGTGATAGGAAGAGGGGGAATGGCTTCAAACTGGAAGAGGGCAGGTTTAGATTGAACATTAGGAAGAAGTTTTTCACTTTGAGGGTGGTAAGGCACTGGAACAGGTTGCCCAGAGAGGTTGTTGAGGCCCCATCCCTGGAGGTGTTCAAGGCCAGGCTGGACATGGCCTTGGGCAACCTGGTCTAGTGGGAGGTGTCCCTGCCTATGGCAGGGGGGTTGGAACTCGATGCTCTTCAAGGTCCTTTCCAACCTAAACCATTCTATGATTCTATGATTCTATGTTGACGTGTAAGGGCATTTGGTCTCTAGAACCTGTATTATTGACATTTTTAGATGATATGGAAGGAGCATCCCACACTCTATCATGTCCCACTCTCTTTGTAAGCTGACCACATATTTGACAGAGAAAATTTGGAGACAGCAAACACAAGCTCAAGAATATTCATTCGCTAGCAATGTAGTATTAAATAAGTCAGTTGGTATGTCCCTGTGGCCCATATGAAAACCTAGATATTTGGATATGCTTTCTACTGCAACAATAGCATTTGTTATTTACAATAGTAAGTAACATTCACATACAGTCATTTCTGGAGGGATGTTCATGACAAAGATAAGCCAGCTAAGCCCTGGTTTGTAATATAGTATAAATTAATGCAGCATTTGAGAAGAGGTTTCTCATTTCTACTGTCTGGAGAAGCAAAGCTTGACAGAGAAGGAGAAAAATGCCTTCTTGAGATGAAAAGACTAAAATTGCATATATGTGTTTTATTCTGTTTTCTAAATACTGAAAGTCAGTTTTCTTTTACATTTCTGTTTTCCTGTAATTTGTAAAATATTGCCTATTTTGTTATAGCTTTTTCCTTTTCCTTTTCAACTTTTTTCTCTCCAAATGGTTTTGCTCCTTTTATTTTTTCTTGCTTCTTTCTTATAAGAGATGGTGCTGTACCTTTTTCGTGTTTTCAGTATTTCTTGCTGTCTCTATCTCAACATTCTTTTCTTCCTTTTTCCTACTTACTGTTTTATGTCTTCTCTCTTCTGATTTCTTCTGGTTTATTTTGCTTGGGTTTATTGTCCGTGTCTAATCTGCACCCATGCATCTGCACATCCTGCTCCACCCACCCGGCCTGCCCAGGCAATGGAGGCATTTACCAGGATCCCGACAGATGGGTGATCAGGGCAGAAAACTAAGGGCAAGCAGCATACCTGCTAGCGTACTGGTAGAGTACCCAATTGAGAAGTTGTCCCTACCTAACAGATGATTTTACTGCTTAAAGGGTGGTGGATTTTTAGCCTCTACTTAGGGAATGTCTGATAAATGTAAACTTTATGAGTTCTTGACTGCTGGAAGGAAGCAAAGGTCCCCTTCCCTCTATTCCCAGCACACCCACCCCTTCAGAAGCTGGAAAGATGCTAATTTTGTCTTCTCACCTTCCTTCCCTTTCGAAGCTCATATTTCCCAGTGAATGTCTCCGGTGCATGTTTCTACTTGGTCAAAACTTTCTCAGGTTGCAAAATGCACCTGATTCTTACCCATTTTATCGATGTCCGCAGAGGTTGCCATAGCAGTGAAAGCTGACGGGAGGAACCACAGACCTGGAGCTTCACAAAGAATTGCAAGGGGAGGAGAAGTGAAGCTCTCTGTGCATACATATATAAAGACAACACTCTTTGGAGTTAGTGTTTGTAAAGATATTTACACAACCATGAAGACTGGAGCTTTCTAACTGCTAGTTTTTAACAGAAGTATACATTCTACAATAGCTAGTAACACAGGAAAATGATACCTACTTTGCATGGCTTTTTTCAAACCATGGACCAATGTAGACAATAACATTCTTTTGGCAAAATGGCTTTAGAAATGACTCTTCCCTAAGGAATTTAAATGGAAAGTCTAGCTGCCCTTTGCATCACTGTTTTGTAAGAGTAGGCTGTAAACATGTGCAACTAGTATTTGCTTCAGAGCCAATTTAATCCGATTGTGAGCTTGTTTAAATGAAGTGTCTTTCAGACATTTGTATTTAATCAGAATATGCTGTGAAAGCATTGGTATCTAGACAGAGTGTTTACTATTTGACAAAGGAAACGCTTTTTGTAAATGCAAGAGTCTTGGCAAGATTTTGGGGTTTTATCATTGGAATGTGAGACATGCTTCCCACTGGCCTTATGTTGCAGCAATCCAGACTATCTCATTTTGTAAATCTATTAATGTCATGGCACGATTCGGAGTTTTCAGAGCAATGGTGGCAATTTCATTCTTTGCCCTCTCTACTTTGTCCCCATCTGCCTGCCTGCCTTTCTGTGCTTGCCTGAACTCTCTCTTTGCCTGTACAGAAGGGGATTACTTCTCCTCTATGTCTGAATTCCGGTTAACATGGAAGGGATTTAGAGCTCCCTGAGCTGTTGGTGTTGCCCATAAATGAAACTGAATGTTTTCCTACATTACCGAAAAATATGTCTAATAAAAATGGGATAAATATATGAAGGAATGCAGTGAACTGTTCAATATATCTTTTGTAACAATATCGGGGAGGGTTGTGGGATGTTATTTTTTTTACAAAAAGAAGAAATTTATAGTATTTTCATTTGGATTCCACTGCATTTTCCATTTGTGAGGCTCATATGGAAAATCCTAAATTGCAATTCCTCAGCTGAACTCAGTCTGAACTGTTCAACTCTTTCATTTCATTAACAAAACTCAGAGCTTCTGACTTAAAAAGATGATGTGTTGTTCATCTTAAGCTCTTGTGATAAAAGCAAGATAAAAATATCGCTGGAGTCTTAGCTGGAGTTTTTAATGCGTTTAGTGAGCTGAGGGTTGGGACCAACATTTGCAAAGAAGTAGAGGGATAAACAGGATTTGGTAGGCACAGTATATTTCTGTCCTCTGCATACTGTACAAGAGGAATTTGAATTTTCTGTTAAATATTTCTTCTCTGCTGACTATATTGTAGAATCTAGTTCAAGGGGAGGACAGGATTAGTTTTTTTCTTTATTTTTATCCTTTAAAAAGTAGCAAAGATTATTTTTTAGCAAAAGTAAATAAGCTTTATCTAGTATGGAGAAATTTTTTTAAGATTGTGGGTTTCAGACAAGCAACAGAATACACACCCCTGCTAATCTGACTGTTAGTACCAACATCTGTCCATATGGCACGTACTATTACTCATTTACTTGAAGATTTCCATGTAATTGAGTTTATTAGATTTATCTGGATGTAAGAGGAATGTAGGGACCTTTTTTCAGACTTACCGTGTACTCACATGATCTGAAGACAAATGCTAGGAAATAGTGATCAAAACAATTTGGCTGTAGTTCTGCTGCTGGAATAAATAAAATATTCATGTGTTGGTCTTTCTTAGAGTTGAGTTTCTGAATCTCTAATTGCAGTCTGTATGCTTCGGATGGTTCAGAAGATAGGGAACATTTAGCTATTATGAGCTTAATTTATTCTGTAAAGGTTCTTTGTTAATCATTCATAGAACCAAGTTTAAAACTAGGCTAGAGTGTGTGGAGTTCACAGTCTTTATTACATAAGTTCTCATAAATATGATATGTACAGCCAGATCCCTTTGATTTGAATGTTGATGTCTGTGTAACAGGATGATTAGAAAGTGACTTATTCAGAGGTTAAGCCTTTTTTTATGAATTTCTCTCTCCATTGGCATTACAATTTTATTATTATTCCTGAAATGAAATGAAGAGCAGCTCGGTTGTTTGATTGAAGCTCTGTGCTAAGCACTGCAGTTTGTTTTGTTCAAGCCTAAATATACTCTGGAGTGCAATAAAGACAGTAAATGCTCTTGAGACTGCTTCAGATTTAATTCCAAATAAGAATAAAATGCAAATTACAAAATTAATTTTTCACACATACCCCAAATGCATCACTCATCTCCCTCCACTTTGCCCAACCAAAAGTCCTTATGAATCCGGAAATGCAATAAAACTCATAGTCTCTTACTTCATTCTCTCATTTCTCATCTTCGTGTCTTGCTGCACCAACTGACATCTCATCTCTCTAGCCCATAGATTGATAGCAGATCTCATTAGCCACCCAGGCTGTAGCCTTGGTGTGCTGATTAGTGAACCTGAAAGATTCATATTTATTTTGGCTAACAGTGTGGTTGCTCACTTGAACTTTACAAATCTTTCTACAAATTTTCCTGAAAATCACGTGTACATCCATGCATGTGTGTGTGAGTGTATACATATGTACTTTTTTGCAACACCAGAAAGGTTGGTGATTTTTTTTCCAAGCCTAGTCAGACAGGATGTGGTGGGGGCAGCAGTTTAGTGGCAGTATCTGGAATTTTCAGTCTTAGTAATGAACAAATACCCAATTATAGACCACTCTCTTTCTAAACCATCACTAGTACTAGAAGATTAAAAAAGTACTCGTCTTTCTGAGTAGCCGTCAGTTGACTTTGTGACAGAGCCATTCCCCAGTTAAAATTATTTTTGTCTCCAAATTTTGGAGAAAGCAAGCTATGGTCTGACAGAAGTAAGAGCCGTGATGCCTGAGTGTTCATTTTTGCTTTAAAAAATAATAAAATTATAAAATAATAATTTCATAAAATTTGGGCATTTTACATTTCATTCAAAGAGCCACTGGTGAGAAGGCATTAGTTCAGGTTCTGGATTTAGTTCTTGTTTGCTCTGCTGGCTTTGGCATTGCAAGAAAATGCCTTAGTCTGGCAGGATGCTCTGTTTCACATGAAGAATCCTTGATTTTGGCTGAGAGGCCCTATTTGGTACCCTGTTCAGCTGTCATCATATGCAAAAGATGACCATGGAGATAGTTACTGAGTAGATTAAGGGTTAAACAATGAAGTTCTTGGTACTGTCACATCATAAAGGCTGAAGTCTTATATTCCGACTTGCAAAAAAGCGACATCGGAAACCCACACAGCTCTAATTGTAAATCAATAAGCTTTCTATTAATACTCAGATTAATCCTCTAGAGCCAAAATTCAGGCTCGAGATGCCTGTAGTTTTATAACACATGGATAGTTGACCATGCTAAACCTGGCATTGCCCTCTATTTCTCATTTCCTCTCAGTTTAATCTTCCATGAGGTCTCTCTGAAACTAATGCACATGAAATAAAACAGCTGTCCTGATCCACTTTCTTATCAGCACTTTTAGTCTGTCTTTTTCATCGAAGATAGTGAATTAAATATGAGATCTGATTTGACACAGAACAAGAGAAAAACACCAAGAGACTTTTCCTTTTAGAAGCAATACTTTTTAGGCTGGAGGTCTTTGAAATATGGATGTGCTTTAGTATAAAAGTTGAGTGGCTGTTTTAGTAAGTGTAACACAAATTTCCGTTCTATAAATGCAAAAGAGAGAGGTTAACCTATGTGTGTTTGATTGAACATGACATCTTTTTTCTGTTTTCTTTAAATGGTTCAACAGCTGGTTTTTGGATAGTCACTGTCCCATCTGCAGTAACTACCTCCAGTACTCACTAAGACTGAAAGCTTAGTCTTCCTGGAAGTTTTGTTGTGAATAAAACAGCCCTCTTTCATCAGATTTCAGAGAGTAGTTTGATCACCAGTCATTAGTGCACCTCAGGCAAGGTGAGGGCTTTCTTTCTCTTCTACACGCAGGTTTAGGTATGGTAAACAGATTGAAAACTCTTTCCCATGCAGTTTGTGCATCTGTACGTCTGTCTGTCTGTGTCCCTCTCTCTTTTTCTCTCCTTTTTCAAATAAGTAAGAGGAAAGGGAGGGGAACATGATCCCGTGAGTCCTAAGGGTTTGTAAAAGCCACGAGGGAGATATGCATGTAAGCGTAGTCTACGGTGGACTGAATTCAAATTGCTTCTTTACCCAACCGCATTGCTTAACTGGCGAGTCCTGCAGAGAAGGATGATTTTAAACTGTGGGTGGGCACCCAGGACGGGTGGCTGCGGGCTGAGGGGTGCCCCAAAGCAGCGTGCTCCCTGACTGCCCTAGCCAGGCGTTGGCCTCTGAATGGGACAAATCTCTCCCGTTCGAATAAAGAGCGTGGCTTTGCATGCAACTGTTAGCAGACTGATGTGCCGCTACTGGGGTGACAGAGAGGTTTGCAACACATCTACCGTTACGTGGAAGCTCACTGAGCAGAAGCTGAGGATATTGTTTACTGTGTAATGTGGGGGAAAAATTAAGGAAACAATCACTTGATACGCTTACTGATGTGACATTTTAAAAATATATTCAGCTGTTCCTCTAAAATATTAACCAATCATGAATAATGCAAACTGAGGATGTTTAAAATTCAAGAACAAACACAGCTTTATGTTCTACCAATTAGGTTTCAATTACATTCCAGTGTTATTCTCACCCCTAGAAAAAAAAGACATAAATTATGACTTTCTGCATTTAGTAACATGATGTACATTGCTGGCTCTGAGCATGGGAAATAAGGTGTTTACAGTAAATACGTTTTCGCTATCAGGGGAAAGGACGTTAAACCATTCTTGTTGCATCAAAAAGCATCCTAGATGGGTCACTAATGCTAGAAGCAGTTGTGAGTTTTTTTGTTTGGGCACAGACGTGGTGAGCAGGAGTTCTTTCATTTTCAATTTGGTGCTGGCATTGACTTAGATGGTAGAGTTATGTCAGGGTATGTTTAAATAGATGATCCGAGGCTTACATAAGACAATAATACTGAAAAGTCCACTTATGTGTGGAGTCCCAGACCTTTTCTATGTAAATACAGTGACTGCATATCTGTATCTGATAAACAAATGCAAACATATTGCCATACTTGTACACTTGATCTCTTTTCTAAAATTGTCCTTTAATCTTTGCAATAGAATGAGGATACTAAATACTTACTATCTCGAACCCGATATTGTATTTTAATTTACAAGATATTTTGTAAAATACTTCAAAGACAGAAGAACTTCAGAACAGAAAATTTTAGTGGTAAATTTGTGGCTTGGGATATTGAAATGATGTTCCTTCTTTTTAATTTTTTTCTTTTACCTTTATTGTGTGGTTTTAGTGTTGTGATCTTGGATACCACGCTAGTCTGAACAGAGCCCTAAGAACATACCTTTCTGCAGAGTATAACCTTGAAACTTCCAGGCATGAGGGCTTAGACATCATTGAAAATGCAGTTGACAGCTTGGAGCCACGAAGTGACAAGCAGAGATTCATGGAAATGTACCCCACCGCTTTTTGTCCACCAATGAAATTTGAGTTCCAGTCTCATATGGGTGATGAGGTCTGTATACTGACAAGTATCCCCACGGTGACTGTTTCTGTTTCTATATACCAAGATAGAGAATTTATCCCTTTTTACAAAGAGTTTGGTAAAAGCCATTATTGCTACCCAAAAGCAAGTGGATCAGCAATAACATTTTGCAAAACTGGCAGCGCTGTTCTGAGCTTCTTCAGAGTTCTCAAGTAAAAACTCTTCTGTGTTATTATATTCTGTATTGCCCATAATGACATTGCTGCAGATTTGCTGGCCAACCTGTCTCAGCCCAGCACCAGCGTAAGCAGTGGCTTTACGTCTTCGCTACCAGCCTCACCCATAACAGAGCTTGTGGGTGCTATTTGAGAGCAGCTGCAGAGCTGCTCCAAATTATGCATGCCAAAATGCAGCCTTTTCACCTTCTTCCTCCCCCATTTTATCATCTGGAGATTTCAAGCATCCCGGGTACCCCAGCTGTGCCCTGTTCTGCTACACCAAAGGTCAGTAGCAAAGCAGAATGCAGAATGACCCATGTACATCATTATTTGAAGGTCAAACTCCAGGGTTTGCATTTCTGTGTGATAGACAAGCAACACAAAGTAGCCATACAACAAGGCTGTGCTTTGTAGTCATAAGATGTGGTACATAGTTCCACACCTTGTAACTCATAAATGCATTTAGTTTAGGTGGACACATTTTGTTGTCTGCTTTATTAAGTTTTAATGGCTTTGGTAGGAATTCACCTAATTTTAAGGAAAGCAACCAAAGACTGTCAGTGGGTTTTTTTTTTCATTGCATCTTACAGCTCTTTTTGATTCTTTGTTAGGTTTGTCAGGTCACTGCCCAGCAACCTGTGCAAGCAGAGCTTATGCTTAGGTATCAGCAACTACAGTCACGATTGGCCACACTCAAAATCGAAAATGAGGAGGTAAGATCTGTGTCTACATGGGCTATGCATTAAACACCATTTTCAGGAAGGCACAGTGTTTTCTACTTTGTCAAAATCATGTAAACGACCCTCAAATGGCTTCAATCAATGAGCTGTTTTAATTTTAAAAATCAAACACTGGCAAATATGCTAAGGTAGATCCTTGTCTGCTTTATAGAGGTTTGGAAACTTCATCTTTTACATGTCCATACGTTCTCATTACTGAGTTCTGTGTTTTGCAGATGCTTCAATGAAAACTTTTTAGAGCACTTATTTTTTAAGTGTTGTGGCAGAAAGCCACTGAGCACAGTTGTTGTCTTCTGTGACCACCCTCTGTCCGGTCCCCAAATTGCTATTTCTGAAGTACAGAGGAATTTGGACTGTCTGTTGTGGTAGCTGAGTCAAAACCTCTTGTGCTCTCAGCTACAGCTATTTATAAACACAAGTACTGAATGCCTGTGATGGGAATAACTCACCTAGCAAAATAACACACATTTTTTTGTAAAATAGAGAAAAGCTGTGCTGTTCTCTTTCCTGTGCTCTGGCAGCAGAGAGAGGCCTTCCAGTCAGTATAAATTGCACTTTTATCCAATTTAAGGCAGTGTTAAAGGCCCTCAGTTTAAATGAGAATCTGTTCCTAAAATAAAACATAGGGATAATTAAATTTCTTAATGTAGTTTTTTGATAAGTTTTCAGGATCAGAGTTTTTCTCATTCTATGTTATGTGCTGAATGCTTAGAACAAAGTATTAATGTCCATGAGACGTGTACAGTAGTCTTCAAAAAATCCCACTTCAGAAAGGATCTCAATGTAACAAAGACCAAAAAAAAGGAGAAAGATTATTTCTTTCAGTAAAGTGAAGTGCAAAGGCATAGGGGGAGAAATCATGTTGGCAGGCACAAAATGGGTATTTGCCTACACTGGAGATATGTGTAGAAGTGTGCATGATTCCGTTAAGTTGACTCCACTAGACACTCTTCCGAAGCAGAACTGGGAGGTAAATCACATCCTTGTGAATCTTGCCAGTTACTTTATTGCATTGCGGAAACACTGCATCCCCTGTTCCATTGCTTCCATGCCCTGGTTTCCACTGTGAGTGAGTGTGCTCTCTGTAGCTCATAGGAAGTACTGTGAGGCTAGTGTAAAGTGTTCTTTCACCAACCCCCTCCTCCAGCTGTGTATTCCACTTCTGCAGTCTAAACATCTCTGTGCTCCACACCATAGCACTCCACAGAATGGTGTCACAGGTTTTTATCTTGGAAGAACATGTTGTTCTGGCAGGCAGATCCTCGGATGTACACATTCAGTCTAGCACGTTGACCACACATGGGAGAGTTGACCCTTCAGAGCAGCGTTATCTTCTCTATTGCCTGTTGCCCCAGATTGGAGACCATAATCAAATCATGTGACATTTTGATTCTAATTTCAGGAAACAAATGCTTGCGAGCGCTATACAGTCAACACAAGAGTACATCTATGTTTGTGGATTGTACTGTGGTAAAGCAGAGAACTAGATAGGAATCCAAATCGACATTCTTCTGTTACATAGATATCTGTTACAGTACATCTAATTTTTCACGTTCACACACCAGTTTGTTTGTGGGACCGTGCCAGAGAATTATTTTGAGTAATTAGCTTCCCTTGTAAGCTGTTCAGATATGTATTTATCTTCCCATTTGGTAAATTGTGCTTTTTAACACCAGGTTAAGAAAACAACAGAGGCTACCCTGCAGACAATACAAGATATGGTCACCATTGAAGACTACGATGTGTCAGAGTGTTTCCAGCACAGTCGCTCAACGGAGTCTGTGAAGTCAACAGTCTCTGAGACATACCTGAGTAAGCCTAGCATTGCAAAAAGAAGAGCTAACCAGCAGGAAACGGAGCAATTTTATTTCATGGTATGTTGATTGCTTCTTCATTCATGTGATACAGCCCAAACACCTGAAGTAAACATTATGTGGAAGTTCCTGGAATTTATGTCACACGTATAGTAATAGATTGATCTGCATCTCTACAGAAATTCAGAGAATATCTGGAAGGTAGTAACCTCATCACAAAACTTCAAGCAAAACATGACTTGCTGCAGAGGACACTTGGAGAAGGTAAATATCACACAATAAACTGAAAAGTGATTCCAGACTATAGAATGAACCCACTGAAATGCCAAAGGTATGCAGGAAAAAAATTACAAAACTTAAAGCTTAATTGTCCAGTAAGCATAGATTTGAATTTTACCAGCAGTGCTGAAACTACGCACTGTAAATTGATTTTATTTCTTCAGCAGATATTTATTTCCTCTGTACAGACATTTAGACAAGTGACTATATTTGGAAATGGAACTGTTGAATGAAAAATCTCGTGTCTGAAAGGAGAGCTGACACAGTCAGCGCAGTGTGATTTAAGAGCTGTGATAAATGTACTGTTTCTACTTCCCAACGATTTCTGTTGACTTGGGGTTTTTTTTAAGAGTTGGTGGAGAGTGATAGTTTTTTTAAGCATACCAAATTATGCAGGATGCATCTCTTAAAACGGACTCACTAGTGCAACATTTCTGACACGTGGACGTGAATGTCCTTCTTGCAGCCTAACAACTCAATGGAGCATTTATGAAAGATAAAAGGTGAAGTCCTGACCTCACTACTGTCAGTAGTGAGACTCTTATAGACTTAATTTAATGTTAGGTTTCTAGAAAGTATTTGCCTCCTGTGAACTGGAATGAATAAAAACTTAATGAATAGCTCTATACCTATTGATTATCGTATCATTATTATGTATAGAATTACTGCATTACGAAAAAAAATTATTGCACTACAAATTTTGATAGCAGAGAATTATCCATTGTCCTGAACACTCTCCACAGTTGCTAAAAATACATCTTAAAATAGAAACCAAATCAGTAGATGTCGATGATCAAATGAAGTAGAGCTGAATTAGGGCAGTAATGAGTCAGGCACTGTGCACAATTCCAGCCCACCTCTTACCAGCCCTCCCAACAGGCACTTCCTCATGGACCACAGGGAAAAGGAGAGTCACACTGCAAGCCTTGAGGACTAACCACAGAGAGTGTTGCAGACTTGAGAGGAAGTGAATTACACCGCAAAGAGTAAAAATCCTCTCCTGAAGGTTAAAGACTATAATTCAAAGTTCAGACTCAAGAAAGGAAACTTCCTTTCTAAAGAGTGTCTCCAAAGGATGTGTCAATTTATTTTCTTTTTACTGCCAGAAATCTGTTGTTAATCAGATCCCTTCTTGCTTTTTAATACAAAAGCCCAGATCCACAAATCCAGTTGTGGAGGTGCCTGTAGAGCTGTTAATAGTTCAGTGGCTATGACCCCAACAAAGCCCCTGTCCAGGGAGTGACTGAGCTAGAGGGTAGGAAATAAACAGCGAGGCTGGGCTGTAGAAGATGGTAGCTGTTTCTAGACAGCTAACTACATTGTGTTCTTTCTCATGGAAATTTTCATTTAATAGGATTTTTTTTAATGTGTGCGCCGAGCAGTTTATTCACGCAAAACAATGTGCAGCTGATGTTAGTCAAAAAAGAGGAAAATTTTCCTCCAAAGGCTCACAGAAAATGTGTTTGGAAAAATAAAGTGAATATTTGTTATTTGGAAGCCCAGTAAAATGCATGATTGTTTACTGAAGGGAGAAAGATAAAAGGCAACAGAATCTGTTGCCTAATGCATGTTGGAAAACAATAAGGAAAGAACTGTATGAAACGAAATCCAAAGAAAAACTTCTTAGCAGGGTGACCTAAGTGATAAATTGCCGTCAGGCTCTAGGCCGTTCTGCCATGCTCAGGCGTGCTCGAACCATTCTGTGTGAAGAGTTCCCTTTGACCCACCAGCTGTAACCCCAAGGAGTTAATCCGTGTTGCCAACAGTGGTTTTGCACATAGTTGTTGTCACATCATCATAGCACAGCACGTGCAAATAGTACCCCAAACATACATATTTGCATTCAAAGCTGATATTTGGACCAAAAGCCATCATTCTTATAGGTTAAAAAGTTTAAGTACCCCTTTCTATTGAGGCATGTCCTGTATTAAAACGTATGTGCCTGGGAAGGAGGACCTGGATTCTGTACATGCCTTGAATGGGGATGGTTGCAAGAATAGAATTACAGTGGAATTATGAACATCATTGCTGTATAGAAATGAAATATAGTATAGAAATGAATTTGTAGGAAGTGAACTCCTCTCCTGCTCCACGCCAACTGCCTTTTCTGGAAACTTTCATGTCAGCAAGCAGCAGACGTAACACAGGGTGCTGTATTAAGTAATGCAGAGGAGAATGGGGGGAGACGGAGAGGATTGTCTGAACTGCAAGTTTTCCTTTGGCACCTTCTCTTGCTTTTATTCAAACCTGTACAGTGTAAGGCTGTAGGCTGAATCAATCCATATTCCAGTCTGGTGTCCACAACATTGACAGCATTTGGCTTCTGTTCCAGTTCATCACCTACTTACTACATTCTGTTGCTGTTTCTGGACACAACAGATACATAGAATTGTAGAATCATTTAGGTTGGAAAAGACTTTTAAGATCATCAAGTCCAACTGTTAACCTAGCACTGCCAAGTTCACCACTAAACCATGTCACTAAGCACAATATCTATACGTCTTGTAAAATACCTCCAGGTATGGGGATGCCACCACTTCCCTGACCAGCCTGTTTCACTGCGTGACAACCCTTTTGGTGAAGAAATTTTTCCTAATATCCAATCTAAACCTCCCCTGGCACAAGTTGAGGCCATTTCCTCTTGTCCTATCACTTGTTACTTGGGAGAAAAGACAGCCCCCACCTTGCTACAGCCTCCTTGCAGGTAGTTGTAGAGAGTGATTTGGTCTCCTCTCAGCCTCCTTCTCTCCAGGCTAAACAACCCCAGTTCCCTCAGCTGCTCCTCATAAGACTTGTGCTCTAGACCCCTCACCAGCTTTGTTGCCCTTCTCTGGACACGCTCCAGCACCTCAATGTCTTTCTTGTAGTGAGGGGCCCAAAACTGAACACAGTATTTGAGGTGCGGCCTCACCAGTGTCAAGTACAGGAGGACAATCACTTCCCCAGTCCTGCTGGCCGCACTATTTCTGACACAAGCCAGGGTGCTGTTGACCACCTTGTCCACCTGGGCACACTGCTGGCTGATATTCAGCCAGGTATCGACCCCAACCCCCAGGTCCCTTTCTGCCGGGCAGCTTTCCAGCCACTCCACCCCAAGGCTGTAGAGCTGCATGGGGTTGTTGTGACCCAAGTGCAGGACCTGGCATTTGGCCTTGTTGAACCTTATACCACTGGCCTCAGCCCATCGATCCAGCCTGTCCAGATCCCTCTGTAGAGCCTTCCTACCCTCAAGCAGATCAACACCCTCGCCCAACTGGGTTTCATTCACAAACTTACTGAGGGTGCACTGAATCCCCTAGTCCAGATCATTGATAAAGATATTA
Source organism: Anarhynchus alexandrinus (assembly GCA_008711295.1). Taxonomy (NCBI): domain Eukaryota; kingdom Metazoa; phylum Chordata; class Aves; order Charadriiformes; family Charadriidae; genus Anarhynchus; species Anarhynchus alexandrinus. The sequence continues at coordinate 80,593 of VUYV01000127.1, forward strand.
AACAGAAATGGCTGCAATACCGATCCCTGGGAACACCACTTGTGACTGGCCACCAACTGGATATAACCCCATTCACCACCACTCTTTGGGCCTGGCCATCCAGCCAGTTTTTTACCCAGTGAAGCATACACCCATCCAAGCCATAAGCAGCCAGTTTCTCCAGGAGAATGCTGCAGAAAATAGTGTCAAAGGCTTTACTAAAGTCCAGGTAAATTACATCCACAGCCTTTCACTTGTCCACTAAGTGGGTCACCTTGTCTTAGAAGGAGATCAGGTTCGTCAAGCAGGACCTGCCTTTCATAAACCCATGCTGACTGGGCCTGACCACCTGGTTGTCCTGTATGTGCCATGTGATGGCACTCAAGATGATCTGCTTCATAACCTTCCCTGGCACCGAGGTCAGACTGACAGGCCTGTAGTTCTGCGGATTCTCCTTCCGGCCCTTCTTGTGGATGGGCACCATATGTGCTAACTTCCAGTCAACTGAGACCTCCCTGGTTAGCCAGGACTGCTGATAAATGATGCAAAGTGGCTTGGTGAGCACTTCTGTCAGCCCCCTCAGTACCCTTGGGTGCATCCCATCCAGCCCCCTAGACTTGTGTGCATCTAAGTGCTGTAGCAGGTCACTAACCATTTCCGTTTGGATTATGGGGACTTCATTCTGCTCCCTGTCCCTATCATCCAGCTCAGGGGGCTGGCTATCTGGACAACAACTCATCTTACTATTAAAAACTGAGGCAAAGAAGGCATTAAGTACCTCAGCCTTTTTTCCTTATCCTTTGTCACTATGTTTCCCCCACACATCTAATAAATATTCATGATCTGCACAAGGGAGACAGATTAAGTGTTCTATGCTGAGTCTGCATCTACAAATTTGGAAAAGTAAATGAGAAATACTCAAATGAAATTGATACTAAACATAGGAAGCACACTGATACTCATATTAATTCTGACCCAGGGCTCATCTATTGAATGAACAAATGAATAAAGCAAAGGGAAATGCAAGGAAGAGAATAAGCAGTTGTAAAAGAAATTGTCTCTGTGTCCCAGATAATTCTTGCCCTAATCTGTTAAATATCAGAAGTGTGTTTAAAATCCCCCAGAGTCAGATTTGTAACATCTTTTGTTTTACTAGCATTTGTTTTCGGGATTCTTAGTCTCAGTGAATTTTCCTTAGTTACATGAGTAGGGAGAAGTCCCTGGCTTACCCTTTTTCTGTCATAGGTTATTTTACATACTCTTCTTTCATCCCTCTTTTTCACCTCTCTAAAATAGATGCCAACAATCTTTACATGTCTTATTAATGCCAGAGATTTTTCCCAGAGCTTATTCTTTGTGCCACCTTCTGTGGATCCCCACTCTTCTGGTACTGCAAAATATATTTTCAGATTGGGCTTTTCAATATTGGGCAGTATTTCAGGTGCACTTGGACATTGCCACGTAATATTATGTTTTGGATGTCACTGTTTTTCATTCTTTCTGCAGTCTGACAAGCTTTTTTGGTGTCACTTTCAAATTGAGCAGTGTACTTAGACCTAGCCCAAGTGATGCTCAGAGTGATTTTCAGAGTCAGTGTAATTATCTGTTGTTCTCCTAGCTGCATAGATGTTTAATTCTTCCCTAATATCTTACTTGAACCTGTCAATACTGAATTTCATTTGCCATTGTGTGTTTTGTTCCTTGACATGGTTAAACCCCTTTGAAGCGCTTCACAGTTCTGTCAGGACTTGATACAAAAGTATTTCAGTCATCTGCACAATATTCTGCCTCCTTAGCTGCTGTGATCTCCCCAAGACATTAATAAATGTATTATATATTACATAAATAGTCCTAATAGGAAGGCTTGAGTAAATGACTGTTACACTTTTGTCATGATGAAAAAAGACCACTTGGTTTCCCTTTTCTTCACTAGTTTTTGATCAATGAGAATATTTTGCCACTCAATCCATGGCTGTTTAGTTGCTTTCGTTGCCTCTTGTGAAGAAATTTATCAGGGGCCTTTGAAAGTCTAAGTAAATTAATTCAACTGATTCTCCTTTATACAGTATTTTACTGACATGTTCAAAGAATTCTAATAAATTAATAGGGCACAGTCTCCCTTTGGGAAACTAGGCTGGTTGGAACTTATCATCCATGACCTTCCTACTGTTTCATTATTTTGCTTTTCATTACCATCAGTTGACACGATGCATATGCCTAACTTACTGATCTGTTGTTCTGCAGGAACCTTTCTAAAAGACAGTATTTGCTTATTTACAGTTCTTCACAGTTCTCTGGTGTTTTCCAGTGCAAGAGTTGTATTTTTTTCCTGAAATACACAGACAAAAGAGGGGAAAGAGTCTTTCAATAGGAAGCTGTTGGTATCTAGACCTCTGTATTTTCAGCACTGAACAGGTTTAGGCAAAAGCCTCAAGGGGAGATTTAATCTAATCTTGGCACAGCTCTATTTCCATACTGTTTTAGCCACTAAAACACATGAGCACAAACAATTGATGTTGTTTGGAGTTTTACTTCAAATTGTTTACGGTATCAAGTGACTCTTTAATCTATGGGCAGGTTTCTTAAAAGTTGTTCCATAACATGGGTTGTGTTTGTATTTTAAATGTAACTGTGGAGATGGTAGGTAACTGCACTGCCCTGATTTTTGTAGAATTGTATATCTTTTGCTGGTAATATGGAAGTTTGGATTAAAAGTAATTTGCCAAGCATAATTGAAAAACAAAAAAACCTACCTAAAACCTACAAATTATTGTTTCCTGTTTATTGAACTTTTCTAGGTCACAGGGCTGAATACATGACAACAAGGTAAGATATTTTTATTTTACTCAATTTAGAGTTACAAATGTAATAAAATCTTAGAAATTACAAATTTTAGAACAAGTTCTTAAGCGTATGTAATGTTGTTGTTGCTGTTGTTACATAAATTATGTACAGACCCTGTGTGCTTTTAACATTCAGCATTTCTGTTTCTGCATGCTGGTGGGTAAAGGACCAGACTGTTCATCTTCCTCATTTTTGTGAGCTGCTTAGGTCGCTGTCAAGTGTGGGACAAGCTGGGAGATCCTTAAAAATATTTGTGAATCACACATTAAATTTGGAAGTTGCAGGGGGCTTTTTTGGTACTGGAAAAGAAATCTTTTTCATCTGCTAGCGATACCTTGCCTCTCAGGGTTTGTAATTCACTTGGTCGGGATACAGAGTTCAGAAGAACCTGATACAGAGATGAATTTAGGGGATAGGCTGCATCTATGATAACCTTGTTCTGGACAGGAATACCCGCCTCCCTCAGCATCCGTGTGTTTGAGACTTAAATGGGTCTATATATTCACAGAAGAGAAGGGATACAGTGTCAGATCTCCCTGCTTTGTGCAGCTCATACTTTTTCAGTTGTGTAATGCTGCACCTGCGAGCTGCCTCCAGACATAAACACAGCACACCAGTGCAGCCCCCAAGCTATCAGACTGTGGGGAGAAATTGCAACTGTGGCAGCTGCCACTTGTGTGTATTACTGCCACGGGCACAACCCTTCCCATCCTGGTGACAGTAGGAACATCCAGCCCAGCTTTCCTGGTCTCACTCCTCCCTTCCCTTCCCTTCCCTTCCCTTCCCTTCCCTTCCCTTCCCTTCCCTTCCCTTCCCTTCCCTTCCCTTCCCTTCCCTTCCCTTCCCTTCCCTTCCCTTCCCTTCCCTTCCCTTCCCTTCCCTTCCCTTCCCTTCCCTTCCCTTCCCTTCCCTTCCCTTCCCTTCCCTTCCCTTCCCTTCCCTTCCCTTCCCTTCCCTTCCCTTCCCTTCCCTTCCCTTCCCTTCCCTTCCCTTGCAATACATCCTTGCTCAGTGCCTTCTCTTTCTCCTTTTTGCTTCCTGGACAGGAATGGCCTTGCCACCACCCCTCATGTTTGGGAAAAGAAAAAAAAAAAAGTCTTGTCCTCCCAGCTAAGAAGTTGGGATCCAGCTCTGGCTCTGCCTTTTGCTGGACCACTTGGTTTGGTATAATTCCTTATGCCTGGCCCTCATATTCCTGGGGACATCTGTAGAGACCCAGAGCTCCCTTTCTCCTACCACTCCATGGTCCATTATAATAAAGGTCTGTAAAGCTGGACTTAATTCACCTTCTTTCCTTACATGGCCCCAGTTGAAAAGTAGTAACAAATCAGCACATTCTTCCCAATTGCTGACATTGATTTTGAGACCTTTGCCTCCATCCCTGGAGGTGTTTAAGGCCAGGCTGGATGGGGCTTTGATCAACCTGGTCTAGTGGGAGGTGTCCCTGCCTATGGCAGGGGGATTGGAACCAGATGGTCTTCAAGGTCCCTTCCAACCTAAACCATTCTATGATTCTATGAACTTTAACTCTGCCCACAGATGCTACCAGGAGTGCATGGAAGTCAGCAAGCTTATGTCAAATGAGAAAAATGTTATTTCTTGACTCTAAAGCAGGTGACTCATCAGGCTTACATCATCCTAAATTCCCTCCTCTGTAAGCAGCTGAAAGAAGATAATGGATGTAGGCAATGATTTTACCTTAGTAAAGTGGGGGAACAGCTTGAAGCCATCTTACATCCTATCTTCTCGCAGCTGGTCACTTAGAGAAGGAACCTCTGAGGGAGTAGGGCCTGCCCGTCCGTTCCTCAGCGCCCATTCCCCCGCTCCAGCTGGGACCTGCCTGTTGCCCCAAGGTTATGTTTCCAGACAGTAAAACATGCAAATGGAAATGTTCTTCAAGGTGAAAGTTAAATTGTAGAAGGGAAAACGATATCTTTAAAGATGAGCTTAAAATAGCAGGTAGTACCCTAACAGACCAAGGTCCCACCACTTAATGTTCTATGCATTATTGTATCTCACTGTTTCGCCCAAAACATTTGATTTTTTGCTAATACCAGAAAAACCCATAGAAACATTGAACTGCTGGTGCAGGGGAACTAGGGAAGCTGTCGGCATGTAGAGTGCCCTGACATTCACAAAATTGTGACCTAGAGAACAATATTTATTTCCTGTAATCTCTTTCAGTTGTAGTCATCACATGTGTAACATACTAGGTAAACGTTTTGCAGACCAAAGTTTTGTGTGATCTTCCTTTTCTTTTTTTGCTTTATGCTGCTTTTGTTTATTTGACTAAAGTTGATGTTATTCTTTTAATTCCTTTAGCTAATTTGCAAGGTGTTTCTTTTCTTGTATGAAGGTGTTGATGGTTGGATGTGGAAGGCTAAAGCTGCTCAACCTTCCTGGCTCTAGTTCAAAATGCAGACAGTTTGGTTTTGAAGCATCCTTGGAGTCTGCTGAGCAGCTTTAATTTGCATTTGAAGCTTCTCCAGCATGAAGCAACTTTTCTGCTTGATAAGAGGTGCTTCGAGTGGCCTGTGTTCTGCCGCGGCTGGCAGGATGAATTCCAGTGGTTGCTGCACAACTCATGCATGACCACAACAAAAAAGGCCATTCCAATTGTGCAGTGTTTGAAATAAATGTATATGGTAAAACTGCAAAGCAGGGATTCATAAAGAATGTCAATATTTGTCCATAAGTAATGCATTTTCAATGGGGGAGTCCTCCACTCTTTAATCACTATGTTACGCTTAAATTTGGTGGAAAGTCTTAATTTGCTAAGTACTGTGTTTATTTCTCCCCTTACAATGTTCTGTTGTTTTGCCATGAGCTTACAGACATTTCATTTTGTTGTGTGACTTAATTCTACCTTGCTCAGTAATCATATTCCCTTCCCTTAGGCCTCCAAATCTTCCCCCTAAGCCCCAGAAACACAGGAAGCCCAGACCCCGATCACAGTATAGTGCTAAGTTGTTTAATGGTGATTTGGAGTCATTCATCAAGGTACTGGCACCAGCCACCCAAGTGGCTGATCTCAACACTTCTTACAATAATGGTCACCACCTCACGTGAGCTGAGGCAGATCATTATGTTTAAGTCTGTCCTGGGGCTCTTTTCTTTCCCGGTTGATCAATATAATACTTCCTGAAGTCAGAGGGAAAGAGGTGGATTCATTTCCCATGTTAGCCTCCTTACGGTTTTGTTAATGGAGTAAGGATAGTATTGGCAGCCAGGTTTTATTAGGAAACTTAGCATCATGTAGAAGATAGGATGTAGTGCATCCCACGACTTAGCACAATTTCCTGCTTGCCGTTTTCATTACATTCAGTATTCAAAGTCTGCGGAGAAGCAGTATTACCCTGGGTTTGATATCCAGCTTTTGATTTCCTATGACTTTAGGAATTTATTATATTGTGTGAAATTGTGATCACCGCTATTCTGGACCTTGTATCTTTGCTGTATTTACTATCTTCTTCTTTCTCGTACTTTTATTTCTAATAATGCTTCTAGCCGAGGCCGAAGGAACTCTCACACGAGACATCAGGTATAGTTCTGGTGACAAGAGAACCATCTCTGCCTCGCTCTCGGGTTGCGTTCACACCTGGCTCAAAATTAGTTCTTTCAAAGACCTGGAGGGAGAAGTTTGCATTAAGAAATAAGCTTATGAGTACAGCAGGCAAAACTGAACCAGAGCACAACTCTGGAGTGATCGTAGTCTTAAATGATGCATATTTCCTTATTCATTAACAAGCACCTGCCCGTTACAGTCAATTAGTGCCTCTGGACACTAGCTGACAGAGCTAAAGGAAAGAAATCTTAAATATGTAACAATGCATTTATGAACACAGTGAATGAAATTCCTGACTGCAAGCTCTGTGAACTGGGTTTGAATGTGCAGGGTTTTTTTTTTCTTCCTGTGCAACATGGCTAGCGGCAAATATTTTGCAAAACAAATTCTGTGCTCAGTGGCATCGTACCAGTTTAGCTGTCTTTGAATCAAGCTTTCAGCTACCCTCAGTACAACTATAAGGAAAACTATTATTATTATGCCAGCCGTGCTGTGAGGTGCAAAGACTTTCAGGAAATCGTCACATGATGACTAATCACAGATTAATATCATGAACAGTTTCTTGCTCAAGGATGAAAGTAAGCAAAGAAGCAGAAACTCCCACAACAAAAAGCCCCTGGATTAGAGAGGCACATAACGAATCAGGAGAAATGGTACCCCATCATTTTCCCTCACACAGAAGAGATTTATGCTACATGCCAGTGTGGGTGAAAGGGCTTACTGGCAAGTGGAGAGTCCTACATAGTTAGTCTTTGAAAGGGAAAGAGGAGAAGAAAGCTGGTAGCCTTGTGACAGATTTGCCGGTGTGGGACCTAACCCAGGAAAGCATCCCTGCCCAAAGACCATGTCATTCCTGATAGGGGTGAGTCATTTTGATAGGATTACAGCTAGTGAAAGACAGTATCGCACCAAATTGCTTTTCGTTACATTTTGCATCATAAAAAGTGATAATTAGTCCCAAACATACATTCACTGACTACACACATCAGATTAAATTCACAGCAACGGTAGGGTCACTGTTCTTGACATTTCACCAACACGGATTGTTACTTCAAATTATTTTCCTGTCGTTTGATCGAAAAAGCTGTTAGTTTAGATTATTTCAGGGAATTACTTAACTACAAAGTTGTGCGTGGTTCTCAACAGATTCTCCAAAACCAGGTATGAAAGGAGTTTATTTTTTTTGTAATTTCTTACTGCAAACACTGTCTTTTCCGAGGCTTTATATTCTTTGCATGAATCAGTGTACTAACAGGAGATACGGGTGCATGTTGTGCATGTTTTCTAATACTCTGCTTTTTTGGAGGGCCAGGCTGCTAAGCATTGGGGAAGATGACAGTATTCCTGGTTTTAGCAACTGACCTGTTCCATGGGTTGTTTTTTTTATTCAGCTGTTACTGAATCATGACACAACTCAAACAGAAAACGCTCATCCAGACATTACTGATTCTTGGCTACCCGGTCTTTGCTAGGTTTTAAATTAAAAGACAAACAAGTCACAATTTAAACAGCATAATTTGTGGTACAGTCTTTTATAAGTCCCACTAAAACAACATGGAGCACACAGAAGATCAGGGGATAGGTTGTCTCAGGAAGTGCATTGTTTCATTGCTTCACCATGTGTTATTTTTAAAACTTTTTTTAGTAGTTGGCTTTTCTTCTACTTGGGCTTAATTCATAAACTTCCCATTAGTGTAATTTAGCATGAAAATGAAGGACTAGTTTGTAAGAGGAAATATGTATTCTGAGTTACAGGGTGCTTTTGAAATCATGGTTTTGTAATACAGACTGGTTTTATATTAAACTTTCAAATGAATTAGTCAATTCTCTGAGCGCTTACATATTTGAAATTCATTTGGAAAGAAAAATTATAGCTTCCAAGACAAGAATTTCAAAGGTACCTATTATTTATGAAACAGTAATTTTTCCAACATAAGCACCAACTTTTCTAAATAATTTTTAATCATATGATTTATGTCTTTAATAGATATTTGATGACTTGTAGTCATTAACGTGCTTGGGGTAAAACATCCATTTTTAAAAAACACACAGATGAAGGACTGTGATGGTTCTTTTGGAAAATCAGCAGTTTAAAAGAAAAAGACAAATAACTCTTTGAAAATTAGTGTATAGTCATCTTCTCCCCCTACCATCACAGCATTTTTTTCTCCTTTATCAAAACACCTCTACTTAACTTAAGATGTAGCTATAGACCTGCAGCTGTATCATGGCTGAGACCAGGAGCTTTGATTCCTGAGCTCTGCCAGCTGCAGGTGGGGAGGTGTTGGCTGTGACCTCCCTTTCCCAATACCTTGGTGCCTACAGAAGAGGCAGCTGAACCACATGCTCAGCTCAAAGTGGCTGCAGTTCACCACCCAGTGTATTACCAGCTCGTTAGTGCAGCCTGAAACAACGTGCCAGGCCATCATCTGTCATATGTCAGGACACACAAATCAGCAGAGCACATGGTAGTGCTCAGGTCAGAAGGGAGACACCTGGTATACTCCATGCAATGTCATTTGGTGGCTCTTCTCCAAGAACTTTTCTGATAGCCCAGGAGGTCCAGAAGGGGCCTTGTCAACTGTGATCAACATTTTTTACCAAAAAAAAAAAAAAAAGCACCGTGAGGAATCAGGTCTTGTGTAATTAGGTCCATGTAGGATTTTCTTCACCAGGAAGAGAAAGGTAAGTTAAATGGATGCAGACAGATCGTCTTCATATTGAATAATTATTCTTAATAATAAACTTTTAAAAAGGCAAATTCACTGCTTTAACTCATTTTGCTTCAAAAATCTAAAACACATGCATGAGCTTAGATGTCACATACAGTGTTAGCCAGATACAGTGGCAGAGGTAGAAAATAAAGTCTCTGAATTTCTCGATTCAATGATTTTAATGAAGAACCGTAATATTTTCTCTTCACCTGTTCCTTTCCCTCAGTCCCTAAATGGGAAGAGAATTCTGTTAGAAATTATATGTTTTCTTATGTGTTTTTTTGCCAGCACTGTATGTCCATCTGGATTGACCAAGAAAACGCATTTTCACGTTCAGTCCAGAGTAAGGAGGTTTCCTCTTTCTAGTCTGCAGTTCACTCTTTCTGCTTTTGTTTTTCCAGGATTCAGGACAAGTCATTCCTCTCATTGTGGAAAGCTGTATCAGATTTATCAATTTATATGGTAAGCTCTGGAACATACTATGTAATTTCATTATTGCCCAGACTTTTTTTTTCTGTATCTTTTGCATAATGCATTTGCCACCACAGCTTTGCTTTTAAAATAGCGATTAAAAGTGTTTTAAAAACTAGATTCATTTCTCACCACTGTCTCCTGTCTTTGCTGCAGGTCTTCAGCATCAGGGAATTTTTAGAGTGTCTGGTTCCCAGGTGGAAGTCAATGATATTAAAAATTCATTTGAGAGAGGTAATTGCATTTTCATTTATTCGAGCACCTTAATATCTGACATTTAAAAATCTTTTAAATTCTAATTACTTTCTTGGCTATTTAAGCGGTTTGTATGCACTTTGTATACTGAACCTAAAACTTTGCACCATCACATGCTTAAAGATGAAGTATAAGGATGACATGTGCATGTTTTTCCCCTGTTATGACCTAGAAGCTTGAGGTTGTTTTTCATTTTGTTTAGACAAGGCATATCACTCTTGAATCAACTGTAAACTTTAGTCTTTTGTTAATGATAAACTGTAAATAACAGTTTGTCTATATTTTATTTTAAAGATCCTCAGAAAGGAAAGGTTATGGTTTTTAATTAGATTCAAGAGACTACTTAACGCAATTTAAGAACCCTGTTACTTGATCTTCTGGAACACGAGTGCTCAACTTTCTGGTCCCTCTGCCAAAGTGGCATCACAATTAATGAGAATACGGACTGTGAAAAGGTCATTCCATTTTCAACCACTGTTTTCATTCCCGAAAGAAACTTCAGCCCCAGAGGAGGAATTATGGGAAAGATACCAGGAAGTGAAACCAGCTTTTTAAACATGAGTGGCTTGCAACACCCAACCTAGGATTGCTCTGCTAGGGGAGCCAGGATCCAGCAGTTCCCTGATTGTGTTAAAACAATACTGGTTACAATTTTTTTTAAAATCTTACATTCTCTCTTATTGGGTTTTAGAAGCTATTTTTTTAATTTTCAGGGAAACCTTTTGCAGATCATCTGTGAATGATAAAACCCTTGGAGCAATAAGTCTTGTGACTAAAAGCATGAATACACCCAGTATTTATTTCCCCAGCATTAGTTATATATATCTTGTTAAACCTGATGTTGTCTTTGACAAGATATGTGAAGTAGATGTTTTTACATGATAATTGAAGCCACGTCCTATTCCTCACCTTTTAAATCTGCCTTATTACTAACTGCTTCTCCTAGGTAGTGTTATTTTGGAAGATACACACATTTTAAAGTGTTTCAAAATAAAGATTAAGTCTTTAAAATTGTATGTAGTTCAGTCAGAGTCTTTAGGGTTTCAGTTCACAAAATGGTTGCACATATTCCTGAATGTTTTAGTTTCTCAGAATGAAAACAGATCTCCATTTCAAAGAGTTGTCTAACTAGATTTGCTTTATGTAAGGTCCCAAAGAACAGTCTGAGAAACCCTATCCAATGAGAACATTTGGCTTTTTTATTTTACTAACTGTAAATCATAACATGTCCATAAATACTTAGTTGGAAGTTCAGGACCTAAGAGATCGCGAGGTTATGTAATTTAAAGGAAGCTTTATTTAGGCTGCTGTTTTTAGTTTAATCATAGCCTGGGATTTCTAAATCAGTGTTTATTATCTTACTTGAATGCTTGCATTGCCACCTCCCACACACTAAAAACAAAAAAACCCAAAATGTCACTCACTTATAAAAATGTTGCATGCAAGAATGCTCCTGCATGTGTGTTTCATTCACTTTATTTACTTTTTAAGGTGAAAATCCTTTGGCAGATGACCAAAGTAACCATGACATTAACTCAGTTGCTGGAGTACTGAAGCTCTATTTCCGAGGGCTGGAAAATCCTGTCTTTCCTAAGGAAAGATTTAATGATCTTATTTCTTGTATCAGTAAGTAGAAATCTCTATTTCTTTCTCAATAGAATTTTACTTTCATATTTACAGTAGCGGCCTGAAAAAAGAGCTAACTTCACAGATTTTTTTGAGACAATTTGTTTGCCATCTGTAACAGTCTGGGTCAGTTATTAGTCATACTTGCAGCTGTGGTTGTTCCCTTTTTCCAGTGGGATTAATGTACAGTACAACTCTTTGTTTAATAGGGCAGGAAGAATATCTTTTGGTATACAAGAGATGATAGTTAAATTTAAACACATTATTATTTTCCTCTGTGCACTGGGGCAGACAGGAGAGGATGAAGTCATGACTGTGCAAACAGAGTATGTTACTTTCCACAAAGGTTTTCATGCCCTGCGGCTCGGAGTCAGCACTGGTGAATAAGTAACCAACTGCTCAACATTGTGTGGTTCTGGACCTTTGTTGTCCTCAGCTTCAAACGCCTGATCCAACCAGCAGCAAAGCCCTTCAGTGCAGGAATGGAGGGAAGCAGCTGAGTGCTGGTTGTCTGCAGAAGAGCCCAGTCTGCCTTCCAACACACAAGCATGACCACGCTGTAATGGGATGTCCAGGGGGAGCGTTGCATGGATCTGTGTACTGCCTGGTGTTCATAGCCAGACACAGAGAGGCTGTAGTCATTTACGAAGTTCTCAGTGGATGAGTGAATTGCTCTGGCATGCTCAAAACCTCTTCCAGTTCACAGATCCCTGCAGATGTTGAGGAGGGCTGAGGCCAAGCCAACCATCAGCAGGCTTACTGTTCCCTCTGGGTCGATTAGAAGTGGTCAGAGGTGCTAGCTTGGTGGAAGAATTTCCTCCTTTCAACCCTTCCTTTGTAACTTGACAGCTTTAGATGAATGGAGAGAGAGGCAGTTTCACAGGTAACGAGGGTCAGTCCTTTGGTGGTATTAATTAGGGCAGGGTCTCTCCAAACTGTGTTATTTTGGCAAAAGGTTCTCAGCCCAGCAGTCAGGACCACAGATCAATGTGTACACGGTGTCCTGGGCTGGCCAGTAGGTAGGCTTTTCCGCCCCCTGTCAGGGGAACTCAGCTTGTGTGGTTTCCTTCCCAGATAGGGAGGATTGCAGTAATTCAGCCTGGAGGCTACGAATACCTGGATCGCTGTGACCAGGTCTATGTCCAGTATTTTGTGTTTCGTTCTTTGCAGGGTTTTCTGCAGCTGTTGCTATTTACAGACTCAGTGGTACTGAGGAGTCCTGAAGGACCTGAAAACTGTAATTTAACAGTCCGCTTCCACACAAAGGGTGATGCTGAGGGGGACAATGGCTCTTTAGGAAGCACAGTCTTGGTTCTCCCTGAGTTCAGCTTTAGTTAAAATCTAAAAAGGGATTGTTTTGACTGAGTGATTTTCTGCATGACAGGGATGATGGAACTTTACCTAATAATCCTGTGCTGATTTCCATAACTTCTGGATGAATTAAAGCATGTCTGCTGGAAAAATTTATTGATTTAATGGCTTCAGTTGACAGAAAATCTACCACATTCTTGGATAAGCTGTTCAAATGATTAATCACTTTCATCGTTAAACATTTGTACCAGATTTCCTTTTCAAAATTTCTGCTGTCAGGTTCTGCCCATTGGATCTCTTTATGATTTTATTATTTTGACTAAGCATAAAGAAAAATAGATATGGTGGTTCTTAGATGTGGAGATGGTATTGCACTTGGTTGTGTTAAAGAGCTTTAAATAGAATTGTAAAATATCAAGAATGAGGTTTTGGCTTACAGAGATGATACAAGTGAGTGCTTAGTTTGCCAAAGCAACCTTTTAAAGGTGTTCCAAGAAGAGGAACCTGGGTTATTTCAAAAAGTTTCCATTCACCATTGAAGCTTCTGAAGACAGGATGGAGAATTTGGAAAGAGGGGTAGAAGTTCAGTGGACTGAGTACATATACATGGCACCTGCACAGGTGGGAGAGATTCGCCAACCTCTCATAGCATCACTGTCTGAGAGGGGTCCAGTTCAGTTATCCCCAAATGGTCTTCTGTTATTAAGAACTTCAAGAGAAATGGCAATGAATGCTAGATCTCTAGTATTAGGCCTTGGTTTCCTTAGAGGATGTCCAGCTATGAATGTTCAAGGTAGGCAGCGGATTATTTTCTTGAGAAAGAATTGACAACCTTCTTTTTTAAATAATAGTATGCTTCAGCAGAGGTGAAATCAGTAACAGCCAATAGCCTGGAACAAAGTCACTGCTTTTTGCGGCCACATTCTTAAATTGGACAGTTATTGAGAAAGAGGTGTTGCCATCTGATCCTGGTTTAGAGTGGCTGTTCTCTGAGGCTGTCATAAGTCTGGATTATCATCTCCACGACAGCTTGTCAAAACGAGGTGAAATGACTGAGTAGTTTTGCTAGATTTGACTTCTGCTGTTGCTGTTACAGAAGAAAGCAGAGGATTTTCTGTGTGATAATGTGTTGTAAGAGTCTCAGATCTGTTTCTGGCAGGTTTTGGAGGCAGCAAGGGGAAGATGATTTTGTTGTTGTTTAGGTGGTTTCCACAAGGTTATCTTTAGAGGTACTCTGAAATGGCATGTCAATGCTTTCCTACGGTGGAGGGAGGAGACAAGTTTGGAACATGGCAGGACAAAAGGGGTTTTCTCTTTGAGCACATTGGGGTGGGTTTACTTTCTGTTGTCACAGTGGGGGTTGAGTATGGTGTGAGGAGAGAAAGAAACAGCTTTCGTGCCTTGCACCCACAGCCAGCCCCAGAACCACATGCTGGGAACAGTGTGTCTGCATCTTCTGATTATCTGAGAAGCCTGAGATGGAGTGTTTTTACAGCAGTGTATCTAGTCTCTGTGCTTCGTTAAGTGGTCCACTACTTCCTGGGAATAAGATGACTTCCAGGGAATAAGATGTTTTTTTTTTTTAAAAAAAAACCAACAAGCATTTCAGAATATACTACCTATCACAATTTAGTTTAAATAGCACCTGTGTGGCACATACTACCAAAAAGTGTCTGTCTCAAAGACCCTTTCCATTGCTACCTTTTAACCTTAACACTTTGTATATCTTGCAAAAAGTAAGGCAGTCTAGGCAAGATTTTTTTCCCACTTCAGACTTTGAACCTGTCATAGTTGCATTAGTTTCTTTTTCTGTACTCATGTGGCCTCACATATTAAGTATGTTGATCTTCATGTTAATGGGAGCAGGGCCAGACTCCCTTTCCGCTGAGAACACACGTTACTGTAAATTCTTTAGATCACAGTTGGTATGTAAAGTCCAGGAAGCTTTCACATTTTTAATTAAGAGGGTTTAAATGCTCTTAACTCCTATTGCATTCACTGTCTGATAAACAGTGAGGAAAGGAATAAACATTAAGTTGTTTTCAAATAGTTTTTCAAGATAAATGTCAGTGTGGTTTTTTTAATCGTTGGCAGAAATTGTTGTAAAAGGGGGGAGGGAGAAAGCAAATTCATAAAGTTAATGTTCACATAAAACTGTAAAAGGGCAGAATGTCACCCATTTTATATGGAAATGTAACGTTGCCAGTGAAAAACCCCTTGAAACTGAAGTACTTAGTTATGGATGTCAAGCATAATTGAGGCTACAGCTGCAAAATGAACCTTTCCTCAGTGCAGTCACTGAGGAATTCCTTTGCATTTATGCATATATTTCCAAATGAAATAGAGCATTGTGATTTAATGCTTTCCCTTTTGCAAATACAGTGGAAACAGTGCAAAATGACTGTGACTTTTTGAGCAATTTGTATTAATTAGACTCATGAGAACAATATTATTCTGTTTGGGCTTATGAACTGGTTTTTGATAAAATTTGGGCCAAATTATGACTTCTCCAGAGCAAGCATGAAAGGTAGGACAGAACGTAAAGAATCCATCTGATTATGGGCACATAAATGTGCATTCTCAGCAAAAGGAGTTGCTACTATTGCTCCCAGCAGCACTTAGCAATCCAGAGGGTAAAATAAGCGGGGGGAGAGAGTGTTGCACTGCCCTTCTTTTCTGCCCCTTTGTAGGAACAGGTTGGGCCAAACACAAGCAAAATATTTGTTACAGGAGTTACATGGAGGCAGAGGGTACGGAAGCTGTGCTTAGGGCTGGCCATAATTCACCTTCACTGCTGGGGGACTGCAGTTCCTCTCCTGGTGTGAATTACAGCTCACTTTTACATACATAGCTGTGCAATGCAGTAGCAGACACATCTCAGCTACCCAGACCCCTTAGCTTCTGCTCAGGTCATTATGATTCTTCTTGGTTTTATCTCCCTTGCCTTAAATTTGATGTACTAAGATGCCAGGATGGATGAAAACTTACATCTTTTTTCCTTCTGATTTTCATCATTTCAGTCCCTTGCTGCCACCAGTGCCTGTTTACCTAAAGGCATAAATGTTATGAAAGGAAATTATTTTATTGCTTTCCAGACTATTGCCCATTACTTAAAAAGTAAAAAAAACTGTATTCTGAATTGTCAGCTCTTCCTGAAAAAGTTTCAACAAAATGACAAATGTTTCCTTGCCTAAGTGACAGTGGAGACCATTGTGTTTGTCCTCCTGTGTTTAATGCCTTCTTAAATAGATCTGAAAAAGCTGTAAGTGGCATTGCTGAGTTAATATACCCATGTCTTTTGAGTTGGATTGGACCCATCTACCAAAGCGGAAAGAGGCACAAATTGTTAACTTCAGCACTAATACATATTCATGTAGATTACTTGTCAGCTGCAAATTGACCATAAAAATTACATCTGCGAGTGTAACTAAATCCCATTTGACGTTCAGCGGGTGTGTAAAATACGCATTAGGCATTCACTCTGTTACTAGTAGGCACCACTCCAAGTGGAAGTAGCGAGTGACCCCCACACAGAGATACCACATTGGATTTTATCCTTCAAAACAGTGGTCCTAAAGGAGAGACATAGCTTACATTACCACTGTTTCCTTTCTTCTTCCTCCTGTGTGCTACCCTTGCCTGTGAAATACGCTTAGCTTGCACAGCACTGGCTGTTAGTGTAGCACAATTCATTCATTGCTGACACCAGGTTTCTCCTTCCACATGTTCTGATCAATATCTTCCCTTTGCAAAATGTTTGCATTTCTTTTGTTACTTCTGAGATTGGCCCATGGAGGCTGCCTGTTAACAGAGGGTGGTAGAACAAGACTCAACCCAGAACTCATGTTTTTGAGCGCTTGACTGCTCCTAGGCGGAAACTTCTCCTTGTTGGTTAACCATGTCTCTCCACCAGTGCAGGAGAGGCCATGTGTAGAACCATGACCAGGAAAAGTACAGTGCTTTTGTCGCATTTTTAACTAAACCAGAGTAATAAAGGCATGTAGCTGTCCAGTTGGCCCAAAATATTTCAGAACCACCAGCAATTGCTCTCTTGCAAAAGTCTTTTGTTCTCCATCACCAAAGCACTGCACTTATATATTTTAATATTTATTGCCTTTTACATGCTCTACCACTTCAGGATTATTGCTTAATTAAACTTCAATTTGCATTTTCTTAATGTTATTTAGGATGAATGTATTCCTGTCTTCATTTATAGTTTAGATTTCTTTTATTTGTATTTGGGGGCTTGTGTTAGTAATTGTGTTCTCTCCCCTCTCAGGTTTCCTTTACTCTTCTGAGGCAGATTGTTCACTTTTGATCTGTTTCACTTTAGAGTCTGCCTTTGCAAAAACCTCATTGTGAGTCACCAGGTGGTTAAAATGTGTTATTTCTCATGGAAGAGAAAAGTGGTCATTCATTACTATGTGTGTCTCTGCAGTAAGCAAAGGTGACACCACCTCTCCGGAACAGGTTCCAGTTTTCTTGAAGGATGGAGATCACACCTTTTAAGGCTTGAGTAGCTAGGATTTATGTGTATCTCATGCTGTTGAGAACAGGTCCTTAGCCCATGGCTGACAAAGAGGCAGCTAGCTGATAAGTAATTCTTTCATTTATGCGATGACATTAGTCTCAGCTGGATTCATTCATCCAGTTCAAGGACAAGGAGTGTTTGCAGAGGAGGTCCATGGGAGATCAATAAATAAATCTTTTCCAAGAGCAATGCAAGATTGCATCTCAACAGATTTTCTTGTGGAGGTTGTGATTTGCCTCCTTGGAGGATTTTATAAACAGGTTGGTCAGGTGTCTCTCAGAGGAGATTAAGGTGAAGTCAAAGGGTGAGACTGTATACTTAAATGATCTCTGAAAGCTCTCAATTTTTGATTTTTTGTAGCAGCTGGTGGAGGCTTCTTAGATCCCAAACACCTCTGATGCTTAGATGCTTGGATAATTTTATGGATACACAGAAAACCTAGCTCCTTATATTATTAGGGTGCTTTGCTCCATTATTGTCTGATAAAAATACATTAATAGTTCTGGGCACAGGTGCCCGCCTCTTCCACAGAGTGGCATAGTCATGAAGCTCCAGAAGTTGGCCTCTTCCCCCTTCTCTTGTTTTACCCCACAAATGTCTCCTGTGCTCTGGGCTGCACTGTAGCTCCACTTTGACACGAGCACAGTGTTCCCATGCCAAACACCTTCTCATCTGGCTGGCAGGAAACTCTCCTGCTTGTGGGTTTGACCCCCGTGGCTGAGATGGAACTGGAAGGCAGGTGTGTCAGACCAGAGCTCCAAAAGTTTTGCTCTGCTCTGAGAACTGGTGACTAGAAAATAATTACCATTTTTATTTGTAATATTTACCTGACGCTAGTCTTGATTTGTGGTTGATATTCATGTGTCCTTCACACACATCTCCCTTCCCTCCCTCACTCCACAGTCAGAAAAAAAACACGTTAGTTCTCAGTGTGCTTGGCCTTGCCCGAGGCTTGTCCTGTTGCTTGTGTTTGGGAACGTGACTCTCATTGTATCATTAGAGTAATGAACCAGTTTTCAAATACCCTGATTTCTATTTCTGCTTGGCAGCTAATTGCATTATTAGGACAAGTCATGTAATATCAGTACTTCAGTTTTCTTAGCTGAGAAATGGGTAATACCTCACCAGGTGCTGAGGTCGGGCTAATGACAGTTCTTGAAAATCAGAGTAATGAAAAGAGAGCTTCCAATAGAAGTGCTGTGAGCAGGGAGACACAACCAGCTTTCTGCAGTGCTGGGATTGCCAGTGGTTCCTCACAGCAACCGGCTTGTAGCCTGGATGGCCGTTCTGCCCCGAGGCTCTCTTCAGAAAATCTGGTGGAGGCAAAGCAATGATTTCTCTTCCCTCTGCATGGGAAGTAGCAGAGCCACAAATTCTTTCTGTCTGGATGCAGAAAGATCGCTCTGTATTCATTCCTTCTTCCCTGCATACCCAAACACTCACGCACTGCATACACAGAAGCAACTATGAAATTTGGCTCCTCATTTAAAAGCAGCATGCAAATACATAACATTATTACCTATCTCCTTTAAACCAAATCAGTGCTGAGAAAGAAAAACAAGCCTTTTGAAGTTACGTGGAAAGCACACCAATTTACCACTTGGCAGTAGTTTGGATTTTCAATAAAGGGGCTTTCATGGAAACTGGGACTGGGTTACCAGGAAGGTATTGGAAATACACATACCTCATTCCAGCATGTACAGCTTGTAACTGCTTCAGTATAGAGGTGACCTGCTAGTACTTAGTACTGATCACACTCCTCATAGGGCAGCTGGGATAGCTCAACACATGGCCATACAGCCAAACTCTTTGTACCTACTGTGCCATGTCCGTCCTGCCTACTGGGACCAGTTCCTGGCCCATGAATTCAGTGAACCACGTCTAGGAACTGCTTAAAAGAGATGTAGCTGGCACAGACCACAAGCGCATGGGAGAGTGTGATAACTTCTGTGTGGTATCTACCTGCCAGTGTTCAAGACTGTGCCCCATCTTGGTTTAGCTCACTAGTTTAGACAGAGCTATTGCATCCAGATAGGCAGCACGCTGCTGGAAGGAGCTGCTGGACTCACTGGGAGCCCAGGCAGTGCATTTCTCAGATCTGATTTGAGTTCAGTGATGACTGAACCTGGTCGAGGACCAGTCTACAGAACTGGCTGGAAGAGGCAGGTCTGCATCACAAGGCATTAGCCAGGAAAGGCTTCAATGCAGAAGGCAGGTCCTGGTGCTGCATCACAACTTCCCTCCAGCATCCCATCCACATCCAGCACACAGGGCAGAAAGGCTGGAGAGGAGCTGTGCCACAGCACCGCACAGCAGTGCTGCTGAGGCGGAAGTGTTAAAAGACATAACCAAAATGCCTCCTTCAGCCCCAGTCCATAGAAAATCCACCTGCGCAAATGCACACAGGGTCAAAACCACCCAGACCTACAACTCTGTGTAGAGACACTCAGAGAAAGGCTTGTCGGGGGGAAGGTCAGCTGAGCTGGAAACTCACAAGGCACTGCTAGCTTTAACAGGAGCTGCTTTTGTTGAAATATGGGGAATTGAAGATACAGTCAGGCTCCTTACACTTTGTTTTGGAGCCTTGCTTAGTTTAGGCAGGTGGAGAAGAGCCTTGCACTTGGTGTCTGTGGGCTGTCCAGAACAGCAGTGTGGCACTACAGTGCAGCAATGAGGGTGTGTAGCATTGGCATCTCCAAGATGTGGTATGCATTGGAAAGGGAGAGGACAATTGTGGTTGCCCTGCAGATCCTCACTGTGTGAGCAGCTCCCAGGCTTAGCACGTCCCTGCCATGGACTCCGGTTCTTAACCAGTAACCTGGAATACTTCTTGATTCATGCAGTCCATGTTTAACAAACATAAAAAGAAATTTCAAGTCCCATACTCCACTAGAGAAAGTGTAATGGCTTGAACTGATTTTCAGCTAGAGTTTGGGTTCAGTGTGACTCATTAGGTTATAAGTTATACAACTGGTCAGCAGTCCTTTTCCCCACCAGCTCCGTGGTAGTCAGTGGCATCTCACCAGGGACACTGCTCCAGCCTTCAGCTGCTCTGCTAGGAAATAGGATTTTACCTCCCGCAGGAGTTTCGCTTGGCTGCTCCCACAATCCAAATGGGCTTCCTTGATGGAAGCATGGTACACAAATCTATGAGGTACACAAATCTACGGGGATGGATGGGATCCACCCGAGGGTACTGAGGGAGCTGGTGGAAGTGCTCACCAGGCCACATTGCATCATTTATCAGCAGTCCTGGATAACCGGGGAGGTCCCAGCTGATTGGAAGTTGGCAAATGTGACACCCATCCACAAGAAGGGCCGTAAGGAGGATCCAGGGAACTGTAGGCCTGTCAGTCTGACCTCAGTACCTGGGAAGGTCATGGAACAGATCATCCTCAGTGCCATTACACAGCACATGCAGGAGAACAGGGTGATCAGGCCCAGTCAGCATGGGTTTGTGAAAGGCAGGTCATGCCTGACAAACCTGATCTCCTTCTATCACAAGGTGACCTGCTTAGTGGATGAGGGAAAAGTTGTGGATGTTATCTACTTGGACTTTAGCAAAGCTTTTGACACCGTTTCCCACAGCATTCTCCTGGAGAAACTGGCTGCTCATGGCCTGGACAGGTGTACTCTTCACTGGGTAAAAAACTGGCTGGGTGGCCGTGCCCAAAGAGTGGTGGTGAATGGAGTTAAATCCAGCTGGTGGCCAGTCACAAGTGGTGTCCCCCAGTGCTCGGTGCTGGGGCCAGTTCTCTTTAATATCTTTATCAATAATCTGGATGAGGGGATCGAATGTACCCTCAGTAAGTTCTCAGATGACACTAAGCTAGGCGGGCGTGTTGATCTGCTTGAGGGTAGATTGGCTCTACAGAGGGATCTGGACAGGCTGGATTGATGGGCCGAGGCCTATGGTATGAGGTTCAACAAGGCCAAGTGCTGGGTCCTGCACATGGGTCACAATAACTCCATGCAGCGCTACAGGCTTGCGGAAGAGTGGCTGGAAAGCTGCCCAGCAGGAAAGGACCTGGGGGTGTTGGTGGACGGCCGGCTGAATATGAGCCGGCAGTGTGCCCAGGTGGACAAGAAGGCCAACGGCATCCTAGCCTGTATCAGGAATAGTGTGGTGAGCAGGACTAGGGAAGTGATCATCCCCCTGTACTGGCCACTGGTGAGGCCCCACCTCAAGTACTGTGTTCAGTTTTGGGCCCCTCACTACGAGAAGGACATTGAGGTGCTGGAGTGTGTCCAGAGAAGGGCTACAAAGCTGGTGAGGGGTCTGGAGGACAAGTCTTATGAGGAATGACTGAGGGAACTGGGGTTATTTAGCCTGGAGAAAAGGAGGCTGAAGGGAGACCTTATCACTCTCTACAACTACCTGAAAAGAGGTTGTAGAGAGGTGGGGGCTGACCTCTTCTCCCTAGTGGCAAGTGATAGGACGAGAGGAAATGGGTTCAAGTTATGTCAGATGAGTTTTAGATTAGATATTAGGAAAAATTTTTCACTGAAAGGGTTATTAAACATTGGAATAGGCTGCCCAGGGAGGTGGTGGATTTGCCATCCCTAGAGGTGTTTAAAAAAAGGGTAGGTGTGGTACTTGGGGACATGGTTTAGAAGTAGTTTTGTCAGGGTAGGTTAATGATTGGACTTGATGATGTTAAAGGTCCCTTCCAACCTCAGCAATTCTATTCTATTCTATGATTTCATGGGTGGGGGCAACTCCCAAGGGGGCAAGCTTCACCCCATCCCAAAAATCTTCTGTTCCCCAGCACACTAGTGCTGCTGAGCCAGTGGGATATCCCATAAATGCAGGTGTGGGAACAGGCTTTCCCCCTTAGTTTACTACACTGGCATTTCCTAATGAAGTACAGCATTTCTGTGTGGTAAACAGAAGTCTTGCTGCCGACATTCTCTGCTTATGCTTAGTTTTTGGCACCAAAATACTCATTACTAGACACCAATTGTTCTTCTAAGAAACATAAGTCAACACACATTTTGCATCTACAAATAAATGCTGGTTGGTAGAAATAGCCATACCAAAGAGCACAAATATACACCAGGAACTCTGTTTCCAGTTACCATGTTCTAATGTACGTAATTACTTTAAATGTGTGCTGTTAAATATCACATTCTGTGGTAGAAATGGCTTTTCAGCTATTGGAATCAGTTCCTGTTTCTCATTTCCAAATTTTTGAATATCTATTTCTCTGGGCATATTTCTGTAGTCTGCTAAGATTTCCCCTAGATGTTGTTAATTGCAGCACTCTTTCTTGGCTGATGTAGAAAGCACTGCTGACATTTTAGGTTGTTTCTAACAGTGTGATCTACCCAGAAAACACATTGAGTAAATACTACATATTTTGAAAAACAATTTATCCTTTTATCCCATCGCTACACCACTTGGAGCCACATAATCTTTCTGACCAACATAGAAGATAATGCATCCTTGTTATAAGACATTAGGAACTGATGCTTTTATTAAGCTGACCTTGTTTTGCCCACTTCAGAGAAATTTTGGTGGACTGCTATAAAATCTTTTGGGAAAATACATGGGATCTTTGTGTTCGTTGCTTACACACTGTAAAACATAAGGCCTTTCTCCAACTTTGCCATTAAGAGAGTTACAGCTGGACGTTTGATTAAGAAAACTCATTAGAGAAGCTCAGTGATTGGAATATTATATCTGATATGAACATTCAAATAAGGAGAGTGAATCTGTGTTTGAAACTGATGGCAAACATCTTTCCTTGGTTCCGTAGACTTATGTACTGGTATTGTGGTTTTGTGAGCTGTCTAGCTCAGCAAGTGGCATAGATTTGTGCACTTAGGCAGATTTGTGACTTCTTATATTTAAAGACGTTACTTTTAAATTGTGTGGTTTTAATGAGAGGGAGAAGGCCTTTTAGATCTTATTTTTCTATTAGGCCAAAGTGAGAAGATAATTGCTAGGGACATGTGATGGTAAAGGGTCGAAGTAAATTGAGTAAACTGACTGAATGCTATTTTTGACCGTCATATGAAAGGGAACTTAAAATACTTTCCTCTGATTGCAGGAATAGACAATCTCTATGAGAGGGCTCTTCACATCCGCAAACTCCTCCTTACTTTGCCCAGGTCGGTCCTTATAGTGATGAGATACCTCTTCGCCTTCCTCAACCAGTAAGTGCTTTATCATTCCCCAAGCTGTTGTGTCTTTATCTGCCTTCCTATGCTGGTATTGAAGCTCTTTGGGTTTACTCATACTCTATGTAGAATTTACATTTAAGCTCCATGTAACACAAGAGATTATCTTCTAATTGGCAATGAAAATAGAAGGAAAACACTAGTTCTCATTCAAATTAAAATTCCATTTGTCCAAAACTGAGCAAGGTTGTAATAAAACAGGTTAAAGTGTTGTCTGAAATGGGGAGTGCAGGGTACAGTACAACAAAATAAGCTGGTAAGAAAAATAACAAATACAAACTGTAACTACATTAAAAATAATTTATGTAATTTAAAAGTAGAAGACTTTTTTTTTCCTTATCTCAAGCTGATTTTAATCTCCTGATGGGAAAAATAAACAGTATATTGAAGCAGCACAGGCACTACAAGCTACCTATTTGATGCTAGACACGGCCAGGGTGAGACTTTGTGTTGCTGCTTCTATTTTCTGCTAATAGGGCTACCAGTATAGAGAGCATACATCCCCTGTATGCTTTGATATAAAGTAGCTTGGTTATCACGTTGCAAAACACAGGCAGCTGCTGCATAGAGGGTTGTGTGAGAAAGGGAAAGTGGTGTTCATGTCTTCATCATCCCAGAAAAACTTCTGCATTCCCAAAGAGAAAATAAAAGTCA
Source organism: Anarhynchus alexandrinus (assembly GCA_008711295.1). Lineage (NCBI taxonomy): Eukaryota > Metazoa > Chordata > Aves > Charadriiformes > Charadriidae > Anarhynchus > Anarhynchus alexandrinus. The sequence goes on from VUYV01000127.1 coordinate 104,726, forward strand.
GGTTGGGCAATTGCACTGTGTTTCTCCCTCTAGTCCTTCACAGCCCTCTCCGGTTTTGCTGACCTCAGTATTTTCACTGCAAATTTTGCTTCTTGTGCACTTTGCCCTGATTCTAGCTTTTCTCTTTCTGCTGCTATGTTGTCTGTTTCCTGTTATATCTGTTTTCATATTGCCCTTTTCCTCTTCTTTTTTTCTAAATTTGCCCTCTGCTGATTCATTCTGTCTTTGTGACCTTCCCCATTTCGTCCATCCTGTCTGTTCCTATAGAAACAGGGTCCTTGCAGCCAGGTTATGTGTGTGTGCCTGTATTCGCAGCTGTTCTCATTTCCTTTCTTCTAGTAATTTCTGAACCACTTTCAAGCAATATTTAGAAGAGGGGCAGAGATCTAAAGTTTTATGAAAATAACCATTCATTGAAAACATGAATTCATCCCTCTGTAGGGACACTGTGTAAATATCTCATAGGTTTATATCGCAGCTTCTCCTCTACTTAAACATACAGATTGGCCGGAGTTATACGAGGCTGTACTCGTTACATTGTCGTGTTAGCTTCATCTGTGCTCTCCACAGGAATGCAATTCAGAAAGCAGACTAAATCTCATATGCCTCCAAACTGCTCCTGGTGCATTCACAGGAAAAACATTCCCGTAGTTTGACTTTCTGCAAATCCAGTTCTGCTTTTTGCACATGCAGTTAGGCCTGCTTGGCCACATGAAGTCATCAGACCTCATGGCTTGACCTCATCTGGTCTCGCATCCTGCTCAAAGCTTCTAAAGTTAGATAAAGTTGCACAAGGCTTTGTCTTGACTTCATGAGCACCAAGTGGAAGGGGAATAATCAATTCCCTTGACCTGCTGGCTTGGCTTTTCCTACTACAGACACATATGTAACTAGCCTTCATCGCTGGAAGTCACACTGCTGAATCACATCCAACTCCTTGTCCAAGAAATGCTTTTCCCAGTGCTTTTCATTGGGAGCTGATATCTAACAGTCAGCTCCAGACTGTAATAATCCATGGGATTATTCATCCCACCGGCAGGACTTTGCATTCATTCTTGTTGAACTTGATGAAACCACTGTTCATCCATTCCTCCATCTTCTCAAGGTCCTTCTAAATGGTAAAACCCTGCGCTTTAGCATATCTGCTGTCCCCCACAGTGTGGCATCATCTGTAAGTTGGCTGAGTGTGCACTCCATCCTGTTGTCTAGGCCATTCATGAAGATGTTGAATAGTATCAGCCCCAGTATTGAGCCCTGAGGAGCACCACAAGTTACTAGCCACCAGCAGAACTTCACATGTTTCAGGATGATAATCTTGTTCACACATTCTTGCGCACATATAAAGACTGAACCACCTTATAAATCAGTAGAACAAGACGTCTCCAATTAACACACAGGATATGATAACAAATCACGGCATAAGAAGGAGGAGAGCATGATTAATTTTGCAAGCTAGTTATGAAAGGAGTTGCTTAGAAGGTTTGCCTCTTCAGTTTGTGTTGTTTGTACATGTACGCTCTATAAAATTCTCTTTCTAAAGGGAATATATGCTGTATTTAAACACAACCAGCCATACTAATTCATATGCTGCTTCAGAGCGCAGAACAACGCTGAGGTAAAGGGCATCCCAGTGCTTCAAGTTCTGTTTGACTGGCCCTGTCCAGAACCACTTAAAAGCCAGCATTTCCGCTAGAAATGCCAATGCCTTTTAACAAGGGAACAAAAAGCAACTTGTCGTTCCAAATCAAAATTGAAAACTAGTAATGGTGAATTTTCTGGAGGAAAAGAGACCTTGCAGAAGTTGGTTAATAAGAACAATCAAAGCCTTTTGTTAGGTTGCTTCCAAAATGAAATCCCTGTGGGAGTTTGTGGGCAGAAGGCAAGGTGCCCAGGGATTTAAGGTTGTACGGTAAAAACAGAAACCAGAAGTCACAAGAGCTTTTGCAAGATCCAGGAACTTAAGCTACCTCCAGAAAACAATTCAGTCTGCCCAAGATATATAGCCAGTTGATGGGAGAGATGCATCGGGGTCTGATGAGAAATGATGAGCATGATCCACTTTGGATCCAGTCCACTTGGGCCTCCAAGGATAAACACTGATGAGACAGAAGCAGCAGCAGTTGATGCATTTTACATTAGCCCATTAAGTCAGCGTACACTAAACACAACAGCGTAGGAACACATCCATCTACATACATACATGTGCTATAAACTCACTTTATAATGTGTATAGTCTATTGAAGAAATCCTCTTTTTTTGTTTGTTGCGTTATATGGGATTAAGTGTCAAGGAGAACAGAAAATCTCTTAAGTTTTGGTGGAAAACAAAGTTTCTCCAGTTTTCAGAATAAGGTTAGTCGCAGTGGAAAAGTAAATTTTTCTTGATTTTTCTGTTATAACAGCCTTTCACAGTACAGTGATGAAAACATGATGGATCCATACAACCTGGCTATTTGTTTTGGGCCAACCCTGATGCCAGTTCCAGACATACAAGACCAGGTGTCTTGTCAGGCACACGTGAATGAGATAATCAAAACTATCATCATCCATCATGAGGCTATTTTTCCAGATGCTAAAGAACTTGATGGCCCAGTGTATGAAAAATGCATGGCTGGAGATGACTACTGGTAAGTCAGACTATTACCCTTCTATATCTCCTTAACAAAATCATTAGACTGGTTGTCTGGATAACTCCTGTGATACAGAATGACTTTCACACATAATGGAAGTATGAAGATAAATGAGAAGAGCATTTAGGTTCACATAGGAAAGTGTTAGCTGTAAAAAACATGAAGCAAAAGCGATTACGATGAGGTTCCCTACAACATTTTGTGGAGGAAGCTACACTTGTGTTCAGCCAGACATAGCCAGAATTCCAGGTGTGCTATGCAGAGCACACAGCTGGAAACTGGCTTTCTGACTGTGAACTGTCTTAACAAATTTCAGCTTATGATACCTTCCCCCTGCTCCTTTCCTCTCTTAGCAACACCCACACCCTTTTCGTAAGTGAAAGGATTCAAAGGTTCTGGGAACCTCTTAATAACTGAAGATGTTTGAAGAAGAGGCGCGTAGACTTCTTCAGTAATTGTGTATTCATAGCATGTCATGAGAATTATGTTGCACATAACTTTATAGCACTATAGGAATAACTTTAAATAATCTCATGGGGGTGGCATATTTTTGACATGTGTGGAGGACATCAGTTACCCCCGTTGGGCTGGAGAAGATGGGGACTGGAGTTTAACGCCCGCTGAAGCATCCTTTTCATGCTGTGGTTTCTCTCTCTGCTCAACCTTTTGTTTCCCTTCAGTGACAGCCCATACAGCGAACATGGTACATTAGAGGAAGTGGACCAGGATGCTAGCACGGAGCCCCATACCAGTGAAGACGGTACGTCTGTTGCATTACTGTGCCTTTGACAGGAATAAGTTTTACAGGTGTTTCATGCGGGAGACCTTCTTCCTTTCCTAACTGTGTCTTATTTGAAAGAAGAGTGTTTCGGTCCTGGTGGTCTGTAGCAAAGCCGGCTTCTTTAATCTCTGTTTGTGTGCTTTTTCACTGTGATTCATCTGTGTTTGACCAGCTGTTTCCTTGTTCTCTCCTGATTTGTCCAGTCACAGGAAGGGCAAGAGAGAAACTATTTCAGTCAGCACATATTCTTTTCTGATATAATGTTACATTTTTAGTGACTCTTTTTCTTTTGTCTGCAAAAGCTAAACTTACATTTCAGCTAAGGGATATTTGCCATTCAGTGGGCTCTATTTTGATATGAATTTAAAAGCTGTTCCATCTAAAGGACTTACAACTACTGAAAAAAATGCATGTACCCTCCACAAGTCATTTGCTATAAATATTAATCACATATACTGTGACAGTTCTGGGTACAATAGATATCCATGAAAAACTTGATGCATCTCTGTTACATCAGTTCTTTTTAGCCAGGTTTCCTGAAGGTATATTTGACTGTGATGTATTTCAGTTGCACCATCCTTCAGATGTCCCTCCCAGTAACTTCTACCCAGTTTCAAGCAAATGTAACAGATGGAAAGAGGTGTCAAAATTGTTGAATAACTACCATTTTCCTGGCAATTAGTAGCCAGTTAGAGGTGAAGGAGTAAGAGTAACGGTCCCTGTAGAGCAGAGCTGCATATCTGTGAGCTCACTGCATATCTGGCCAGCAGGCAACCCAAACAGAGAAACCGGCACACGTGCACTTCGCGCAAGCAGAAACAAAAGCTGCCCCTTGTCCATCTCAGAGGATGTGTGGAAGGAGGAAAAGGAAAAGACAGAGAGCAGGAAAGGGGAGGAAAAGAGCTACAGCAGAGAAGGAAATTTTTCTTAAAAAAAAAAGGATGTCAGAAGGGATACTGGTTAGGAGCTGGGCTGATTGCCATAGGGAAGGGGAACAGGAAGGTGTATCTATAGGAAACCTGGCTACGCTGGTCCCATTGCACACAGAACAATGTAAACAATAGTTCCATTCTAGCTGTACCCGTCTGCTTTGTCACGTAGACAAGCTGTCAGTGACAGATTGCCTGTCTCTTCCCCTTTGCTGCAGTGAGGAGGGGCAGGCAGAGTCTATCAGTGCAGCTGTTTGGAGAGGAGGGACAGTTGGGTGGGCAGGCATCACAGAAGTGGGAAAAAACTGAGGATAGTCAATGTTAATCTTCTCCGTGGGGTGTACACCCATGCCTGCACCCGCAGTAGGGAATACTTTCAGTTTTACAAGACAACCTGTACGTAGGTTCCTCTTGACGAGCTCTGTAGAGCTAAACCCACCGTCTTTATATAACACGGCTCTGCTAAATGGTGTGAACAAATTCATAATTGCACTTTATTTTTCCAAGACAGTATAGCTATATTTTATAAGAGCTCCTTCTTTCATTGGAGGTGTGAAGCAAGAGTGGAAGCTGAAGAAGTCTGTCTGTCTCTTGTCTGGAGCACAAATGAAGTAGTGAAATGCAGGCGACACACCAGTCCAGTACACTGGGGCCAACTTTGGGGTGCCATGACCAAACTGAGAGATAAAGGCCCAAGTGGGCATGGAAAAGAAGTGCAGCTTTTCAGCAGCAATCAAAAGCAGCTACTTCAAAACCATGCTTAGGAAAGATTAAAACATCAGCAGGATCCAGAGGAGCAGGACCATGGCATCGCACAGTGCATCACTTGTGCCTCAATAATCGTGGGCTTTACCCCATCACTGTGTAGTTATAATAACAGTTTTACATTCCTGTTGTGGTGCTACTACCTGTGTTACGACTGTGTCATTGGCGGAGACAAACCCTGAAGAGAATAGCTGTCAACAGGACAGAGTTCTGTTAAAAGATTTAACTGCTCAAGACATGGCTTTTTGTTCGCCAGATTGGACAGCAATTTAATTCTAGTTGCCCCATCGCACCTTTTTAATTAATTCAGTGCCAAAAGGAAGCAGACATTTGTGTTTGCAGTGAAATAACTGTTAGCACAAAAATACTTGTAATCTAGAGAAGTACTCCTGCAAAGAGAAATATTAGGAAGCCTGAATTGCCTACAAAATGGTGTTGGCCTTTGGTTCTCAGCCTGCAAGTTCTAACCCTTTTTTTTTCCATGGATGTGGCTTTCCAATATATTAGCACATTTTTCTAATGTAGGTTACAGGCTTTAGATTAAATACATTCACCATCTCTTTGTGCATACATTCATGTTTGTCCTTTGGACAATTCCTTTTATAAAATGTTCTTGGTACCAATATGAGAGTAGGTGAGAATTTTTCAGTTTGCATATTGAACTTCATGAGAGTCACTGATTGACCTGTGGTGGACAAAAAAAAACCCTTTCCACTGAAGAGTCTGGAGTATTTTGGGGGTTTAATGTGATTGATTCACTGATTATAATCTGGATGCATCACTGCCATCAGTGTGTGGGGAGAGAGAGAAAGGGAGGTGCTGCATTGCTGCTCTATTGATCAGACACGTGGTACTTACATATTTCCTTCTGTTAGGAGATAGAAAAAGCACATTCTATAAATGTAATTATTTTTTTAATGTTGAAAATCTGATTTTTTTTATGCTGAAATGTTGTATACATATGCAAGACCAAGCAGCTAACCCCATAGGAGTCACAGGGTTATTGAATTGTAATCCAGAGGCTGTGATCCAAAGTGAAAGGATTTTTTTTTTACTTTAGTTACTGTTGTTATAAGAATTACTTGTATAAAGTTAAACTACAAGTGAATCTCTCTGTGCCTACTGGAATAAACCCATCTGTAAGGTCTGGCTCAGTAGTGCTAGGAATGTTTAATTACAATTTAGAAAACAACACGACTTTTTTAAAATTAAAAAATAAATTATGTCTGCAGAGGTAAACTCTGGTAGCTGGGGGAAAAGAAGTCTGGAACTTATAATTGAGCATATAAATACTTCATAACTGCTTAATTTTAAGCATATGAATTGCCTTTTTTTCTAATGTTACTGGTGTTCATATATTTATGTTGATCACTGGAAAGGAAAAAGAGGAGATGCATTTTACTGTAGTGTTTTCAGTCTTTTTTAAATGTGCAGAAAGTATCCCTATTAAGGAAAACACATACGTTTCTTCATTCTCCTAAATATGGAAATGAAATTCAAGTTGTGAAGTTCAGAACATATTTACTCAGCTGGGGCACAAAAAAAAACCAACCCTATCTGTGATTTTGCTCCAGAAAAACCTTTACCTGAAAGTCCCTCTGCAGTAAAGATTCAAAGGATATTGTTCATGTTTTGCTGAAGCAGTTTTTAGCATATTTCCTTTACCTTCAGTTTGCTGGAGATTTTTTATTCTTGTTGGAGGCATATGGAAAGGGGTGACGAGGTTTGTTTTCAAAGGAAGTAAGAGAGAATTTCCTGAGGAAGTTAAACAGATGGGTTTCTCCTGGGAAAACATACATACAATTAATATTATACTGTTCATAGATATCTCATAAACATCGGGTAAAACTGGGGTGGTAGTTACGCTGGAAACAAAAATTACAGGGACACGTAAGGCTGTAAGTTATTGTTGTGTCCCCAACACATAGTAATTTTCCTGCTTTTCAGTAGCGCATGCTGTGATCGACATTTTGCCAAATTCTCTTCTGTCAACACCTTGCAACATTTCTTTGCTTTTGCTGTTCCCCAGTCAGAGGACGGCTCTCCTTAGGACAGGACTCAGTAATTGCAAAGCCGCTGTTCTCTGATGGGGTGCAGAAGAGGATAAACACACTGGAGGGTAGCGTGTTCCCAGGGAGTTCAAGGACATACTGTTTTCCCGGCAGCCAGGGTACACCTGGGAGAACTGAGGAAGAGCAGAGCAACAGCAACCCCTCCCAAAAAAAAGGGCAGGGTCTGGTCTCCCCTCTTTTCCTTAGCTCCTTGTGCCCTGAGGCGTAGAGGGCAGCGCAGTGCCACTTCAATGCCATCACCTCTGTAGGGAGGTTGGTACTACATCTGGTGCTCCAGTCGCAAGACTAAAATTAGCACTTATGTTTCCTCTGCCCTTTCTGCTCTCCCAAGCTGTTGGATCTGGACAGCTCTACTTGGCATCAGACCTTGATTTTTAAGCCCACTGCAACATAATGTGTCATCAAATGGTGGTAGTAATCGTCACAAACTTTGGGGGTCATGAGTAAAACAGTGAGAACAGAGCTGTCTGATTAACAGAGTCCCTAAAGCTTTTCCCACAGTTCTTTGGTTTGTCCTAATTTTTCACTTCCATACCATTGCCTGAGTCGCTAGAGATGGTAGCTGGTGAGATCCTGTATGTCATCAAATACTTCTTGCTATTGTAGGCGAATGCCCTCAGGTATGGACAGAGCAGTGCAATTACATTTCCCTCCGAGATGTCAATTTTACTGTTAGACATTCAGTACCACACAGAATTTGAGTTACAGATCCCAAATTTAGCTTTCATCACCTTTGCTTTTCTGGAAATGCTTGTCTGTCATTCAGTAACCTTGATATTAAATGGCTTAGCTTTTCAAAATGCATTTATTTCTAGGAGTAACTGTCATGGTACTTTGGTTTTAACTATTAAGGTTTGACCTGTAACAAGGTGAATTACTATTTAAGTATGGTCTCAGTACTGTTTGCTATAGGAAAGTTCTCTCCATGTAAAAGCAACATTCAAGCAAAGAAAAAGTCCCTTTCAAAATAGTAAAACCTGTCTGCACTTATTTCTGGTTCCATTAAGAAAACTGTGTGAGATCTACTGGGCACTCCTCCCTGAGGAGGTAGGATTTGTTACCCAGGCAATCTAAGAAACATGTCTAAAAAGTCACATCCATTATCCGTACATTACCAATTCATACAGCTGGTTCCAGTGGGGCAACTTCCTTCAGACCTCTGGGAACATCTGGGAGTCTTGCAGGAGATGGAAGGGTACAAAAAACAGATTCCCACCATGCACCGCACTTAGATTAGTGTAATTCCACTGAGGGAGATAGAACTATTTCTAGTTTAGTCCATTAATTTGTAAATAAAAAGACCTGTATACTCAAATGTGGGATAGTTTATGGTCTGTTGAAATTAGCAGAGAAACGGGAAATCCCATAGCTCATCAGTGCAGGGGTTTGTCAATCAGTGTAGTACCCATGACCATTATCAGTTAACCTCAGAGAATGTCAAAGGAAAATGCGTACAGGAAATTTGGGATTTTCTTACTTACCATAAAGTGTTTTTTGTTTGGTTGGGTTTTTTTTTCATTTTAAAGTATTACCCATTGGTGAGTGACTGGCTCGCTGAAATCTGGGAGCTTTTGCTTCTGAATTCTCGACCCACTATTCCACAACACATAACTTACCTGCAATCTGAGAACAGTGTGTTCATACAACCGTCTGCTCTTCTCAGTCCTACCCAATCCCAGTAATACTTTCTTATAACGAATTCCACAAGCAACATGCATGATATGTGTAAAAACAGCGTTCTTTTGTCAGTGTTACATTATTGGCATTTGATTTAATATTGCCCTCTTAAACACGATGCAGGATAAACAGGCATGTTTAGTTTTATTTCTTTCCGTTTGGCGATAGTGTCTTTCCATGCCTATAGTTGCTTTGTCACATCTGTACTTTCTGTTAGAGATATACCATAGATAGAGTATCTAAAAATGGAAACAAGATTGTATATTAGAATATATCACTAAGATATACACCAGTGTTGAAGTTTTCCCAGTTTTCCAGAATGTTTCTTTCTATGTCATCTTTCATAAAACCAAGACACCTATCACCCCCTGCCCACCCAGCAGGGAACGCCTGCCAGCGAGCCATCCAGTAGCGATGCATTTTCAGGAATTAATACTGTTATTGATAGATTCTTATTAGCGTTTGTATACTCAAAGTCCTTTCTGCCAGCGTCTATTACTTTTGCATTTGTAACAGTGAATTCCACACCCCACTGTATGCCATCTCTGGAAAGTTTCTGGGTTTGTAACTCCTAAACGCCCTGCAGTTCCTCGCTGACGGGAGCTCTTAGCATGACTGCAGAAGCAGCAAACCACAAGACAGCCTTCTGCAGGCTGGGCAAGTTATTAAAAAAAAACAGCTGCAAACTGTAACCTCAGTAAAGGTGCTATCATTATGTTTTCATGCTGCAGGATGAAGTTAATTTTAAAAAGACATTCCTGCACAAAATGTTGTCATAAGGGGACAGTGGCTTTCATTACAAGCCTGGTTCTTTGGGGAATTACAACCTCAGCGATTTTAATTTGCACGAGACAGAAAGTTGCTATGCTAGTCATTAGGCCAGATGTTAATTTCCATCTAAATATTACTCTAATTATGTAAAGCAATTTGTCATTTTGGGGACTCTGCGTTATTGGAATCTACAAAGTGTGTGGTTTTTAAACCCATATTTTGCAGGTTTTTCTTTATGTTTTGAGACTGCGGTGACAAATTTTAGTCTGTTTGAGCTCAGGTGCTTTTGCTTTTGTGCAGAAGAAACTAGGGGTTGTTAAAATCACAGCTGCTTCACTGATGTCTGGGCACAGCTCTGAAGATGCCTGCAGGCAGACATTCAGCAGGGGCTCTTCACTGACATCACTAGGTCTCCAACCCAAGCATGGGTTACAGGATGGAGTCATTCCTAGTATAAAGCTGAATTTACCAGAATACTGAGGGAAGATGAGCCAGGACTGCTGTAAACAATGTGTGACTTCAGAAAATACCAGCCTCCCCTGCAGAAAACAGAGGAACTTGGGATGTTGGAGCAGGCAGAGCTGCCTTAGGCAACTTCGGGCCACACAGGGGCTGCCCCTGCGGAGAAATCATCCTTAGACTGTCTGGAGCTGTCTGCCTCACTCAAAAAGGGTGTTAAAGTAGCAGATTAAAGCACTAGGCTTCAGTGTTGTGTAAAACACTAGGTTTTCACTAGGTCTGCACACTCGTCATGTCAAAGACAAAAATCTCATAGCTCAGTGAGGCAGAGCATCCCTACTCACACACAGGGAAGTCCTGTTTTCCCTCCTTTGCCCCCGCAGATGTTAAAGGCACTCCCGTTTACTTTTCCTTTATCACACTGCTTCCCCAGACCTCTGATTATTCATCTGGGTTTGTTCATCTTATTTTCGGAGACCCTCATTGCCTGGCCTCCATCCCACTATCCAGCCAAGAAGGAGCCCTTGCAGCGGGAGGCAGAGGCCCCTCTCCCACCAGCAGCTATTGTAACATTTGAGTATGCTGTTACGTTTTCTGCAGTTTGCGAAGCAACCCAGATGTTTCACACCTGGGGTACAGATTGATTATGTTTCTTTGTAAGGGACATATCATAACTACCGCCTGCAGTCTGCCTTAGCTCAGTTGATCTCTGTCGGCTCTGCTCAATAAGAATGAGCACTGAGAAAATGCAATAAATGGTTTTTATGAGACCAAAATGAGCAGACAAGCCGGCGTGGAATCTGATATCCGTTCTTCTTCCTTCCCTATCCAGAGTGCGAGCCCATAGAAGCTATAGCCAAGTTTGACTACGTTGGAAGATCTGCGCGAGAACTCTCTTTCAAGAAAGGAGCTTCCCTTCTGCTCTATCACCGAGCATCTGAAGACTGGTGGGAAGGAAGGCACAACGGAATTGATGGCCTTGTCCCTCACCAGTACATAGTGGTGCAGGATATGTAAGCAGTGTCTGGTGTGACAAGGTTCTTGGTGGGGTGTAAAAACATGCTGAAGCAATTAACAAAGCAATTTCCAAATGGGACAGTGGTTTGAAGGCTCAGATAGATTAAAAATATGCTTTCTGTGCAGGATGTCCCTGTCTTTATTGCCCTGAATTGACAGCTCTTAATCAAAAGGTAGTACTAGGCTAAGCTACTTTGTTTATGGATATGTTCCCACTACGTTAAGAGACGGATGCTGCTGCATCTATTTTAATTTGGTTGTCTCTTTGTAGCAATTGCTGACATTTACCTTCAGAATAGCAAGGGCGGGAGAAATGCGGCCCTGAACTCTTGTTTTACAGTATTAAGCATGTGCTTTGCCAAGGATGACAAAGTTGTTCTTTACAGAAGGGTTACACTCAAAATGTAAAGAGCTCAGTAAACAGAAGGATTACAAGCAATTTTTGGAGACATGGAGGGGCTGCAGTACATTTTATCATGCTTGCTTTTCTTAAGGGGATTAAAATCTGGGAGTACCAAGATGCTCTCTGTCACACTAAACTCACTGACTCTCATCTCACCATGTGTGTTCTGTTCAGGGATGATACTTTCTCAGATACACTGAGCCAAAAAGCAGACAGTGAGGCCAGCAGCGGACCCATAACTGAGGACAAGTCGTCATCAAAGGACATGAACTCTCCCACTGACCGTCACTCTGACATGTATTTAGGAAGGTAAGCTTGAGCATAACATGCTTTCAGTAGTACTGCTCACAGACTGGGTAACGCAGCAATTAATTCTCCACGTGCTTATGGTGGGTCACTACAACTTGTCCTATAACCACTTCTTCATTGGTGCAGGCAAAGAAAGAGATCAGAACCTCCACCTCCTCTAAGACGCCCCGGCAGGAGCAGTGACGGTCACTGCCCAGTACACCCACCTCATCCTCTCTCCAACTCATCTATGGAGCTAGGTTCCCCCAACCTGGCAACTCACTGCAGTCCCAGAGCCCTCCTTCAAAATCGCAACCTCAATGCCGACAGCCCTGAAAGGAGGCGTAGACCTGGGCACGGCAGTCTCACTAACATCAGTAGGCACGATTCTCTAAAGAAGATTGATAGCCCTCCAATTAGAAGATCTACGTCATCTGGTCAGTACACAGGTTTCAATGACCATAAACCACTGGACCCAGAGTCAATAGCTCAGGTTTGTGTCTTCTTTATTTTATGTCACTCTCTGATTTTCTGAGGAGCAAGTCTCAGTGAATAGCATAGCGCAGAGCACGGACACTGGTGCAGGAGAATATCCTACTTAGCTCTTTAAACAGAGTACGTGTGAAAGAAGATACATTAAGGGATCCTGGACAGAAGAAGCACCAGGGGGAACAGACATTGCAGTAGCAATAAAAAGAAATTATTTCCTGTTATACCATAATGAAATTGCTTCTGCCACCCGGAACACTAAGATAGTATGTGATTACAACACCTATGTAAATCTGCATGCTCCGATGAAGGCTGGCCTATTCTAAATTGTATGTAATTAGTGTTCAGTTATTTCTCGGTATTATGCCCTGCAGAGGAGTGCTCTGGCTGGCTACTAGCGACCGTTGCCATTCAAAGCACAGCTTTACATTCCAGGGTCTTGTGCATTTCACGTAGTTTTCCTGTAGTTCATACTGTATGTTGATTTGCTGCGTGTAGTTGTGCCTAAGAACATGATGTACAAGACATGGCACCTGCGTAAATCATGGGCCGTCTCATCCCCGCGTGAACACTCGCCAGTCTCATTCCGGGCAGCGAAGAGGTGACAGGGACGGAATAGGGAGCACCCTGATCATCAGATCGGTCTGTTGCACAGAGCTGGTAACAGCTCTCGAGCAAACAGCTACCGCTGTCTTCAGAACTCGCGGTTTGTCTAGGTAGTATAACATGATTACTAGGGGCACCCTGAGGGTACAATGTGATTGCAAAAGTATTTTACAATAACGCTGGCACTCATGTTTTAAAATTTAATGTACTGGTGATGCTTGCTTTCAAACTCCGCTTCCAACAAGGGATAGAAGGGACTGTCATGTTTGGATCAGAAAGCTGAACCGTGTATTAGAGAGTTAGAAGGTGTAAATGTTGTTACATATATGTAACAAAATGCTGTTACAAATAACTTAAAATAAATTTATTTTGCTGTAAGTTATTTATTTACTTTCCTGGAACCACACACAGTGCTGTTTGGTTTAAGGTGGGTTTTTTTTTTGATGCGTAGACTAGTGATCATTCGGCAGTGAGAGAACCAAAACTTTGATTAAACTGCATGAAAGTTACTGCAAGCAAGCAGGGGACACCAGATATTTAACCTCCATCGTATCTCAATACCAGTGAAAAATAGTAAACTAGTGTCTTGGTGCATTCTTTTAGCATTTGTACCAGAAATCCTGATGAAAAAATTTCCTGGGTAGGCTCACTGAGCAATATCTTGCAGTTTTTTCTGCTTAAAATTTAACTCAGAGAAGCAGGAGGAGAGAAGAGCTGACAGACGAACAAGCATTATGTGCTTACAAGACCTCATTTATAATACCCCTGAGAGAATACAGATCCTGAACACTTGGGGCTCTAGATGAGGGGAGCACTCAGCTAAGAGGTAGCAAATGGACTAAAATCTTTACAGCTGTCAGTACCCAAGAGATGACAGAAATCTTCACAGTTAAAATCGCTGCTAAGCAAATATCTGTTGTCCTGACAATCACTTAATAAAATGGCTTGCAGGATTTAGTTTAATTGATTTTTTTCATTTTTTAGCTGAATTTTTACTCTCTCATGTGAACAGGTTAGATATTTGTAACATCCCGCCAAAGCTGCCATCTTGTCAGTCGTAGTGTCCTTCAAATAAATCTGGTGGAAATTGGCTTTAGCGCTATAATACTCATTAAAGAAAGGATGGCTGGCAAATTAACTCACGCGTTCACCCCCTCCCCCTGCTCCTCCGGTGCTTTGCGTTCAGTAGCAATTCGAATGACGTGCCACTCTCTCTGTGCTCACCCAGGACATCGAGGAGACGATGAACACGGCGCTGAACGAGCTCCGCGAGCTGGAGCGGCAGAGCTCGGCGAAGCACGCCCCCGATGTCGTGTTGGACACCTTGGAACAAATGAAAAACACCCCCACCCCCGCCACCTCCACGGAGTCGCTCAGCCCTCTCCACAGCGTCGTTTTAAGGAGCTCCGAGCCTCAGATCCGCCGTAGCACTAGTTCTTCCAGTGACACCATGAGTACTTTCAAGCCCATGGTGGCCCCTAGAATGGGAGTGCAGCTGAAACCTCCTGCTCTTAGGCCAAAACCTATTGTTCTTCCAAAAACAAATCCTAGCATAGGGCCTTCCCCTCCTTCCCAGGGTCCAGCCGACAAATCTTGCACAATGTAGACAGCTCAGCCACCCACAGTGCCCGGCTGGGGTATGCTAGGGAAAGGGATGGATTAACGATAGAAGTCAGGGCTCCATAACATCGTTTGTTCATGTTTGTAACTGGAGAGGAGGCTTTGTTTTTCAGTGTTTTTGAATGTATTGTCTGAAACTAGCTACATTAACATGGGCATTTGTATTTTGTATGGTTTCAATTAAATGAAAAACTGGACGGTTGTGCATCGTTTTAAAAAACAAACATAGACTTACTTGAAAACTTGATGCTGCACCATTTGTAATAAAAACAACACGGATCACGAACAGCTTGCCACGTTGTACCATACTTCACAGTCTTACTGTAGCTATATAATGACAGATCCTGCACAAAACTAAGGGGCGGGGGGAGGGACAGGGGAGGTGGGACCTCTCTTTTCTGGGTCACCAAACCAAATCTCAAGCAGGTTAGTAAGAGCTGAAATCTCACACGTGAGGATTAAGTGTCTGTGTGGAATGTCTAAGTCATCTCAGGCCACAATTCTTACTTAAGACACACCAAAAAAACCCACCAAACCCTCACAACTCTCACAATTGGCACCGAGTTTGAGCTTTCTTGTTGGCAGTCTCAAACGAGAGACGAGCGCTGAATGGATCTGGAGATCACATTGCTCTCACCGATAAAAAGCAGCATTCCAGGTCACAGCTAAAGCACATCTCCAGAAACTCCTTTTGCTGTCCTCTGTAATAGCGTACCTTTCCCCGTGAAGCTAGACCTTCATTCCCCAGTATCCCATTTTTCACAAAAGCTAAATTCATTTAAAGTTCATAGTTGAGCGAGCCAGGCTCTGGGGAGTACGTGAAACCTGTTGGTCCATTAGGCTGCCTGATAGGCGATTAAAAAGGATCAACTACGCAGTAATTCAGCAGAGTATCCCATTGACTTTATTGCTCCGTGTCCAATTAAAGACATGATTTGAGTTGTAATAGCCGTAGTTTGGAGCTGACCTAGCTGCGCTGGCTGCCTCGCTCTGCGCACGTCCTCGCTTATGCTGACGGCAGCAAGACGGGGACTCTCTGAAGAGGGACTACCTCCTGCCAGCCACGCAGGGGTCACTCGCAGGACAGACAGCTGAGTTTCTACCGCCCAGATTCAAGCTGACTGAAGTTTTCCATAACCACTTTCCTTCCCCTTCCCCTTTTTTTTTTTTTTCAGATGACAGAAATCAGTGTCTTTCTTATGTCTGTGCGAGCGACGACTCAACTTTGCTTAGCGCTCTGTTGTTAACCTTTGTTAGGCGTGAACTAAGTGTACAGCTGTTTTGCACATTGCAACAGTAAGCCATAATATTGTTTCTGTGAATATATTTTCCCACATCCAATCAATAAAATAAGTTTCAGTGAAGAAAACGGGGGGGAAAAAATCCATTGTGGTCCACCTACGGGAGTACAACTGGCTTTAAGTAAGATCTGTCTTTCCACGTATTATTTAAGATCTCACTGTTGGAAAGCTTGAAGTTGTACCACTTGCTAAATGTAAACAATTGAGTTTGGGAGGGGAAGAGCAGTGGCAAAATTTGGTAGACATAATTACTGAGGTGACAGGAGGAATTTCCTGTTGTTATTTCGGAGCAGCTTGTTCCTGCTCTGGTTTACACCCTGTGGATAAGTAATGCGAAGCCCCAGGTGTGAAAAGTACCCCACGAACCACCTCTGAGAGCCAAACTGGTGTTTGCAAACCCATCTCAATCCAGCCGCGGACCTCACGCGCATCTAGGTTAAAGGCAAAGTCTTAATCCACCGCAGCGGACCGTGCAGCGCCGGTCAGTGACCCTCCGGCCCTCTCGACCGTGCTGCCCGGTCCTAACGCCGGGGCACGAGCCTGCGCCAGAACGGCCCCGGCTGCAGACCAGCGCCGGTCCGTAGGGTCTGAGCGCTTGGTCGGGACCAGAGACATTTTCAAGTAGTTCCCCAACTTCCTAGAATCAGTGGAACAAACTGGAATTTCAGCTTTCATTTACATGCAGTTTTAGTCTAGCGTTTTTAAATTAACCCACCTGGCATAATTGAGATGGATACCTGTATCTTTAAATTGCATAGGGAATTTTGTATGTTTAAATAACTGTACTGGACTCCATAATGCTTATATTAGAAATTGTTTAGCAAAAGAAAATATTAGAAACAGTGCATTTAGTGAATGCATCCACTTAGTGCATTCACACAGTTAAATGTGTAGTTTGATGGTTATTATAGATACTTAAAAGTATAGTAAGTGGATATGTAACAGGAAAGACTGCTACAACTACAGACGTACTAAAGGGTAACTCCTGCACACCTAATCCAATCAGTATTGTCCTTTACTGTCAAGTTTGATAAATTGCAGTACTGGTAGCTTCCTGCTTGTTGACTGTTACCTAATTGTGTCAATGTACATCTGTAGTATGTACATGTGAAAGTGCCTTTAAATTTTAGAGGAGCTTTAGCCTTGCTCTTGTACTGTTGCATTTCCATTGCATCCTTCCCTGTTCGTGTATGGCTGCATCCCCATTGCATTCCTTCCACTCTCGAAGAACAAATAAAAACATGGAAATTTCACGGTTCTGGAAGAGAAATGTACTGTTAATCTGTTGTGACAATGCACTTTTATGTATAGTACTGTACATTTTTGGCATGTACCATTACAAGCTTCAGTATACATTCAGGTTTGTTCCTCATAGTGTATCTTTATAATAAAGAAAATAGTTCTGTCTGTGCGTGTAGTTTTGCTGGGTAAACCGCCATATCTTCTAACGTGGATTGCCACCTTCACCTTCACCTTCCACATAAAGGGGAAACAAGCAGCATCCCCCAGCCACCCAACACCCCACCCTGCATCAGGTCCCATCACCATCTTACCCTGAAGAAGCACTTGTTCCCACACAGGCTCCAACCTAACTTAAAGAGCACCATCCCCATGAGCTCACCCAAGTCCCTCCGTACCTGAAGACCCCCCTACAAAGAGCCACCAACCTCACATGGTTTTGTGTGAGCATCCATCAAGGGTGGCCATCCCCACTCCCGCTGGCTGCAGGACGCCCCATGCCACCCGCTCGGCCAGCGCCCCGCCACCACCCTTCCGCTCCCCGCAGGAAAAACGGGGCGGAACAAACCACTCCAGCTTCCACATTTTAAAAACACAGTCCTGGAGTGAAAAGTATAAAAAAGTAAACCTGGGGGCATTTCTTACAGCAGAAGGAGGGATGCCATCCTGCTGGGGANACAGGGAAAGGTTCTTTTCGGTGACTTATGTCTGAGTAACGGTGGCAATACGCACATCTCCACGGCCAGGTCCAGGAACCAGGGGGCTGTGAGCATCAGGCTGATGGCTGCACAAGAGACGTTCAGTCATGGATCGGACGCTGTTGAGGACAATTCCTGGGCCCAGACTGCAGCTGCCCAGACAGGCCTGCCATGCTGCCCAACTTAGGTTTAGGGGGAGAAATGCTACTTGGAAACCCATTTCCAATCCTTGCCTAAAAAATAATGAGGGGCAGGAGCTGCAGCTGAAGGGGCCGGTTTTAAAGTCATCTCTGGTTGTGATTGAGGACCCTCATCTACCCGGAGGGGAAGAAGGGGACGGGTGCCAGGCGCTGCGGGGCAGTACCTCTGTACGACGGGGACACTTGGCCACCCCGATTCACAGCAGGGCTTTTGTTCTTCATGCCGGGAAAGCCACTGAAATGCAACTGTTCATTAGTGGGGCCATCGATCAGCCCGTGGTGGCAGCCTTTGTATCGCAGTGTCCAGTGACATACTTTGGGTAGTTCTTGTCCCCTACCGCACAAAAGCCGACTAAGAGAGGAAGGGACAGCAAAGGGCATTCCTCATTCAAGGTCCTGCACAGCCCAGAGGACGCGTAACCCAGTTTCCACAGTCAGCCCACACGCTGGCGAGGAGAGAGGCTTCTCTGGTGGCTTTTAATCTGTTTTAAAATAAATGAGCAAACACAAGAAGAGGGGTCTCCTCCTGTTGTGTAACAGGACATTTCGGTGTTGCGCTGTGCGGACTTCATAGCTGGCTTCCAGGTTTTGTAGTGGAAAGAAGCCTGGCTCTCATGGAGACAGCCAAAAGTTTTGGCAGGTGACTGGGGAACCGCTGACTTTACTGGCACTCAGAAAAGCAAAAGGGTGATGGGTTGTTTTGCTGAGAAAAGTGTATTAACTGAAGAGAGGATGAGCAGCAGCGGCAGCAGGATGTTTAGGTGAAAAATCACTGTTTCAAGCCACGTGCAGCTCCGGGACACGGCACTGCCCGACCTGCACAAACGCCTCCTCAGCCAGCGTCAGGAAACCACGGAGGCTCAGCTCAGGTTTTAAGTTCTCCTTGGTAGAGATGAACATTTTATTACTTACTCTGAGGCTCACGGAGACTTAACCTGCCCAGAAGGATCCACAGTCGCTCTGTTCAATCACTGCCACCCCATGGGACTGAGCCTTTACCTTGGTCCAGCTGGTACTGACACACGGGGAACAACTGAAACCGGCCTAAGTATTATCTAGTGATGGCACAGCATAAAAATACCATTGTTGTCGGTAGGAATATTGCTTTTTCCATTAATTTGGCCCTTGGGGGTGGAGGGGAAACAAACTCTATAATATGTGAAAGGCCAAATAGATCAACAATTCAGCACCTTAAAATCCAGTTAGGTATAACACAGCTCAATTATTGTTAAAAAAAAAAAATAAAAAACAACCACTAGTTTAAATGTGCCCCTGATAATTGCAGCTACTCCCTGGCTGTTTTCTGCAAGGGCGTTTGCAGATCGTGCCGCTGACAGCACCGGTCTCTGCCGGCACTACAGCTCAGGCAGACCCGCTGTGAGCAGGTTTTCCTGCCGGGGGGGCCGCGATGACATGGCATCCTTATGACATGGGGGTGCCACTCACTCTCTCTGCCCCTGTGCCTCAGCCCGCCTGGACTGCAGCAGCCCCAGCCTGGCTCATGCCATCATCCCAGCCCCCTCCTGGCCCCCAGCCCCCCACCCGGTACCCCCCCCCCCCCCCCCCCCCCCCCCCCCCCCCCNGACCGCCCCTCTCCCCCCTCAACCTCAGCAGGACTGTGACCCCCAGCACAGCATTTTAGTCCCTCTCATCCAGACATCCTACTGATCAGTGGGGACAAAAATGGTGGAGAGAGGGAAGGAGAAAATGGCAGGTGATGGACCAGGGCATCTGATGCGCCGTCCCAGCCAGACGGGAGAAGGAAACTTGTGTGGTGGCACTAAGCCGGACTTCAGGGAGAAAAGGACAATTTATTTCCTTACCTTCTCACTCATGTGACAGATGAGAGCCAGCAGGCTCATGCACTGTAATGAAATATGCCAAATTTGATGCCGACGGAGGGATTAAATAGCATTAAATAACACAAACTGGGTCTGGCTGAATTGGCCAAGTCAGCGGGTCTTCTCCCACCTTTCTCAATACACACATGCAAATCAAAACCAGCAGGAACACAGCTTTTACACACAGCTCTGCAGTCACCTGAGCGTGTGCCCCATGGCAGCACGAGGACGGTGCATCCCCCGTGGTGCCACTGCCACCTCCCAGCATGGTTGGGCCACCCCCGTCACCGCAGACACCCGAGAGCGGCTTTTTGATCTGGGGTTGGAGGTTGGGGTGTTGTTTTTTTCCTTTTCTTAATTAACAAACTGTATTGATTTTATTTTTTTCAAGTAGCGTAGTAATGGAATCAGAGTGCGAAGTACGGGGCGAAACAAATTCAGCTGTAAAATATGAAGACAGACAAGTTGTGCTGTACAGAGGAGGTCAGACACTTGCGGGATTGAAATCAATAGCAGCTGCACTCAGTATGGCAGCGCGGATAAACCAAACCCAAACCCTGCCTGTTCTTATTTCCGTGGAGGGTATCAATTACTCCCTTAATATCTACCGCATGCGTTTTCGGTAGCGTATACGAACATCTATAAACACTGACCAAACAACATAGAACAGTGGTTTACATTTATTTGAATGAATTACCCTCTGGGAGGGACAAATCACTGGGACCAATGCTGCTCTGGAGGGAAATAAGACGGTCATCGAAATGGTCATTTTTCTGGCAGCGACTTCTTGAGTGCCAAGAAATAGCATTAATGTGGCAATTGTTACCGGAGCCACAAAGGGTGAATTTAAGTGTGCTAAAGGTGGAAAAATACCTCAAATCCTTCAAAACTTTGACCAAGAACTGCTGAGTACTGTACAACGGCTCAATGCAGCAGAGATTTTAATTGGGTTTTTTCCTGCCTATAACGTTTTCAGAGATAGATAGCCATTACAGTAGCACACCAGCACGCCTGGTAACCAGCACCAAGGTGCTTATCCAACAACAGGGTTATCCACCAACACTTGCAGATTTAAGCTGAATTCCATTTGGACGGTTCTCGCAGCTCTTTAAATGTTTTTTCCCCGAACGCTGCTCCAAGAACGTGTCAAAACTTAATTTCAGACCTAGTGTCAAGACCTTTTTTTAATTCGTCACACACATCGCAAGGCTTATTATATGGCTAAATCAAAGTTATCCTGAACAAAATCAGTTCACGTACAAGGTTACGATTGAGGATTAAAACATGGCCAATCTGGGGCTCCCAAATCACGCGGTTAATTCTGAGCTCTCCTCCGTTCCCCTTCCAAAATTACAAATTAATAAAAAAATATACGTATAATTTCTCAAAAGCATAGAGCCAGCTACATTGCAAAATTCCTGCTGTGTTTTATTTATGGTTAAGAAAACACAGTCAGGCGATCTGTTGGGGGGGAAAAGCCCCCCCCTACCCCCAGCTCCCCGCACAGCCCCAGCAGCAGGTGAGAGGGGAGCACAGAGGTGGGCAGCAGTATGGGGGACACAGCACACCCCCACCGGAGGGACCCCCATTTTCACACACCCACAGGACCGCTGGCAGCGCTGTGGGTCCTGCCCAGCTTTCTCCAGCCGGCCCCAGATCAATATTTGCCTCGATGCTCTCATTACACCTCAAGTCCTTCAAAATGCTGCCAGTATTAAAAATGAGCTCGCTTTCTCAAATACTAGAAGTTTAGGAATAATGTAATTTCTTACGTACTGTAGGCCTAAATGCCATTCATATCTGTGTACACCCATGAGGTGTGCACATGAAAATGTATATGTTCAGTGAAGCAGCAGCTGATTTACAAGCTTTCTACAGAAACCTAAGTTCCTTCTGTACCTGCATTTTTATATTGGGTCTCTGGTTTGACCTCTATAGCAATAACTTGATTTTCTGTTTATGAGTCACCAGTTTTGGTGTTTGCTGTTTCACTGGTTTTACTTTTTCCTACTTTAGAGGCATACCAGCAGGCTCAAGTATTTAAATACAATATTTGTGTGCACTACAGTTCCATCTCCAATATCAGGTACATTTATTATTACTCTAAAGTAAACTCAGTTTTTCCAGAGATCTATTAGTGATGCGAGTCATAGAATAATTCAGTTATGCCTAATGTGATTTTCATTCTTAGTTAAACAAAATTGATGAGAAGGCAATTCCTGCAGATAATTTAACTTTTTCCCAGTATTTCTTTTTTTTTTAGGTGAAAAAAATAAAGAGTTCTGCTCAGGCCTTACAAATTTCCCAGCAGCTGCTGGTGGCCCCAGATGTCAGCTGAGCCCTGCTGGAGGGCGCCTGTGCTGGGTGGCAGCACTACCCTGGTCCACGTACCGTGACCTCCAGCGCTCACCCCACCAGCGGCTCTGGTCACAGCAACATCAGTAGGACATTTTCCCCCTCCGTTTAACCTGAATGAGAATCTGCATGAGAGCAATCAAATCTATACGTCTCCCCTAATATAGTCTGAACCCCGCGTGGTGTGGTCCAAGTAAAGCAGCTTTCAAATGCTGTAGGAGTCAATCCACACCTTGCTCACTTGGAGGAGGACTGGCGGCAAATGTGCAACCTGTGCCATCCCTACAAAGCTACTGGGTGTCAGGCGTCATCCCTGAGGCTCTTTGCCCTCTTTGCTAAAGCCAACATTAGCATCTCCAGTGCCTGAGGTGGCTCAGGTTCCCCCTCCTCTTCATCCAGGGCACCCGCTTCTCCAAAGCACTGGGAACAGTCACGTTTCAGCTGATTAAAGGAAGGATCCCCATATCAAATAAAAACACATCAGGCAGGAAAAACACATTTGTATACGGCAGAAATCCTCCCAGAACGAGGTGCTGCAATTCTGTGAAAGGAAATATAAATCATTTTGCCCTCACACTTACACGCAGGAGTATTTTTCAGCGTTGCTTGCAGTGCCCTGAGTAACAGTCAGAGGGATAATCTGGTTTGTTCATAACTTCTGTCAAGATAGCGCTGAAGTGAGGTGGGTGCTCTTCTCTCCCCAGGCATTTGTAATTTGGTCCTGACCTCTCAGAAATGTTATTTGTTACGTCTGCCGGCTGCGCAGCCGCAAGGCCCAGTGAGGAGATGCGGGGCAGCATCGTTCACAGGGATGGGCCACCCATCCCGCTCCACCGGAGCCAGAGGTTAGCTGGGGGAAGGACCCGAGTACGGGATGCTCTTATACCGGTCAGAAGAGGTTTTGTAAAAGAGGACAGAGAGCCCAATTGTTGAGTTAGAGTGTTAAAAATATGGGACAGTTGAAAAGGGAAGATGACACGTTATCAATTAGCTGGCAAGGGCTCTTCTCCCCCACATCGCTCCTACAGCATTCAGCGAAACAGGTACCTGCCTATGGCTGGCTGCCCTACTATTATTTTTAGCAGCTCTGCTTCTCCCCAGACAAAATGTTAGAGAGAGAGAGAGAGAGCGATATAAGCTGTACCTCGCAGGATAACATCCACATATCTGCGCAAACAAAAATACAGCACTTCAACCGGTACAAATATCAATGTAAAATTTTTAGAAAAACAAGATGTGTGTGCATGCAAGGTGCACTGAAACCAAAACACATTTCTTTCAGCTGGTAAAGCCGAAGACTCTGAAAGCCATCCCTTTATATACGCTGGTTTTTATTCCGCTGAGGTTTAGGATTTTTCCTCTTTAATGGCCATGTCTCTTCTCAAAGAAAAACAAAGGAAATAGAGAGGTTGGGGGAAAGTGGGGAGAAGCCACTTTCTAACGTGGTAGCCCAAAACAATAACCTTGCAGCTGAAATCGCCCGCTCTCCATGAGACATGGGTGTTTGGTACAGCAACATGGGAAACCCACTGCGTGTTGAATGGCACCTGAGGATGCTCCCGGCTGAGTCCCCGTCCCTGCCCGCTCCCATCCTGCCCTCGCCCTCCTCCGTGTCCCGCACCAACCGTCACCTGGGAATGGTGGCAAAATGCCCAGAAGTTGTGATGCTGAGCAATGCCCAGTTCAGCTTTCCGCGGCAGCAGAGGTCTCCACCAGGCAGCTCTCGCGCGAGCCCCAGACCCCCACTCGCTGTTTCTGCTGCGGCCTCTGATCCCGCAGGAGCCCTGACAACAAAAATAAAGTTTCCTGACCACATTTCTGGTTTTCTGCTGATCACTCAGCATTTCCTTAGAGGGAGGTGATTCTGCTTTCTAGGAAAGGTGAAACAAAACCTTTGATGAAAGCCGTTGGGGTTTTCTGTGGCTATACACCCATTCAGAAAGAGTTTTCCATTATTTTTAGGAAAAAAAAAAAAAATCAACAGAGAGGCAACAAACTAGGTCCGAGTCACTCCTGTGTTCCCGATGTGCCAGGAGCCATTTTGCAGCAGGATCTCCTCCCTGCCAGGAACGTGGAGAAGGAAGCAACACAGGCTGGGGGACGTCACAGGACACTTCAAGCCCAGATTTCTCTTGACGTTTCAACACTTAAAAAGATCAGGGAGGAAAAATGTAATCACTGTAATTCAGGTGAAAAGTGATGCTCCAATTCCTGCCAAGTTTCCTATCCACCGCAAGTTTTTTTGTGCCCATTTTACCTCGCTGAAGGCAGGAGAGACAGCTCACGCTGCAGCGGGCCACCAAGGCCATGCAAGAAGTCTTGACCAAGCAGGAGGTGAGACGCTGGGCATGGGCAGGCAGTGAAAGGCACCGCCAGATCATTGCCCCAAGCACAGATCCGGTACAAACCTGTCTCTGGGATGATTATTTGTAAAAATGCCCTGTTTAACCCAAAGGAGAGTTCTTTGGAAACTTCAGTTCCCTTCGTGTATCATTACATGCACGAATCAGAGTATGAAATATAAAGTAATTTATTTGAAGGTCTAGTTTGTACCTCAGGGTATCCGAATATTAAAAATTCATGGTTCAGATCATAACAGTTGCTCCCAATTTGTGTGGGTTTTCTGTAGGTTTTACCTTTTAAGGGGAGCTGAGCGTGTGTCTCATGGCGGGAGTGCTGGCGTTCAGCGTTGCGCACCTCGTGGGCAAGAGCCCCCCCCGCCAGCAAGTTAACTGCTATGAAAACACAGGGCTTCATCTCTTGGATTGTCCTCCAAAATACACCGTTTGGATTTTTATAAAGGAAAAAAACCCTCCAAAAGGCCTAAACCAAACTGTCCAACAGCCGCTGACTGCCTTCTCTTTAATTTTGACTATTTCACAAGTGACACACTCTCTTCCAGACTTAAACACCAACCTGATGGGTCCCACAGCCCTTTAGGAGACTCAAGATTTACAACTGCAGCTCTCATTCTATACATTAGGCGTTAACTCTACATTGCATCTTTCTGAAAGTATTGTATACCTAAGTTATAAATTACAGAAGGGAGGACTGTAAAGATATCGTACGGCAAATAAGTTTAAGCAATCAAAAGGTCAACCACAAACTGAGAAAACATTATTTCTTGCACAGCCGAACACCTCGTTAATACAAGACATAAAACGAAATGAAGCAGCGCAGAGAGAGAGAAAACAAAGCTGACTTGTAACAGGATTTTCCCTTTCACAGCAAATTCTACAAGCTTAAATATATTTTCCATAAGAAAAACGGACAAAAGAATCTCTGTAACTTGTTCCTAAATTAAATTTTTGACATTTTTTTTTAATTGAAATACTTTGCTGCAATTCTTTCATCCTTATAGGATAAATGCATTTCATTGTAATGTCCTATACAAAACAATTCTGCTTTAGCATAAGCAGAATACTTTCTTCTGCTCTTTCTAGAAAGAAATATTGCTAAGAAGTATGTCTTCAGGAAATATCCTGGATTTCAGAAAGCAGCATTTCCTGATGGGACGGCTTACAGGAAAACTACTGGTCAGTTCTGGTGAACAGCTTTGGGATGCCTTGGCCCCCTCGTGCACAGAAACCCCCCAGGGCAGCACGGGGAAACCCCAAATTCCAAGCTGGAGTGCGGGTGGGAAAATATTCCTATGAAAATAGTAATACTTAAAAAATGTGAAGGAAAAGCTGTCAGAGTAAGAACCTCTGTTTGTGAGAGACAGACGAAAACCTTAACAGCCGCATGTTTTATTGAGGGAGTTGAGCTCAGCGATCTGCGGGCACCGAAACACGACCGCTCTCCCTTCCTCCGGCAGCGCACGCCACCCTCTGCTCAGCAGGACCCCGAGGAGAAGTAGTTCACCCAGTGAAATATAAGTCATATAAACTGAGATTTTTCATAACACTCTTGTTAGCGGCCAGTCTTACCCAAAACTCAAGAGTCTCAGCTCTCACCTAGCTAAAGCTCCTTCCTGCCCATCTTCTTCAGGTCACAAACACCAGGGGAAGCGATGGAAATTTGTGGTCTTATAAACTCCAGCTGTTAATCATGCATGGTTTGTAAACGTCCTGCAGTCACCGACTTTTCACAAACATTACTTTTTTTGATACTACTTTCTTTTAAATGAATCTGTTAACATCAGGTGTCCCCGGGTGAGCTCTTCACAGTGTTTTATAGAGAAATAATCCCCGTATATTTTTTTTTAGCAGCCACTTGATTAAACTGCTACAACATCATTTTTCATTTCTCCCGTTTATTGTACAACCAATTACTTTTGGATCCCTGCAAGGATAAGATCAATAGCTCTTGGTTTCTCTTTCAAGTTTCCATTACACACACACACACGAACGCACACACAAACTGGTTTCACACCCCTACCCCAAACCTGAGGGACTACTCCCAGGGCTTTAGGGAAGTTCCCTAACATCTTTCCTCAGCCAACAGACCCATCAAGTAGGGATAACATTCCCCATGTGTTTTATGGACATACATTTATTTACATATCTAGGAAGGCTGAAGGTGACAATGTGACAAGCTGAAATCCTCTTTGATGCAGCACACCGTCAAAACCATCTCACCAGCAGCCCAGTTACCTTCACGTGGATGGCCAACTTCTCCTCCCTCACGGACTCCCTTTGCATTTTAGCAAACAGTGTTCTGTGGTATGTTCATGGCAGAGCATCAAGAGCCCATCGTCTGTGCCTTGACTTTCTTCACAAAGGAAAACGTTTGGGCCACAAAGCCAATTTCTTTTGGTAGTTCTTTGTCACATGCTGCAACATCTCATTACCACTCCTTGCCACATAAAGCAGCAGTGATGTACATATCAGAGGAGTTTTACTGCTGTTTAAAATTGCCTCCACTCATCTACTAACTGTGATCGTTTGTTGAACATCTTAGAAAAATCTCTAGGACAAACACTCACTCATCAGAGCTCCCTATTAAAATATTTGCAGCAATTTCATAAAGCCTCCTTCTAGCAAGAGAACAAGTTTCTGAACCAATGCTGTCCCTGTAAATAAACGCTTTCCCAAAAGACAAGGGACTTAGTATCTAGTAGAGTTAGTTTAACACCATTAAAAAGTTCCCTCACTGCTCATAAACCCCAAATTTATTTGTTAGCGGGCTTGCGCGTCCTCTAATCCTGTGAGCAGCCTCCACTCTAAGAAGTTACTGCTGTGACTTCAAACAGTATCCTTCATCTCAGCGAGCTTTAAAGTTTTTCAGCAGCTGAACGCAGTTAAATCCACTTCTCTCAAGACACGGTGACAGATATTGTGTCTTTCATTTGGGAGGGAGAGGGGAGAGAGCACTCAACAAGTTTGGGCATAAATCTTCTAATCTATACCAGTGTAACACCAGAGTTATTTGCGATTTCAAAAGGCAGTTTTCTTTTATCATCAGAAAGACTGATACGGTAGGGAAAAAAAATCACTGGTATGAGATTTCTCGAGGTCACTTGCCAAAAATCACGCACAATAATATACCTGCAGAACAATAATGCAGTTTACAAAATCTTCATTCACTGGCAACACCCGATCTGGGACCCAGCTGGATTCACATCACAGTTTATGCCTGACTAAATATCCAAATAAAGATCCTGTGAAGTCTTTCATACTTCATTTATTTGTAATTGCCCCATGACCGCAGACTTGCATTAACCCAAACAAAAGTAGATTGAGTGGATCCTCGTGGGGAGCAGGGACTATCTGGGGAGGTTTCAAATGGCTTCCAGGGCTGATGCAACACCTGAAGAACAAGATGGGCACTGCACAGGCCTCCCACCTTGCAATTATCTTTTTTGCGTCAATGGGACAACCCAAGGACACTCTGGATTTAAGTCCGGCACTTGAAAGATTCAAGCAAGTGAAAGCACAGAATATTTTGTATGAAAAGCAACGGATGGTAGGAAGATGAGATGACACAGCAGAGGTGTCACATCTGCAAGATCTTTAATGAGATGGAACAACATTTTCCCAATATTTTACACAGCTTCTTGTAAAACTAATGGCCCTGAGAAGCCTCTGTTAAGAAGCCAACCAAGAAAGGCTGCACCAGGCTTGACTACAAGTCCATGTGGCTCCATACCTCATTTCTAACAGGGACCCCTGGATATATCCAGGAAAGTTTGGAAAAACAGGACCAGCACATGGTGGTACCTTGCTGCTTCCCAGCAACTTGCAGCTGAGAGTTTACCTCACCCAGAGGATGCATTCTTTTGCTTAAATTAGTACATGGGAACCACACAGCTCTGTGAATTTCTGAAAACTTAGTTTCTTAGGTCAATGAGTTTAACATCACTTATGGGAGTAATTATAAAGCTGTGTGTCAATAGTGATGCTGTAAGAACTGGACTTCCCTTAGAGGAACTAGAACAAGCACTCCAGCCCAAGTAGTCAACGGGAGCTCCTCACATTAGTCATATGCTGAAGCACACAGCAATCAGAGCTTTTTAACGCAAAAAGGACTTGAAACATATCACTGCAATTACTTTCCTAAATCCAAAGCTACGCAGCCTCAAGCACAACCCAGATTCCAACCCCGTACTGTACAGGTCCAAATCCCAAGGCGCTTCTGAGCAAATACTGTTCCTCTGCTCCCTGGCAATAAATGCAGTTCTGCTGGCATGCCCAAGACTTACCTGCTAAAAAGCAAAGGACAAAACGAAATATTGAAGACACTTATGAAATATCAGTGCTATTAAGTTGTACACCCCCAAACTCAGATTTTCCATTTCCCAGACTCCCTGGTGCCTGCAAATGACAGTTTATGAAAGCAGCATGTACGCCCTTGTTGTGAAACACCACTAATGCTATTTTTCAGGCTTCATTTTGAGGTGTACGGTTTAGCACAGAAACTTACATATAATTAAGGGTTTAGGGATTTTTAAAAGTAGATTATGAGCAGAATGTTTTGGGTTTTTTTAGAAACAGCCATTATCTTGAATCAAGCTGAATATGAGATTTTTATCCTTACAAAACCAAATGGTTAAATATGCTCTGCACTCTAGGAGTTTACTTGCACAACTGAAAAAACAGAGGTGATAGGCATGCTCTCAGTTTCTATAGGGGTAAACCAGGAGTTACACCAGCTCTCCTAAGGAAAGGACCATTGAAAGCAATATAATTTACATACTGTGTACTTGTCCTGTCCATGATCTATATGAAAAAAGCCCCTGACAAGGAGGATGCATAGCTCATGAGTAAGGGGAACAGACTGTGTATTGCTCTTAAAGCCTGAGAAGGAGGAGAAAGCAAAGGCAATTTAAATGAAAATGCATCTCAAAAGATGCAGGTTTAAGGCAGAACATACATTATTCTGCGCTAAAAGGGAGTATTTGAAGCAGATTTACTTCAGATCAGCTTAAAATTATTTTTTCAAATGAGCACCTAATGTCCTCTTGAATTTTACTATGGGCAGATACAGAGGTGAAGGGCACACACAAGATTAAGGAAGTGCCTGAAAACAGCCTCACCAGCAGAAGCCTGTTTTAATAACACACCTTGTCTAATAGTGCACGTAATTAGGTTAGGCTTAGCAATTTATGGCTTACCAGAGCTGCTCTTAACTTTCTAAATGTGAAAGAAAAAATTAGCATCAGGACATGGAAAACCAGGTAAAGGTACTGGGAGGACAGGTACATTCATCGACTGCAGCGGGTACAAACGTTCCTACTGAGCAAAAGGATAGAAGGCAAATGGTCAAGTTCAGAGCCCCCAAAACGGCATCCATCGCCCTTCTGCAGGAACATGACGAAAAATTCCGCTCCATCGCCATGACAACTCGTGCTACATCATTGCCATAGTAACCGGCTGAACATCGTTAGTTTTTAACCACACGTTCAGTGGCCAACATGCCAACGAGGAGGAGCCACCACCGCGGCCGGGCGCTCGGCTCTGCCCCGCGACCAGTCCCACCCCAACCCATCTTGGTGGTGAAATCCAACCTCCTTCCACGTTTCCCAGCCCCACGCCGCCGGCTGAGCTCCTTGCCACCACAGGCTCTCCAAAACCAAGTCCATCTCATTGCCAGAGCACTAATTTTGTGCATTTTACTGTTGCTTCTTTCTTCCTCCTCCCCTGAGTGATTTATCAGGCTAAGATTAAATGCGAGTAGAAAATTTTCATCTTCCTGCTGAGTCATTGAAAATCTGTTCTATTAAAGCAGCGCACCACGGGGTGGCTTTACACACTGCATTTGCATCCCACGCACGCAGTCGCAATATCAGTTCAAAGGCACCGTCCTGTCCCCTGAAGAGCCACGATTTCAACATCGTCACGGCAAAAGAATGTGTTTACTGTGCACCACCAAAACCCATGCGGTCGTCATTTTAATACACCAGCTCAGGCCGGGCCGTTGCCTCCCTGGCAAGAGTTGTCATCGTGTGCGGTGATGTAAAACAGCAGCAGGGGAAACACACACTAAAGCTTTTCAGATCACATCAAAGCCCAAAAGTTTGTGGCTAGATAATATCTTTCATCCAGCTATGTTCCAACACGGAAGAAGGAAAAATAAATACAATTATTACTGGGTTTTGACCCAGCCTGGGGGCAGAGGGTGAAGCACGGGTGATGCACGAACTTGGCCATCAGCACAGAAGGATGTAGAGGTTCGGAGCGGTTTGTGGTGGGGGTCCGGGAGAACCCCCACAACCCAGGGGCACCATCCCCACCTGGCTCCCTGGGCACAGCAAGCCCACAGCCCTGCCAAGCGCTGCAGGTCCACCCTGTGTGCATCAATCACACTGAAAGTGCTGTGAAATTAGCTTGTTCTCCTCTTGGAGGACAGGTGGGAGAGGGCGAGGTCCCTGCCACTGCTTTGGCTTTTGCGTCCCCTCCACTTTCCCTCCATTTCTTGCACCCCTCCTCTGCCTCCGGCAGCTTCTCCCTGGGGTTGATGTGGGCTGCAGCACTAGCAAAACTCCCCCATCTCGACACCGAAGGGCAGCCCTGGGGTGGCACAGGCACCTGCCCGCGGCCCTCATGCCCGAGCACACCCAGCAGCATCTCGTAGGGCTTGTGATGGCCCAAAGCAGCACAGCAACATCAGCCCCGGCGCCCGAGCCACCCAGCCTGGGACCCGCCACCCAGCCCCCACACCGTCCCGTCCCTGCACCTCAGCCTCCACTGCTCAGGGTTGGTATGGTATAGCCACACTTTGGCTGGTACCATATACCTATATATATATATATATATGTGTATACTTACATACCACAGTAGCTCTGCCCACTTTAAACTGTCAAAACCATCTTACTTTGCATGAGGCTTAAACCCCAGCCTGATGCTCCCTAAATGAACTTTAACATTCATTCGATCTTACTGATCTGCCTTGGGAAAAAAATAATTTCATTCCTCCACTGTTTAGGAAGAAGAAAAAAAAAAAAAAAAAGGAAGGAGGAAGAAAAAACGCCCACCCCATCTTTTCTAAAACGGAATGCAATTTTAAGTGAATGGGTAGTTTTCAACAGAAAAATCATAAAAGCTTTTTTCACAGGGTTTTTTTGCAATTCAATAAAAAAAGTCCCTCGCAAAGAAGATGAAACAACATCATCTTAGTATTCATATATACATTAAGGTATGAAACTAGATACCTGCTATTGCTGTTTACAGCTGAAACTGAACTACATAAATCACTCGATGGGGAAAAAAGCCAACAAGACTCAAACAAATCTGACTAGAGCAGTAAAATGTATCCCATGTTTATAAACGTGTAGGAGAGTATAAATTATTTTATCCTGGAAAGAGACCGAGTCCAAAAAGACTTTTTCTTTTTGTATTAATACCACCCTCTAGTGGCAGTTTTTCTACTTTACTGAAGCAAAAATGTATTTTAACACATTGATCTTATGCATTAAGAAATGGTACAAAAATTGCAAATAGCAATCTGCTTACCTGTGCTGAATTTAATGCCCACACTCTGCAGTCTCTGAATCTCTGCAG
The DNA here is from genome assembly GCA_008711295.1 of Anarhynchus alexandrinus. Classification (NCBI taxonomy): domain Eukaryota; kingdom Metazoa; phylum Chordata; class Aves; order Charadriiformes; family Charadriidae; genus Anarhynchus; species Anarhynchus alexandrinus. The sequence goes on from VUYV01000127.1 coordinate 136,807, forward strand.
CTTTGGAAAAAGCCGTATCTGGCTTGTTTCAAATATAACTTACAAAAATAAGTGCCTAAGAAAATGCTACCGGGAAAAGCAATAAAGTCCCTATAACGCACAGTCGCAGAATAATCTTCCAGATGGATAAGTTCGTCGGTGCTTGGTGAGCAAATTACACTCTGAAACATGAGCCTTGTGCTTTTAATATATTATTATCTTATCAGCCCTCTGAAGACATTTTGGTTGACAGCTTCAGAGATAGATATGACAACATTGTGATAAATGAGTCTCTGGACTTGCACCTCTTTCTTGGGCGTACTACAAACTCATCGATAAGGTGGTGGTGGGATTTTTTTGTTTGTTTGCTTTTTACTGTTCTCTTACAATTTCAGTCAGAAACATCTAGAATCAGCCGTTCCTAATCTAGCAGCCATAATTTTAACAAATCATTCCTAAGTAAAGACGGGCCTAAAGCACCTACGGCATATTTAGATATTGAGAGCCTTACACGTTCAGGGATGAGTGGATCTGGGGTATCATTTCAGTCTACAGGGACAGCAAGAAAAATTAGATAGTGCCACAAATCCCACTAGGCTGGTCCAAGATTTAGACCAATCTATTTTTATACCTAATGAGAGCAAGTAATGCACAACTTCAGAAATTTGTCTCCCACTTTTCTCGCTGTGAGGTACAACTAGCATGTCAGCCAGCTTGAGGCAACCGTTGTTTTGGGAAAACTCAGCATATGGAATTTTGGAGTTCTCCAAGCAAAGCCAGCCTGCACACAGTGTGGAAATGGCTGATCAAATACCTCTAAACGTACTGAATTTGCAGGCAAAACAGCATAGATAAATGGCTTAGGAGGTTGGGGTGGGGACTTGATTCATCACACTAATTCCCCACTTCTGTAACAATAAATGAGGAACAGGATTTTTCCAAAAACCTATTACCCAATGACAGTAGAAAGTAATTTTCTCTTGCTCTCTCTGGACAGGGATGCGTGAAGAGAAGGGGAAGATAGTTTTTATTTGGCTTACATGTCATGCCTTCAGCAGAGCTCCAGGCACGTTAAGCAGAGGCAAGCTCTACAAAAAGGCTTCCACACCTAGGATGGGACTTAATCGGCCAACTTTTTAATATAGTTTGGACAGATTTGCAGTATCAGATTAAAAGCAGAAGGCTAAACATGTTAGTGCTCCCAACCCCTCACCCCATCCCTCTGACAAATGCTGGCATCTCTCAGGGTGGGGACATGGGCCGACTGTACGACTCGGCAAAAGCAGCCTCAGCTGTCCCACTACAAGCCTAATGTAGAGCCCTCAGATGAAAAGCATGGTCTTGTAACCCAAGTTTTCACTCCAAGTCTTGGATTTTCCTAGAGTTTTATCAGCTCCGGGTGATATGGAGTCTCACGCAGCCCCAGGTAGTCTTTGGAGAAGCCTCACTCCCAGTCACCAAAGAACCAGACCCACCAGTCCACTGGGAGGACACGTAACCCCAGGCTGCAGCAGCCACCGCTGATCCTGCTGAAGGTCACGGTCCTTTCACTACTGCCCACTGTTCACACAGCCCAGTGATGGCTCCACCCACCCAGAAAATAGGTGAGTTTCTCCTCTTCAGGCAGTTTAATCTCTCATCCCCCATTTGCCAAGAGAATGGCCCTATACGTGTCCTGGTGTTTAATGTAAACCTCTGCCATGCAGCTCGGGCTGTGGCACCCTCCAGCAAAACTTTGAAGTCTCAGGCCCAGGGAGAAGAAACCTGGTTCTCACCTGAGAGAGCAGGGAAATACCCAGAGGCTCTGCTGAACATCTGCACAAACATGCAGAGAAGGGAGAAGGGAGATGTCAACTTGAATTCCCCTGGTCAAAACAACATCGAACCTGGGTCTGACATTTTACTAAGTAAATGCTTAAGAGACCATAAGGCTATTCCATACAGTGGGAGACAATGTTTCCTCTGCCCGTGTTGCCAGAGAGGACTAACTCCAAGACAAAATCAAGACTGGGAATTCAGTTTGACACAGGTGCTCCTCGTCTCCCTTAGCATCTCCCACTGGTCTTCCTCATTTTGCCTCTGACCAGTAGGAATGAGGACCACACCATCCGCCACACAGGAAACTTACAGGTCTTGGCTCAAGGTTGTACATCCAAGTATGGGATCATAACAACTCAGCATGGCGATGCTGGCTCTTTACGGCTCTACCCTGAGGAATTCAACTTGCACACACACTAAAAAACTTCTCAGTACTTTTGTAGCAATTGATGCATACACCACAGAGCCAAAATTTAGTGCCACTAAATATTTTATCTGATCAGCAGCGAGCTGCACAAATAAAGCACGACACTGCACTGCTCTGAAGCTTCAGATGTTAGCTCGTAACATCATGGCAGCATATCCCAGCTGATAATGGGATAAACCGAAGCCTGTCCTAATCATCTGTCCAAAACCAGCTGCTTAGCCAAGATTGTCCTTATCTAAAGATTGAACACTGTCGTCCTGGAAATAGTGTAGTTATTTTACAGTAGTCACATAAACCCAGCAGCTGCAACTGCAGGTGGGGTCTAGCACAGCTTTTGCAGGATATAAAATTTATATAGATTCCTGCAAAATTAGGCCAGCAACGCAGAGGGGCCAACGAAAACTGTCTGCTCACGGTCTGTCCGCATTGCAGTCCTTTTGCGCCTGTTTTCTCCCTGCCTGTCTTTCCCAGAGCTGTCATCCGCCCCAGCCCATCTTGTGGTGACTCGCCTGCTCTTCTGCACTTCGCTGTTCTTACCGCTGCCACGTACAGCTAGGGCACGGTCAGGTCCCAGCTGCAAGGTGGACAGCTCTGGTATTCTACCCCAAACCCAGCAGCGGCAACGCCAGGTTGAAAGTTAGGAGAGAACTAAAAAACAGGCAAATGCTGCCAGAAAAGCTCCATAGACAATTGCAAAAATAAGTCAGGCAATGCGTTGAAAGCACGCATGCACAAGAGAGGAAAAGAGGCAGTTCCTGGAGGAAAATGATCAAGTAGTTAAACAATTTCATGGCAAAAGAATCCGTTACTTTTATCCTCCAAAGGAGACTATCTTTAAATCAGTCCTTCACTATCAGGAAAAGGAAAACAAAGCCCAATTCCATCTTGCATTTGACTTCTTTACTTTGTGTGCCTGCTCTGTGAGGCATTACACTGTTGTTGTCCTTGACAGCATTCATGTTTCCAGAGCCTTTCCTGCTTTTTCCATAAACGGCTCCTGCCTTTGCACAATTGCAGCCCGAAGGCCATCCCTGCTGAGCAGCACAACAGTCGTCCCCAACGGGCAGGACACTGACTTGCTGCTCTTGAGGTTCAGGCAGACCCCAAGCAGATAAGCAGCGCTTGGCCTTGGCTGCATCCACCCAGGCAGGGCTGGCTCACATCGCTGGGAGTCTGAAAACGGGACTTCTGGAGAAAACAGGGCAGAAACACCAAAGTTTCAGCCAAGCTAGTTAACTCAGCACCAGCACTTCTGGAAGTAATGGCAGAGCTAACCATGAGCCCAGGACCAGCCACGCTGTGTGACATTTCTCACTGCAAGACAATGGGTTGTATATATTGGGACACAAAAAAAAAAAAGGACTTGAGGAATGAAGTATAGCACATTGCTGATTTTCTTAAGCAAAGCTTAGTTACGAGAAGATTAGGACCCAGTGCAGTAAAAGGCAGCAGGCGGCGTACACACGTGCGCAAGGAAGCCTCAGGTAACTGATATCAAACAAAGAACAACCACTAGAATGATCACAAGTGTCTCAAAAGGCTCGTATATGAAGAAGAGTGGACCAGAGCAATAAGTAACTGGGAGAGTGCCATAAAATTATCTCCACTTATAGTGCAGACTTTTTTTTTTTTTAAGTGAATTAGATAAACACTGAGTGTTAATATTCAAATAGATACCAGGAATTTATGTTACTTTAGATCATTAAAAACTAAATATTATGTGCATTATGCATATATTGCGGTCTTTTACAGCACAATACAAAATATATTAATAGTTTCCATTCTCTGCATTGTCTTCGTGCAAAGCAGGGAGAAAAGGAAAGGTGTTTTATTCAAGGAAAAAACCTGAACACCACATGTAAAAGAAAACAGCTTACAAGACATATATATAAAATATGTAAGAGATCTGAGAATACATTTGCCATCAAATTCACATTCCAGGCAAAGAATACTAAATTAAATGTTCTGCCAAAATCCTTGTGGACTCAAATAACTGATGAGGTATATGAAAATTGCTACAAGATAAGCTTTCACATTGCTATTCTAAGCAATCTGAGTGGCACCAAGAATATCAAATCTCAGTACTTGTTTTAAAAACTTTTAAATACATCTGGAAGTGTTGGCTTTCATTATGTTAGCATAAACATCTTTACATCTTGCATTTAAAGCAGTCATTTATACAAGACTTTTAAAGTACATTAATACATTCAATCTTGCTCAGCTAAATGGGTGGAGAGGAAAAGTTCGCAGATTGGATATCACCCAGCTCGGCAAAAGTGCATTTGTTCTCCAATTCTGATAGTAAAGAGACTGATCAATCTTTCCAGTACTTTAGTTAGTAATGAATTAATTTTTTTTCCCAAGTTACTGAGTTTCTGGTCCTCTTTACTTACCCCACAGATATGTTCCCCCTCTTAATTATGCAGGTTTTCATTACTGGCCTAGCCAATTTTACATCGTAGATAACTCAGTCTCCCCATTATCTCACTTGTCATTTAAAACAAATTCCTCAAAGCATCAAATAAGAAACTGTAGTGTAAGTCTGCATGGGGCTAACATTCATTCATCACATGTACTCACACCCCACACACACTTAGTTTTCAGTCATAGCACACCCCAACTCTGCAAAACTATTTGATATCGATTCTAGTGTAGTTACCTCTCTTCAGCTTCACCCCTGCAGTTTTCATCCAAGCCACTTCCTACGGCCTGAATTTTTTGCTCCCCACCTCATATTAATTTAAGGCTGAGATCTTACAATGATAGCCTCACGGACAGGACTCAAACCCAGAGACAGCTCCACAAAAGTTTCTCTCTCCAGCACCCAGTTGTCTCCCACCATTTGTCTGCACATCTCTCCCATTCCCTCCCTTCTCACACCATGAGAGTACTGGTTATGGCTCCCTTTGGTTCTTCAAGTTAGATATTCAGAAATTCTTACCCACGAGTCAGATGGCTCCTCTAGCCCTTTCCCCAAGATCCTCTGAAGAAAACTGCAGCAAACCATCCCAGCACTGATAAGAGGTAAAGCAAGTCTCACCTGCTCCTGCACAGAAACATCACCTAGCATCCCTTCCCCATTCCCAGAGACGCCACTCGCCAAAAACAGCCACAGGAGCGTGAAGTGAACCACCAGGTCTGCTGAACAGTTGCCTCCTTTTCCTCTCCCCATAAAAACCACTAAGAACAGCCTCCAGCCATTGCAGCAACTGGTAAAAGCTGCTGGTCTGCTCCAAAAGGCGGCAGGTCTCTCTTTCACCTCTTCCAACATGTCCCCTGTAACTCAGAAATGAGCAAGAAGGTGTCTGTACCACACACGCTCTCTTCCCCCAGTCTCCTCTCCCCTTTCCCACAGAAAGCTAGTATGACAGGGAAATACTGCAGAGGCAGACAGAATTTGTACAACACTTTATTACACTGCTGAAGACTGGGAATCAGTTCTGGTGACAGCCTCTTTTCTGTTACTCGGGCTGAGGAAGTCAATAGTACAATGTTATTACAAGGTCACTGGCCCACAGAGGGAAGCACACAAACTCTCTCAATACTGTCATTTGCAACTTTGTCCTGTTAAAATGGCAATTCAAGCTGCAAAGCGTAATGCTGTTATAACCAGGTGCCCTCCAGTTGCTGGTATATTTGCAACTCCTGTTATTTTCCAATGGCAAAGAGCAGATGCTAAACTTTTGAGAGTGATCCTGCAGTCAGAATAAGACCTTAGGTGAAAGGCAGTAGCACAAATATTCACAACAGACTAGTATATTATTATAGCAAAGCATGGAAAGCTCTATTTGGCACAAAGTGGAAAGTCAGAGCTTACAATTCGAGAACAGAATATGTTTATGTGATTGTAAAGAAATCAGTACTTGCAGCAAGAGGCAAGAGAAGTTACCGTAACCTTCTGTGGGAGAGAAAGGGAATCAGTAAAAGCCATGTCTGCGATGGTATCTTTTGTATTTCAGTCTTAACAGAAACCAATATTTTGACTTAAACTCCCTTTTAAAACAAACCTGATTATGTTATACCTGACAGTGTCAACTAAGGATCTAACTTTACTACACTTACATACATCATACAGCAGACCTATATCAGTCCTCCTGAATTCCCGTGAAAGTGCTTGCACAACTGCATAGCTAACCATCAGAAGAATCATGCAATAAGGCTACAGGTACAGCCAAATTGACACTTTTATTGTATTTGGAAATATTGATTTCCAAAATAAAGCACTTTCAGGGTAAGTACAAAACATACTTTTTCCAAACCTGCAGCCTAGAAGTGGTGAAAGAGACATTTTAGAATGAGGTAAATATACTGCATAGGCTATATATTTAAATCCAAATTCCAAAAGTTATTTGGCTTAATTGTGAAATTATTTAAAACTGAGCAGAAATAAAAAAACATATACTTGTAAAAATCTGAAAACAAATCCAGGTTGACCACCTGAACAGCAAATTAGAAAATAACTCATTTACAAAGGGCACTTCCTACTGCCTTTTCTTTTTTATTAGTTAGCCAGACAAAAGCACAATTTGAAAAGAGCTTTGCTGCCTTTTCCATGGAGCTGTTCATTCTAGGACACCTGCTCAGCCTCAGCTTGCCTCCTTCAGTTAATCTGCGCCAAGACTGGTACTGGACACAAAATGTCACAACACTCCAGTGAATACTGGCCTTCCAGTCCACGCTGCAGTTTTCTTGCCCCAGCCTTAGTTCTGGAGCAATGACAAAGCTTTATAACAGAACAGAGACTGGTGCTTAACAGAGAGTGTCAGAGACCTCAATTATCATTTTAAACCATTTGAAAACTAAGTTATAATTAACAATAGTGCCTTTTGTGATTCTTGTATTTTTATTTAAAATGTGTCCTTGCAGGTTCACTTCTTTTATTATTCCCTTGTATCAGTGTTTAGTTCCCAGAAATCATTCCTGTCAAGCAACACAGTTTTCTGAAAAGATAGTATCTTCCATCCTCACCACATTTTCAATAAACTCTGTAGAAGACAGTCAATGATCAGACTAAGATAAAGTGCATATATTCCTTTCTGATACAGGCAACAAAGTTGTGGACTGAAAAAATAAATCATACTGAAAATTGAAAACCACACCAAAAAAAAAAAAAGTCCTACTGTGGCCATTTAGCAGCCCACAATTAAGTTGCTCCACTGAGTACTGCCCAAAAATACTTTACTTCAAGTGTCTGTTAGCTTAAAAAAAGGAACTTATAACATTAAAAATAATGGTTCCTTTTTAATTAGACTCTGAGAATCATGAATTTATGTAATCCTTGAAAGCTACAGCTCCCCCAAGGCTGGCATACTGCCTTGACAACCTGTAAGTAGTTTGTATTTTACCCTTTGGATCCAGGCTTCAAGCTTGCAAAAGCTTTGGAGTTCTTAAGGGAATGTGAAATTTCATTGAGAAAAGAAATAAAATGATAGTCCCTTTCTGACTTCTTGGACTCAAAAATAACTACAATGGTAAAGTGAGGTTCGGGGCGAGTCAGAAAGTACGTGCTTTGGACTTTGTCATCGTAGAAGTGAACAACCTTCTCCAAACTGTTGAGGTCAGAGGTTCTATCAGTCATAATCATGATTACATTGGGCCAGTGCATAACAGGCCTGTCGCTGGGCAGAGACACCACTGCAGGGTACTGATCCACTCCTTTGGGGGCTTCCCTGTAAGAATGAGGATGATGATAACCATGTCCCTGAAAACTCTCCGATCCACGATTGTCAAAAATTAAGGAAACATTGACAGCATCATACTTCCGGATGAAGCTGGAAATTTTCCCAAAGTAATCAGGATTCGTTTTAGCAGTCAAAGTTTTCATTTCAGATGCTGTTGTTTGTCGACTAAGGGCCTCATGAAAGTAAAAGCTAAACTTTGCAAGGAGAATGTTTTTGAGCTTCATCAGCCAGAGGAAGAGGTGTGGAGGTTGTACAGCCTTCTGAGACTGCCCTCCAAAGAGATGTTTCTTGGTCTCTCGCTGCTTCTCAAAAATTTGGCCCCAAGTCTGTAGTTTTGTGTGAGCACTGTGCAAGTTGACCAGGGATGGAAGGAACTTCCACTCTGAGATCTGAGCCTGAGCCTTTAAGAGATGTGCAAGCACATCTACTTCCAGCTGGAAACTGCTTTCAAGAGGACTGAGGATTGGATGATGAAATCTAGAAAACATAATGTTAGTCAAGACATGAGAACTGCTGTACACAACAGTGAAATAATCAGATAGTATTTGTCAGTTCACAGACAGAAGACCAAATATCAAAGCAAATGTAAACGAAAAAATAATATTGTTAATTTAAAAAACAGTTCTTTTGGCATAATTAGGGCAAATATTTTAATGAACATACAGCACTTTGCATTTGACAAAAACACCCATTAGACATTTCTCTATCGGAGCAAGGGAGTTATATTTGATCAGTTCAAGAACTATCACTGTTTATCTTGATCCATGAACTACCATAACACCATTTCTCTTTAAATTCTGATGGTTTTGTTCCAACTTAAAATCCCTTCTGGTGGTAAAAGATGTCTTGATAGTTCTAGAATAGCAGTAAGACATTAAGGCAAATCAAAGGAATTATGTTATAAATTTGCTGTTTGTATAGGAAAGCTATGAGGAAGCCAAGCTGAGCTTTTCTTTTTTTTTTTTATTTCACAATAAAATTGTGATGGAAAAATTGTAAATAGAACCATGACTAATTGTATTTACCAATGAACCAGGTCTCAAGCTTTAAACCTTGCTATATTAAAAGCAATTTGGCAGGATTTCATCATATCACAATGAAGATGCTGTAAAAACCACTAAAAATTCAGGTCAAGACCAACTCTCAATTTAACAGATTTCAAAAAAAAACCCAAACCCCACCACTTCTAACAGGTAGAACTGCCACTGCACATCTTATTCACAAGAGTGATCCTACTATTAGAACAAATCTCGATGAAGTGGAATTTCGTAGATCTACTCAATAGCTTCCTCACTTTATTTTTTCTAAATGTCACAAAAAAGAGACAGATCCAGCCTACCTCCCTTCCCTTGATACTCAAATTACTTGTAAGCTTATAGCATCATCACCAATAAACATATACTTAATTCAAACTGTGCAAAACTGTTCCAGTTACAGAAGCTAAATACTTAACTTAAGAAAGTATGAGTCTTCAGCAAAGACAGAAGTGGCCTTTATTATAAATGTGTTCCCTAATAGGAATTTAGGACTCTTAAGGAGGTCTCCAACAAAGAACAACCAATAGCTCAGAGACAAAACTTGACGGGGTTTCCATTTAAGTAAAGACAATCTGTATGTAAAGATAGATTTATCCCCTCACTTCAGAAAAATATCCTGGGTCTTGTTATTGCTTTAAAACAAAGAAGTTTACACTGAATCCTTCCAACCTTTAACAGCTCATCTTCAGACAAAGTGAAAGCAACTCCGTTATTCCCCTCAGCTTCCAGGACAGAGTGCATATAATCTATTTTGGAAATACTTGCTTCAAAATCAAAACACTTAATTTTGTTGTGGACCAGAAGAGAGAATGAGAATTGTAGGCTTTTCATTCCCCCTCCTTTCACTGTTTTTTCTTTGACTTTCCATCAAGCTCTTGCCAAAACACTCATTCTCAGGTTTGTGAAAATTGTCTGACAATTTTAGCACTATTTTTAAGTGTCTTTTTTTGACAGCCACAATACATGTCTTGAAAGGATTTGCTATTAAGATGCAAGTCCAACTTCATTTGAAGAAAATGAAATTAAGAATACCATAAATCAGTTGCTGCACCATGTTGTGCAAACAGGCTAGGTTGGGTGACCAGCCACCTTCTGTACACAGGACATGTCAGCAACCACCACGTCCACCTGCTATAGCAGAGATACAGTGATTACTGGCTACTTTGGTGAGCTGAGAAGTCCAGAGCAAATTCACATTTCTTTGAACAAATGAGAGTCAATTAAAAATAATAATATTCAGCTAACAGTCAACATTACATATTTCCAATGGTTTTGATATTCAGCAGAAAACCAGTTTTGTTGCCATGTATTAAAAGGGGGAAAAAAATCATTATGCAACATTATTTGTTCCAGATAGACCCATCAAGTGCACACTTAGCACAGTAGTTTCAACACACCTGCAGTCAGACCAATAAGGTTACTCTTCAACCTTAAAAGCAATTAAAAGATTCATACTAATGCAGCTCTGCCAAGTCTCCCGGATTAATGTTATAATGTACGGCTTCCCAATTCTACTTTGCTTCATGGCTCATAACTATTTTCATGTTTCAGTGCACAGCTGGATTTGCTAAACTGTTTAAATCCAAAAATACACACCTCAGCTGAGAAGCTTGATATGGTTGCAGAGTAAATTAACAGGTTATGTACTCGGTGTATCTGCTGTAATTAACTTTCATAACACAGAAGCATCTGACTGAGCTCAGTAACAGGTAAAACAGACAGGTTTTTACAATATTTCAGTAAGTCAGAGCATTAAGAACTTAAAAAACACATTGGAAATTTGATTTTTTTTCCCTCTAATCATTCTCAAAAGCAGAGGGATGCTAGAGTTTTGTTTTGCAGACTATGAAGCAGCCTCATTTTTCTACAACTTTTTATTTCCTTCCATAGATCATGCATGCATTTACAAAATGCTGACTGGATGAAAAACATTTAACACTTAAAAATAATTACATCAAAATAGGTTTACTATTTACTTGTTCATTTTATACTAAGGTTTTAGAAGATCCTGCTTCTGATGCTGTTTTAACCATTTCAGTTAAGTTCCTACCCAAACCAACAGTTAAAAAATTTAGGAAAGGTTACTTCTCCAGCTGCATTCTATAGAAAAAGAGGAAAATGTCTAGTATTGGCTGTGTACAAGTCAGCATTAAGTAGTAACAAAATAGCTTTAAACTGTTTAAGAGTTAATGATTTTTTCAGATACAGACAATACGACTTGATTATTGACAGTCAATTAATTCTGTCATTCTTTTACCAGCAAGAAGTTATTTGCTCTATGCTACCTGATCCGCTATTTATAGATGTAAAGGAAAGAAACCCAGGCCAGAATCTCTCTACAGAACAGATGCCCTGTCTGGCTTTAGCAAAGTTGCCTGAAATAATGGCACAAATCCTCAACTACAAGTGAGGAATATATTGACAGAGGAAAGAGATTGGGTAAGGACAAGTTTATTTGACCTTTCACCTGAGAAGGTCAACAGACTGTAAAACAGAAATGCCTTCCAGCCAGCACATCAGCATAACAGCCCCCAGAAACTGATCAGAGATATGAAGAAACTAAAGGAAGGACTAAAGGAAAATATCATTATCCCCATTTTTTTCAGAAATATTCTGTACATGACTGGGGAGGACCACACAGCAGCTACTGAATTAGCTCTAACAGCATCTTAGATTGTCTCTACCATAGAGATTGCTCATTAACCCAAAGCAAGACCATCAGTATTTTTCCCAGGGCAATACTGCTTATTTTTTAAATAGCGTAGTAAAACATTCCACATATAACAGCCTCCAGTCACTTCGTCAAAGTATCAGTTTTAGTTTCCAGATTTTTAACAGTGTGTTGACTAAGCACATGCTCAGAACAGATGGCGATGGTTAGTATACAATATAAATCAACTTTTCTAAAAAACTTGCCTCCCTTTACTCTTTAATGTTTATCGCACCAAGGAAAAAACATGTAAGTTTCATTTTTCATTGGACTGACAGCCCTGATATTGTAAGGGTTCACAAACAAAGAATTTTAAAAAATAAAAATAAAAATCACTAGTAAGATTATACAGACTAGTTTTGATTTTGATTTTTAAATAGCAAAATTACATAGTAATTTGCCTAAGTTATTCCTAAAAAAATAAGGGAGTCAGCTGCAGTGCTTAGATTTGGAATGTCAGAAAGCAGCACTGGATTATTTTGATTTTTCCTAGGTGTACACTTTAAAATCATAATTGAAAAAAGTAAGACCTCAAAACACTCTCCCCAAATGTTGTCTTAGACATTATTTCACTAACAGAGATTTTAAAAAATTCAACTAGTTAAACAAAGAAAAGTTAACTTCCTTTAACTTCTTTAAAAAAAGAGAAGTTAACTTCCTTCAATGGCTACCTTGTTTTGCTTTAAAATAAAGAGCTAGAATTTAAGTCTGTTGACAAGCATTAGAAAATTCTCTTTTTTAAACTGCCATCACTTTCAAGGCTCACATGTGTTAGATGTGAAACACCCATCCCAGAGTCATTTACAAACATCTTGGGATTCTTGTAACAGGAGCTATTAGATCTTAACTTCAAGAAATCGTAATGGCAGGGACCAAAGACTCAGAGGTGCTCCTTCTACCGGTTCCAATATCCCTCAAGAGAAGTGGTAACAGGGCACCATAAAACCTACTAGGTAGGCCAAATAGCTATGGTGTAGCTTCTAGAATTAAGCAGACGCGTATTCTAGCCTAAAAATAAAATTGTCATGCAAATATCTGTTTTATTTATAGATCAATTTTACTGAAGTCCATATGGAATTAAGTCGTTTCCTCTCCATTACCAATGAAAAAGCACAAGAAGTCTTAGATCTTTTATAAGGAAAATTACTCTTCCTCTCTGCTGAATATGATCATGCTGAGTATTAATTAAGGATTAGGGAAGATGGCTCCTAGAACACGATGAGTAGAAACACTCTCCCTTTTTTATTTTTCTTCTTCAGAGGAGCCATATTTTGAGACTTTATGCATTTGATGCTGCTGACCTACATTGACTTCACGCGTGAATCCATGCAAGGGGCTGAGCTACTCAGCAGTCAAAGGACAGCAAAGTCTTTAAGCTTGCTTTAAACCTCAACATCATTCATTGCAGATCATATGTCTGAGTACTTACTGCCAGCAAATAAGCACTGACCTTGAGCTGTATTTCTTTAAGATGGCTTCCAAAATGTTTACCAGTTCCTCAGAGTTAATGAACTTTTGGGTGCTGAGCGTGTACATTTTTTCATAGAAGTCAGCAATTTCCATCCGAGCCTGAACAAAAAAACAGAGCTGTTCAGACAGGTGAGAAAGCAGCTCTTCCAAGTGAGGAGCTGTTCCTCCTAGTGCATTGCGACCCGTCGCCACCACCTTCTTCAGCTCATTATGCAGAGATGTGTAGATGGTTCGGATGGAGTCCTTTCGGCTGAAGAATGACTGACCACCTGTTCAGATAAATATGGAGGTATTACCAAAATCCAGGGACAGCAAAGATAGACAGCAATACTGGAAAACTGTATATAACCATGCTTGTTTTTCCCTAAGTGTTTGTAAGTTTTGTTTGATCAGTCTTTTTTAAAATCAAGAAACAAATGTCAGTGTATCATTTTGCAAGTAACTGAATTTCACAGAGGATAACTCAGAAGTACTTCGTGTAATTTCATGCAAGTTACACTCGTCCTAATTCCTATCTCAGCGGCCAGTAACTACTGCAAAACTTCAGCTCCCTCACATCTGCCTCAGTTATGACCTGACCTCTCAGAAAACAAGGGTTCAGTTAAATTTGCTACAGTGATACATGACCTGGAAATACTGTTGTCTGTGGAAGTCAGAAGAATCAAGTCATCATGAAATTTTAATAGCCTCCACTGCTATTAATAACTCTAGATCTTTTAAAGAGAATTCCCCTAACAATACCTCTTCAATCACAAAGCACTCACATTTGCAAGGCAACCTTTAAATGGGAATCATATGTCATTTTTGTGTACAAACCAAATGTTTCAAGTCCCTACACAATCTTAACATAAAACAGAATTCAAAGGCAAAACAATCACAGCTTATCTCAGTGAGACCACAGCGCAGGTTAATCCATAACTAAAACTAGGGGGGGGGGGGCAGGAAAGTAGTCATCAGTACTTCTCTCTACCTGCTCAACACTATGAGGAATATAAAAAAGAAAAAAAGACAAAAGCAGAGGCTCAAAGTAAAAGATATTTAACTTTGACGCTACCAAAAGACTGTGCAAAGGTACTACCCTTATTTCATAATTTCTATATACAGATGGCCTTACGTGCTGCTGTGGCACTCAAGAGCTGCAGTGGGAAAAGGATCACAGGGACTGAATCCGCGGAACTTTTAAAGAGATTCCAAATATAGGTTCCATTTTGAAACTGCTTATAAGTTTTGTAATGGTGCATAGTCCTTTTCACATCCATTTTACACATATAACATTCAAAAGTGACCTTAGCAATTTGAGGCAGAAAGGCAGAGAATTGGTTATCATGGTGAAACAGCTACCTTCCCAAGGCAAGAGTTGCCCCCGGGTCATAAGCAGGATGAAGAATCATCTATTGCTGTTGTTCATGAAGTATATAAACAAACAAAACTTTGTCCCTTCTGTTGTGAATTTTGTCCCTTCTGCAAGCACCAAGTTCACTTTTTAAAGTCAGACTAACAGACAAGAGTTTTGTCTGTAAAGATCTTATAAAATAGTTCCAAGTCACCACTTAAACACCAAAGCTGAATTTTCTTGATGCTTTACTGCATTACACATCAGACTCATATCCCTTGATCCATTTTCCATGCCAGTCTGCAGTTCAAAGAGAAAATAAGCAGCTTTGCCCAAAGGGCAACATGATGACAGCTTGTCCTGTGCCAGTTTGGGATTTTTTTCTATTCACACGCTGAGAGAATGAGAAGCAGCCAAGATTGTGGCCAAAACTTCCTGAGATCCTGCAGAGTCTGCATGAATAACAATTTTTAGGAGACTGTCTCCGGCCCCAAGTACTTATACGTTGTACTTACACATATGCAGCTCTAATATTAGGCCCTGGAACTGTGACGTGAAAAAGCTTTAACCCTTTGATTACCTCACTGAGCTCACCTTTGCCAGAATCTCAGCCAGAGCATCCCAGCACAGAAACACTTCTGCCTAAATCTTGGGAACGGCAGGTAGGTAGCCTACCAGCCAATAAAGAGATGCACCTATTCGCACAACCACTGTGCCACCTGCCCTCTCATTTATTCTGTAGGGGCAGACCAAATGGCACAGCCGATTTCTCACTGGGCCCACGGGCCCCTGCTGACCCCGCACCTGCGTTTCAGACCCGGAGACACACACCTCACCGAGGCCAGGGTCCTCAGGTACCTCGCACTGCGCAACTACCCGTGGACAGATTACCTCAGAGGGCCACGGCAGCCTCCCGCTCCCTACCAGCGACCTCAGGTGTGAGCGAGGGGCGGGGGACAGGAGGCCCGAAGGATGGAGGGAACGGAGAGGGACAACCACCCACCCACCCCACCCCCAGCCCCCCCGGGACGCGAGGGGCGGCGGCCGGGCGGCCCGGCGGTACCTAGCTTCTGGCCCAGGAAGGTCATGCTGTGGTAGGCCTTCTCGGCGGCGGCCAGGTGGGCCAGCCCGGCCAGCAGAGCCAGCCAGCTGGCCCCCGCGCTCTTGTTGGCCTCCCGCTCCTTCTCCACGTTGTCCTTGGCCTTGTCGTAGGAGAAGATGCCCAGGTGAGAGAAGAAGGTCTCCAGCACGGCCTGCTCCACCGGCACCGGCGCGCCCAGCGGGATCGACTCCCCCATCCCGCCCGGCGCCGCCGCCGCCGCCGCCGCCACAACGGCCACTACTTCCGGGTCCGGCGCCGCGGCCGCGTGAGGGAAGAAGCTCGCACCGCCTCTCTCTCCCCGCGCGCCTGCCCTTGGTCACCTGACAAGGCAGGGCGGAAGCCGGCGCGGGGTCACGTGAGGGGGCGGGGCGCGCACCGCCCGTTTAACGGCTGGGCGGGCGCCGTGAGCGGAGCCGCTTGGCTTCGCCGTGGGGGCTCCGTGGAGCGACGCCGTAAGCTCCGGGGTGCTCCAGCGGCGTCCGCGCTGAGGGAACCTGGGCGGGTAGAGCCCCGGGGGCTCCAGAGCCAGAGGGCGGCGAGCACGGAAGAAGCGGGGCCGCGTCTGCTGAGCTGCGCAGCGCTCGGCCAGTCCCGTAACGGGTGCGTTCAGGTTGGCCGCGCCGGCAGCGGTTCCGTTAACGAGCTCTCCTCCACCCCGCCGCGGTGGCTTCTGTGGAACTTAACTCTGAAGCCCGTTTTCATGCTAAATTGTTCTTTCGATTACAGAGTTCCAAAAATACGGGCAACCCCAAGCACACGTGTAGGCTGGGTGGAGAATGGATTGAGAGCAGCCCTGAGGAGGACTTGGGGGTATTGGTTGATGAGAAGCTCAACGTGAGCCGGCAGCGTGTGCTTGTAGCGCAGAAGGCCAACTGCATCCTGGGCTGCATCAAAAGAAGCATAGCCAGCAGGTCAAAGGGAGGTGATTCTGCCCCTCTACTCCACTCAAGTGAGACCCCACCTGGAGTACTGTGTCCAGCTCTGGGGACCCCAACATAAGGACATGGACCTGTCAGAGCAAGTCCAGTGGAGGGCCACAAATACAATCAGAGGGCTGGAGCACCTGTCCTATGTAGACAGGCTGACAGAGTTGGTGTTGTTTAGTCTGGAGAGGAGAAAGCTCGGGGGACACCTGATAGCAGCTTTCCAGTACCTAAAAGGGAGCTACAGAAAAGGTGGGGAGGGACTCTATCAGGGAGTGTAGTGAAAGGAGGAGGGGTAACAGTTTTAAAGTGAAAGAGGGTAGATTAGATATGAGGAAGAAATTCTTTACTGTGAGGGTGGTGAGACACTGGAACAAGTTGCCCAGGGAATTTATGGATGCCCCATCCCTGGAAGTGTTCAAGGCCAGGCTGGATGGGGCTTTGAGCAACCTGGTCTAGTGGGAGGTGTCCCTACCCATAGCATGGGGGTTGGAACTAAATGATCTTTAAGGTCCCTTCCAACCTAAACCATTCTATGATTTTGTGAAGTTAATCCATTTTTTCAGATCACGTTTTGGACAGATGAGCTCCCTGAGCTGATTTGCTGTGGAGGCAACAAGGAGAGGCGCACAGCTGAGCCTCAGGGACACAAGGCCGTGGAAGTGGAGCTGCTGTGGCAGCACCAACTGGTCCCACTCCTGTGGAACAGCCACCCCCTTTACACTGAGCAAGGATCTCACTTGGAATCAACAAGCAGCTCCTCTCCTGGTTGAGTTGCAGCTCTCCAGCTACCCCAAAACTAAAAGATTCCCAGTTTCCTCCCTGGACAGCATTTCCCTGCACTCTTACTCCCACCTGCATTTGGTTTTAAGATGACATACAGACAAAACACAGCATCAGTTCTCTAACCCTGGGCAGGACCACTATACTAATTAAACTAGCTGCATGCCTTTTGTCCAGGAAACACTCAAAACATGCTGCAATGTATAATAAGCACCAGATGCAAAAAAATGGCTTTAGGCATGAAGCAGCTTTTTAATTAACCTTAACTGCGCAGTGTCTGAAACACTTTTTTTTTTTTTTACTGTGGCATTATGTTGTAAATAGGGTCACCTAAGGATTGGGTTTGGATATAAAAATCAATTTTCATCAGAACAATTGGTCTAATATCAAAGTTAAGTCTGCCAAACCCTTCATCACTTTTCATTTCTTGGTGCAGGCACCTCCATATGCGTACATAAGTTAATTCAGAATGGTACGTAACATCCTTGAAAAGGTTCAGGTTGGAACTAAAGTTTTGGCTTTAAATGCTTAAAACTTAAAGTCGCTTAACTGAAGTTGTGAGGTCTTTATTCTTACAGCTGAAAAGTTTGAGTTCTGCATGCACTAAAAGTTGCCTTCTTCCATAATTCAACTATACTTATTTAGCGTGCCTAAGGGACAAAATGAATATAGGATTTTATGACTGCTCAACAATAGATTTCCTCTGACCTGGAAAGCTGGTTATTAAAATTTTGGTCTATTGATGGGATATTCTGGTAATTTAAGTCAGCACCTGAAACAGTCACCTGTTTCAAGGCAATCATAGCTGTAAATAGGCTGCTGATAGTTTACAGAAAATAAAGAGTAGGAAGGGGAACTCCTCGGTATCCAGGACACTGTTTCCAAGAGACAACAGGGAGTCAAAGGTTCAGATAAGACCTTTATTACAACACAGAGTTGATAGCACGTTTTCGTATTTAAAAGAAAGTATTTGGTCTCTTGGTGGTGAAACGTGGTTTGTGCTGGCGACGCAGAACTCTGTGTGGCAGAGGGAACTTGATTTTAGAATCCTGCAAGAAACGTTGAGATATTAGACGAACAACAGAAAATAGTTTGCAATAAATAGCTAAGCTATATTCAACTAACTTATGTATATGTAATGCATCCGCAGATCAGATACACTTCATAGAAGTTAACAGATGCCTTCGTTTTGCACTTCTTTTTTAAAGAAAAGCCTTTTAAAGGCAATTTTTTTTGCAACATAATACATACTTGGTTTAGTTTTACTTTCTTTCAAACACTTGTAGCATTAAAAGTCTTGATCATAATATAACATAATTGTAAAGCTATGCATGTAAGTTTGGTTCCCTCCCTATTTTTGCCTGCAAAGCAAACCTGTACCAGACAAAAGAGATCCGCCATTCCAGTCCAGTGTTAGACCAGGACCCACCAGCCACTGCAATGTTACTTCACTTACATGGAACTGCTTGACTGCTGGTCTGCGGCACTTGCTAGCAGCAATTTCCTCAACTTTCATGATCTGAATAGAGTGAGCACGGGCACGATGACGGGCTCCCATATCGCGGTCTGTAACAAGAGAACTCATTGAAAATAAATCTTAACACATTTTCAGTTCAAAAATTTTACTACCATCTTTTCAGGAAATGTTTACCATCTACAACTTTTAAAATTTCTGATCAACTCTAGTTAGTCACACTGGTTTTAGTACCTAGAGTGATGGCAGAAAAATCACTGAACCAACATGCAGCAGCAAATTCCTCCTGGAACTCATAACTGAACTCCTCCAAGAAAGCGCCATCTCATTCTTCTTGTCCAATTTCAAGAAGGTACACATGTATAGAAGTAATCTACGTGGGACTATTTCATTTTTTGCACAAGAAAACTGTGATTCAGAATCAGCACTGAAATAAGATTACTGGAAAGACATATGAACTTCAAAAAAATTTCCCTTCCAAAAGGGAGATGCAAGTAAAGATAGCATCCGAGGTTATATTTACTTTTCTTAAAATTGCCAAGTGATAGAAACGTGAACTGATATTTAGCCCAAATAATTAGGCTTCCATAACAGAAGGAAGCCATCTGTACATGGGCTACCTGAAAATTCCTGATGAATACCTGAAAATCATGATGTCCATAGCTAGTTCCACAAGAAATACTATTGTGCTTACAATGCTTTCCACGAAGATCTAACATACCTATTAAAAACTTACATGTGAAAAGTATTCTTAAACATAAAGGTATCAAAGTCATGGTATCATGACAAATTAAGCACTCTTAAGCAGTCATTCAGTAAGTAAATTAACAAGAATTATTGTAAGTTAATGTAGAACCTTAAATTTCACTTTCAACAGCACTTCAGCTTTTGAAAGGCGACAAGATACATTTAATATCTGCACACATGACAAGAATATCATTATTAAGAACAATATTCTTTGGGTTTTTATGTGCATTCAGTAGTGTTTATAACACTTCTAGATTCAAATATTAACAGCATCAGCTATACAAATGGTCTATACTTCACATAACAAACTGAAATCAGGACAACCTTTAATTCAACCTAAGCCGAGGCAATGAGATATTGGGGCAACACTGATTTTTTTTTTTTAACTTGCTCTCCAAAGGACAGATGCTAGTATGTTCCATATGTTATCTGAAATAATCTCTCCACAAGACTTGGGAAGATATAGTCAATTATTTTAAAACAATAAATACAACGCAAGAAATACATACAGCACTTAAAAGGTCATTAAACTCAGTCTGTATAGCAAAACTCATTATGAGAATTGTAGAAAGTCACACCAAGTGAAGTGGGAGTATTTTCAGCTTAGAGAAGCTGTATAAAGAGTAGTAACACATAAGATACCACATAGTTCATACATAAACATCTACAGACTTCTCCGGGAACTCCCCACTTTATTTTTCCAGTGCTTCAGTTGTCTTATCATGGATCAAGTCAGCATGCTTTATGCTCAGTTTAAGATTTAATCTTGTGCTTATATTCTACCCTTTTATACCTCACAGTTGCATGTACTTACAGCACTGAGTGACAGCACCAGCCGTGGTCAAGTCCCTGTACTCCCTGTACATGTTGTGAGTTCCGCTACGAGAATCATAGCGCAACCAAATGCCAAAATTTTTTACCCGCAGAGGGGACTTCTCATACACCTGGAAGTAAAAAAAAGCAGTTAGAGACAGTACATCATTAGCATTTTACAAGTTTAAGAATTCATATAACAACTACTTGCTCTCTTTCCCCACACCAACAGAACTACGTTCAAGTCTTGGTAATACAGACTGAAGAGTTTTAGTAATTCAGCGTGGAAAGAAAAATACAAGATTTCAGCTCTACAGGATGTTCTTTAGGCATCAAAGTAGAGGAGCGTAACTATACAGATATTTACTTTCCAAGGGTTATAAATGTCCAGATGACTCTTAAAAGGTATATTCCACAATGAAGCAAGCATAAGAACCAGACAGTAGCAATGACTAGTGGCATAGTTCATAATTCTTAAGTGCTGCGAAGTAAGTTTCTTTTTAGTTTACTGGACAGATACTGCCACTTTGAAAAAACGAGTTTGTCACTCAACTTCACGGCAACTGAAGGATTTCAACCTCACCCCCAATAACAGCACTTCACATAAATTCCTTCCACATATACCAGCCAGAACTCCTTACAAATCTAGTACTTTTTTAGATTTTTATCCCGCACCTGGCCACAGTACACGATCTCTCCAGAAGATTTCTTCATCTTCTTCAGCTGAGAAACGAAGTACCAGAACCGGGACTTGGCCACAACATGGTTCGGGGCGAAGATCCGCATGCGGTACAGAGGCGGGGTCGTGCATTTCGGCGTGGGCAGGCATCGCCCGACCACCTTGTACTCCCGCAGCTAGAAGCAGAGAAAAGACAGACCGCCCGCAGCGTGAGCACCCCCGCGCCGCCGGCCCAGCCGCCGCGGAGCCACCCCCGCCCCAGCCTGATCTCGCCCCGCCACGGCCCGACCCCGTGGAAAGTACAGCGGTGGGAGCAAGCCAACCCTGGGGAAGGGGAAGAGAAAGAGACCACCAGCGCAGAGGGATCGCCCCGCCGGCCCAGCTGTGCCGCCCGCCGATCACGGCCCCCGCCCAGGGGCGGCGCGGCCTCCTCACGCGTTTTGCAGGAGCGGCGCCGCCGCCATGTTGGTCGCTTGCCTCCCTCAAGGCCCAGGCAGGGCCGCTTGGGCGCGCGGGGGCCGCTCTCCAGCGCCGCAAGCCCGCGCCGCCGCCCTCCCAACGGCCGCTCCGGCCTCGGCCGCAAGCTTCGGTCCCGCCCGTGTACCCCCGCACCCCGGTCTCCACTCACGGTGCCCGACGCCTTCATGGTGCTGCCTCCTCCACGGCCCGCAGAAAAGGAAAGGCCGCGTGCACCACCGCCTCCCGTCACCCGCCCGCCGGCAGCCCCGCCCCCGGCCGTCCTCTCCGCCCATTGGCTGGGAGGAGAGCGCGATTGGAGGAGGCAGCCATCAGTCTCCGCTCGCGGCGGCCGGCGCTGGGTTCCGGTCCGGCGGGGGCCGCGTGTCCGGCGGGGCCCGGCCTGGGCCCGACCGGCAGCGGAAGCTCAGCCGGCCCTGCGCAGCGGAGCCAGCGGTGCCGCGGCCCCTCTCCGCATCAAGCGGCTCGCGGATCCGCATGGTCCCGGTCGGAAGAGCCCCGGCCGTGCGTGACTCTAGGCCCCGCCGGCTCTGCTGGGTGTTGCCGCGGAGGACGTGGCAGGGAGGCCTCAGGCGGAGGCAGCCCGCACTGCGCTCCCCTCGAGCCGACGGCCGGGCCTGGGCGGGGGGGTGCCGGGGGAACCTTTCTCACCCGCGGGAGAGCGGGGCTGCTTCGCTACCGTGAGGCTGCGGCCGTGGATCCCCCTTCCCCACCCCCCCGCTCAGTTCGATGGGATCCTCTTCTCCACGGCCGGTCCCCAGCACTTGGGCGGCGGCGCGGCGTGGGCTGTGACCGTTCCGCGGTAACGACGAGCTCGGGTGTCTCGAGTGTCGTGCACCTCGTGCTTCTGAAAGCCACGCTTCCGTAGCCACGAGGCCGACAGGGTGTTGCCTTAAACGATACTGTAACAGCAACGCTGCTGGAGCGGCTTTGCCAAGAGCCGCATCTCGTTGCTGCAGTTATGTACGTTCTCTTTTAAGCCCGGCGCACAAACGCCCGTACGCACATCGCGCCGTTGCTGAACGATTTTGCGGGAAGAGACCGGCCTCACGTTGGCAGACGTCAGGCGGGTCACTCCCCGCGCACACACACGGACAGGCCCACGCCGATGCCTTTGCAGCACGCGAGCTCGGGGCCCCGCCTCTTGCGAGCCACCGGGAGCGGGTTACCCCGCAGCTGACACCGTGCGTGCAGCGGCACGGCCGGCCCCAGCCCGCCTCGCTGGCGGAGCAACCGTTTCCGGATCCCGGAGGGAGTTTGAGGGCGGAACGGGCCCGTCCCGGTTTATTAAATCGGTGCGATTGGTTTTACAGGCACAGCAAGCACCGGCGGCACGCTCGCCGCGGGCACCGGGGCGGGGCGGCGGAGGCCACGCCCACGCGCCGCAGGGGGGCGGGACTACGGCTCCCAGCGTGCCGCGGGGCCGCGGAGGTGGCACGTCCCGGCGTGCTCCGCGGTCTGCCGCCTGCTCGGAGAGGGGAGGTGAGCGCGGCGGGACGGGCCGAGCCGGGCCGGCGGGGAGGGCGCCGCGCGGCACGCTGGGAGCCGTAGTCCTGCGGCGCCGGCGGTCCCTCCGCGGGCGGGCTGAGGGGCGGGGGCAGCTTTCCTTCCCGGAGGCGCGGAGGCCGTTCCCCTGGGCGTTCTCCTCCTCCTCCTCCTGCC